>CM060948.1:313815639-313915639 GCA_030765055.1 Mantis religiosa
TTAGAAACCTTCTAAGGACATTGTTTCTTTCATTCATGGCATTGTTAAAACACTTTCCCCACTGGACTGGCCTTGGCCTTGGTCGTCACAAAGAACCAACATTCCTTCGACATCTATCATGACTGATTCTGTCAAACCATAATTTCGGTATCAAATGCCCCCATAGAAATTATTTGATTATCCCATAATGAAATAATATATATGTCTTGCCCGAATATAACGCAAAATATTAGACCTTTGTCAGCAACTTCCAATTCATTTTACAATTTCTTTTCACAACATTAATTTTTACATGACATCTACTAAAAATTCTTCACATGGTTACATAACAACAGTTCATTTAAAATTTACCAACATTCTGTTCTGCAATTTTCAACTTTTAAATATTACTCGGAAAATATTTCAATCTACCTCATCTCTCTCTTTCTCCATCTGATCTACTTAAAATTAATTCATATTGTTGTTACACTTGAAACAATTCCTAAATATACACTCTTATGTTTAAACCAATTGTACATTAATAATATTATATATAATTTTTTATAACATTTCTGAACTGTTCTTCTGGATTCTATATAAGTATTGTTTTCAAAAGTTTTTCACTTGTTTAGTTTTAAGTTTCACTGCACTGTCACCACTGTTTATACCTAACCTATACAATTTTACACTACACTGTTCGTACTTCACCTATACAATTTACAAGTTTGTTTCTCTTCTAATTTTACAATTTTGTTATGGTACTTTAGTTCTTTAAAATACAGACATATCCCTCTTTTATGAGCAAATTATACCCATAACTTATTTAGGAATTAGGAGCATCTAACGGCTTCTTGTAAGGACGAAGGAGTTGTTTATGCCACCTACCTAGGAGTTTATTATTTTTGACGTCTGCTAATTCGAACGTATGTCCCCCAAATTTCGCGACAATGTCCGCAGGACCCTTATATGACATTTCCATCCTTTTATTTCTACCTTTTACTGCACTTGATAATTTATGGTCTTTTACCAGTACTAAATCACCAATCTTTGGCTCCCATTTATGCTTTCTTTCTTTTCTCTTTAATTTCCTTTTTTCTGCTTTTTGCTTAATTCTGTCAAAGGCAATTTTAGCCCTCTCTTCATTGCTTAACTGGGTGTTGTTGGTGCCTACATTTTCTTTTATTCCTTTGAATATTGGTTCCGGCTCAATGCCTAACATGAGTCTAACGGGTTCGAATCCTGTGGTTACATTTATTGTATTATTAATAATTTTCTCAATCGCGGGACAGCGGGACAGTATTTTTCCCAATCCTTGTGGTTTTTATGTGTTAATATTCGAAAATATATTCCAATGTCTCTAAGTATACGTTCTGTAGGATTTCCCGACGGAAAATAAGACGAGCAGTGGTACAATTTAATGTTATTCTCTTTCAACGTGTCTGGAAAACATTTACTGCGATGCACGGTTGCATTATCAGTTAGTATCGCCTCAACTTTGCCATATTTTGGAACATAATTGTTAACTATTTTTCCCAAGCAAGTTTTGCTACTTATGTTTTTTACAGGATATATTTTAACAAATTTACTAAAAACGTCCTGTAAAATAAATATATACCTGCATCCGAATTTTCCCATGGGAAGCTCACCATGTGCATCTGCTGTAACTAAAGCATTTCGCTCTCTTCTAATAATTGCCTGCGGTTCTGTATTGAAATTAATGTTAAAAGGTTTGGCCTTCTGACACAACTCGCACGTAGAACACACCTTTCTGACTTTCCTCGCCAAATGCTTTATGTAAAAATTTTCGCCAATCACTAACGTTAATTTCTCGCTACCTGTATGCGCCAATGACTTGTGATATGCCATGATGAGTTGTTCCTCTAATGTTTTCGGAATTAGAACCTTCCACTTTTGTTCAGTTCTCCCGTGAAACTTATATATCTTTCCTTCATGAAGTCATATGGTATCTTTCAAATTCTCCGTTATGGGCTGAGCGTTTTCTCTTAATTTTCTGATACTGTCATCCTCTCTCTGTAATTGCTCCAAATTTAAAATTTTCTTAACTAATTGTTTTCCCTCTTTCGTCTCAAGATATAAAATGGTCACCTCATGCTTATTTTCTCTGATAGTGTCAGGTATTGGATAATTTGTCTCCATGCGAGATAACAAGTCACTGAAAATATTTTGATTTCCGGGAATGTGTCTTATTTCCAAATTGTGGGAAGTAATCTCGTGGATGTATCGGGAAATACGTGTATTGGTTAGCTTACATGAGTTCATAAATCTTAGGCTTACGTGATCAGTGTACACTATCACTGGGTTATTATAAACATACTCTTTAAATTTGACCAGCGCGAAATAAACGGCCGCTATTTCTTTTTCAGTAGTGCATGCCTGTGCTTCTGTTCTCAAAATTCCCCTTGAGGCCACTGCAATAAGATGATCTTTCCCTTCTTCATCTCGTTCAATTATGACAGCACCGTAACCGCGCCCTGAAGCATCAGTAGAAGTAATATATGGGAGGTTTTCTCTGTGTTTCTATAACAAGATAGAAGCTGCAAATAATCTTTTCACTCTTGAGAACGCTTCTTCCTCCACTGGTGACCACCTCCAATCTACCCCTTTCCTCAAAAGTTCTCTTAATGGGGCGACGACGTTTGCAAACTCAATAATAAATCTAGACTGATAATTTAGAATTCCCAAGAATCTTCTCAGTTGTTTTATATTTTCCGGTGTCGGTATTTTGTTAATACTTTCTATTCTGTTTGGATTTGGCCTGATTCCTTCATTCGATATTATGTATCCTAAAAATTCCGCCTGTCTTACGAAGAATGCTGTTTTACTCGGTTTAATTGTCATATTGGCTTCTCTTAATTTACTCAGCACGTAATCGAGGTGTCGCAAATGGTCATCCACATTCATTGAAAACAATATAAAATCATGAATATATTGAGCTGCAAATTTCTTAATAGATTCTCCAAATATTCCGTATAGAGCTCTGAGCAATGCACTACCACTGGTATTCATTCCAAATGCGCATACTTTGAACTGGTATAAAATCCCTGAGTGTAAAAATGCAGTGTATTTTCTTAAGTCTTCCCAAAGCGGTATCTGCCAAAAGGATGCTGTCAAATCCAATGTGGAGAAAAATTTTCCTTCCTTTAGTTTGTTTAGTGTTACTTCTACACTCTCTGGTCTAAATCTATCAGGTTTACAGTGTTGATTCAGTTTTCCTTCATCCAAAGTAACTCTAATTTTTCCATCTGATTTATTTATTATGCACAGTGGATTTGCAAACTCTGAATTGGAGATTTCAATAACTCCATCTTCTAGCATTGATTTAATTACTTTATCAACTTCCTCTCTGATCGCACATGGAATTGGTCTCGCTTTATGGGTGAAAGGTTTGATAGGCGGCATTTCAAATGAATGGGTGTAGCTGATACATTTCCCAGGTTTTTCAGAGAAAACTTCTTTATTTCTGACCAAAATGTCAAACAATTCCTGCTTCTGTTCCTCATTTATGTCGGCTGCTTTACTGGTCTTTTCTCTTAATAAGTCCTCTATATCTATATAGTTTACCACACTACCGTACCTATTTCTTTGAGAATAACTCAAATTTACAGAGGAATTCTCTTGGTGTTTTCTTAAAACACTATTAACGCATATAAAGTCTTTGTCAGGCATCATATTCACGTCATTTTCAGTGTTGTATTCTTCAACGTTAATATCTGCCAACTCCATAGCACCAACTTTTATATATTCAACAAAGAAGGTATCTGCCCTAATTTCTTTTTCTTCTTTATCCCTGACAATGTCCTCCGAACTACTATCTTCCATAAATTGTATTATAACCGTCCCTTGCTCTGTATCCAACTTCAAAAATCTACTTTAGAAATTTATTACCGCTTCCCATGCATAAAGACAATCAGAACCTAAGATTATATCTGTTACTAGTCTGGGCACAATCAGAAATAGATCCTCTATTGTTGTCCCATTTATTTCAACATTCAACATCGCCTGAAATTCCACCCTTTCCTTCCTCTTACCAACAGCTAGCGAACAATAAATGCCACTGACCGGTAAATACATTACCTTAAAACCTCTAGTTATTAGGTCATCGTAGAATTTCTGCGAGCACACTGTGCTATTCGCTCCCGTGTCTAAAATCGCATCGTATTTTTGTCTATTAATCCCTATTTTGATCCTCAGAGGTTCTATTACTTTCTCATTGTCTTCTAATCTTTTCCTAACGTCTGAATTTCTTTTTATCATCATCATTTGCCCTCGAGAAGCCCTAGTTTCCGTGTACATATTACAATTTTTATTTATTCCAGTTCTCACTGAAGGCGCGTTTGACTGGGATTGGCGTTTCCCTGCGTCCGACTTACAGCTCCGGTTCCAGTTCCACTGTTTATATTCCTGGTTTCCGGCACTTGATTTTGATTGCTTACTACCATCTGTCTTGTGGCATTAATGGCCTCAGACCTTTCTGAGTTCTCAGGTGAATTACGACCATCTCTATTCCTGTCTCCCTGGCTCGGCGACCTCGGCCTAAACTCATAACTATCGTCATTCCTCCAATATTCATTACCAGAATGTCTTCTAAATCTAAATACTTGTCCCCTGCTGTTTCTATCAAATCGGCCTGCATTCATATAGTTTACTTGGATGTTCCTTTCACGGTTCTCCACATTCCGATTTCTATTTTCCCTGTCAAAATGGTTTCTACTCCTACCTTCCCAGGAGTTCGCTTCAACCCTCGGCACCGGACTTCGATATCTATATCTTATGTCATTCCGATCATGATGTGACTGTGCCCCTTGCCCGAAATTACTCCACCTTTCTCTTCCGCTTGTCTCTTGATTTTTATTGTCCGAATCATTTCTCGGCTTGTTGCTTTCTAAGGCTTATAACAAATCAATCATGGCAGCGACGTTATTGGGTTTGGCTATGATTAAACAATGTTGGATAGTCTCAGGAAAATGAGTTGTCATGAGATTTATCAATTCTTTCTCATTGATAGGGGGATCTAACATTTTTGATTTTCTAGCTACCTTCATGAAATAGCTCACCATTGACTGTTCGGTTCTAGGGTTAAATTTCCCGTTGCTTATCTCGAGCCTTATACTTGCCTGTCTGTTCGCTCCCCAATATCTGTTCAGGAATAAATTAATAAAGGTCCCGAAGTCATTGTTATTTCCCATGTACAAGTCTAACCAATTCGCAGCGTTACCTTTAAAACATTTTCTTACTATTGTCATTTTGTACTCCTCCGGTATACATTTTATCGCAAAGTACTCCTGTAATCCTGCAATAAACACTTTAGGATCATCAGAATCCTCTTTCTCAAAAATTGGTGGTACAATTTCATTAAGAATATGGTTCGGCCATGTCATATTCGTACCGCCATTTCTGTCTCCATTATTGTATTTGTTGTCATTACTGGAGGTGCTAGCACCCATATTTAGCAACGAAATGTCAGCTGACGCATTATTGGGCATCGCCTCGTTTCGTGCGTTTACTTCACTTACGTTGCTAGAACTACAACTAGGAACATTTCCACTTATTCTTATATTTTCTAAGTTTTCCTTTACTTCTTTGATTTCTACTGCTACCTCTTTCATGTGATCGGTAATTTCCTCCAAATTCCCCATCTGTCTTGTACTTTCCCTTTCTGATACTTCTAATTTACTGCTAGTTTCTTCTAATTCTTTTCTAGCTATTTCTCTCTCTTTGTCTAATTTCTGTGCTATTTCCTCCCTCAGTTTTCTGTTTTCATTATCTGATTTTTCCTTAACTAAGTTAACAATTTTATTTTCAGAATTCTCTATCTCCTGACTAACTTCCTTCCTCCATTATCTGCTATCTGACCAGCTTCTTTCCTTACATTCTCTATTTCCAGACTAACTTGTTGTCTGACATTTTCTAACGCCTGTTGTTGACTCTCTAACTTCTTTCCTAGTTCTATTTGTCCTACCTCTAACTTCTGAACACTATTTTCTAACTTTTCTTCTATCTTTCTTAAACTTTGATTGTTATACTTCATCTCTCTTCTTAAATTTTCATTGTCATTCTTCATCTCTTTTCTAAAACTTTCATTGTCATTTCTTAAACTTTGATTGGTATCCTCTATCGCATCTATCTTTTTACTTAAACTTTCATTTAAACATTGATTGTTATCATTCATCTCTTTCCTTAAACTTTGATTGCTATCATTCATCTCTTTCCTTAAACATTCATTGTCCTTACTTAAACTTCCAACATTTTTCTCATTTCCTCGAACATATTCCTTTGCCTTTCTACATTATTTAGGGCCGTTCTACTACACTCTGGTACTTCGACTTCCTGCCTACTGCTACTAGCATCAACCTCCTGGACTTCCATGCTTTCTACAGAATTTTGACTCAGCATTTTTCCACTCCTTAAATACATTCACAGTAGTCTAGTATATAATTTAACACTCTGTACCTCTGATTGTTTTTACTGGCTCCTGATGATGTCACTGATGACGATGCCGGCCTCCTTTCTTCTTCAACGTCGAACTGTTGACGAATATCTTGATGGGTCGACCGTCCTCCTGTCGAACCACCTTCACCTGTTGAACCTCGACGTCGGGTTGACACTCGTTCTCGGTTGAACCTCCTCCTCAGGTTGAATCTGCTTCTCCTGTTGCACCTCGTCGTCGGGTTGAACCTCCTCCTCAGGTTGAACCTCCTTCTCCTATCGTGCTCCACGTTGGCGCGCCAGTTTGATACGAAAATGAAGGTGGTGGCGATCAAGTGTTACCACAGCTCCACGTTGTGCACCAGTTTGAAGCAAATATCATAGTGAGCAATGAGGTTTCTCTCAGGTTATGCGTGGATGTGTGTGAGAAGGAAATTTTACAACACTGGAATGCCCGCCTCCAAATTGTTTATTCACTGCTTCTTATTTCAAACCTCGAAATGGAAGCTGCCGACCGAGGGTTTATAGTAACTGAATGCTAATTATATCTCTCGACACATTTTGATGACCCGACAGATATTCAAAACAGAACAAGTTGACCGCTCTAATAGGCTTGACGTCTCAGACTCCTCTCTTTACCACAGCTGCGCGTGTGTATTTATATAACTTACACTCTCCAAACTCCTTTTCCAAACCAAAGTCCTTTTGTGGCTGTTTTGGTCGCCATTGTAAACGATCCGAAGAATTCCCTATTCATATATGTCCAGTGACAATTCCTTTAGAAACCTTCTAAGGACATTGTTTCTTTCATTCATGGCATTGTTACAACACTTTCCCCACTGGACTGGCCTTGGCCTTGGTCGTCACAAAGAACCAACATTCCTTCGACATCTATGATGACTGCTTCTGTTAAACCATAATTTCGGTATCAGTACTGACTTTTCCAGGCGGTGTGTCTGAGTTGGAGTGGTCTCCTGATGACCTTATAAGATGACTTACACCTGTCTTTGCTGTCATTAATACACACCCAGGTTGTACGTAAATAAGCAATAAATAAATGTAATAAATACGTAAATCGACGATTTTGTAAGTGGCAACACCTCAAACTTATTTAAGACTATTCTAATCTTAACTTTATAGTTTCAAAATCTCATTTGTGCCGTCATATAACTTTCTCAACTCTTGTAGAAACTTTTTTATGTTATTGTTAAGAAATTAGTGATGTTAAAAATAACTGACTTGAGTTCCAAACCAAATGAATTACAAAACTTGTAATGTGCTCATTGGGTTGATAACCTCGGAATATGGACAGCACTTCCACAGAAGGAACAAGAAACTACAAATATTTAGGGGTTATTGCATATAACATGGAAAAATCATATAAAAATTGTAGAAAAGGTACAACAACGACTAGCAATGCTCAAAAGAAGGGCAGGAACCAAATGGGCTGCTCAAAAATATGTTAAATATAACATATAAAATGTATAGAAAACTAGCTGACCAGGCGATGTTCGTAGTGCCTATAAAAGTTGTCTGAAAATATCCATACCAATAAAACAAATTCCGAATAGTTAGTTATTTATTCTAGAATTGGCGATTACATTTACATACAACACAGTTACAATTAATTTAATAAACATTATTGTTAATGATAAAATATTTTTGTCTTTTACTGTGGTGTGTAAATATACAACGATGAAGCTCTTCCGATGCTATTGGCTTCCTTATTCCATTCTCTTTGCATGGTCAAAACATAAAAAGCGAATTACCACCTCCCATTTGAGAAAAGTATAAGTAACGGAAAACTCAAACCAGTAACAAGGAACCTTTTTGAAATGGATCACTCATAAAAGTATTAACAAAAGTTCTAATTTTCTAGCTAATCCTAACAGTTAATCAGGATCTTTTATGTTTTGTATATTACGATTGTGAGTATTTTTTATGCTTTTCCAGTTACATAAACTTTATCAAAAGCAATAGTTCTTTAGGTGATATTCCAAATATATAAGATATAAACTTTTCAATATTCATGACAATATCTGAAAAAGTACGTATTTTAATATGCTTTTGAATGGTCAACATTCTTTGAAAATTTTTCGATGCTAGCAATAATTTTTGATGTGAGAAAGGTTTGAACATTTATTAGGCGTATTTGTGGAAGCACGTTGAATATAAGTACTAGAAGTGACCTTTCCTCTTCGATTTCTACTGAAATGCAAACTGTCCGGGGAAAGACAAACACAAACCCACTACATGGATCAAATAAACGTTTAGCGTACTTCGAAACGCGTATTCCAAGTGAAATCTGGCATCCAATTTTGGGTGGAATACAATACTACTTGTGCCTACTATGTACGTAATAGAGAAAGTAAAACTGAACACAGTCATGCACTGTCATGAACAATATCTTAATTTCTTCACTAGTTACTTGCAATCTACTTAAATGACTTGAAAATGTTGCAGTGCTGCATTACCTTCAATTGCGAGTTTGTTCTTAGACTTACTCTGAAAATCTGAAACGTTCACTTAACACAACTGCATTGTGACTATTTCTGACATCTGTAAAGTCTATAGCTGTTTCTCTCTCTTTGACATAACGAGTGACAGTGGAAAGTTGGGATAATTTAGCTGCATCCAACGTTTCTTCCAGCATTAAATTAATAGTTATTTATGGGGCTTGAGAGGTAAGTTGAGGGTTATTAGCGAGTAAGGACTACAACGCCTGAGGAATTAAACATCAAACCTTGCTGGTCCAATAAGTAGTTTTATCCATTACCAATTAAAGATGGACTTGAATTTATAAGCGTTTCTGTAACTTTGTCGCGTGTACTGAAGGGTACAGAATAATCCAAATAAAAGAAAATCCCCCAATTATTTTAGACGTAATTCATGATGACAACGATAGACGTGCGTAATTTCTTTTTGTTTTCTATTTATGGTGATGAAACAGTAATCGAAAGAAAAAATCTGCAAGAACGACAAATATTACTCAAAACTGATTCTACAGCGTGCTACTTCGCCACTCGTCAACGCAAGAGAAACATCGCAGTAAATTTTGTTATTTAAATATTTAAACGTTGTGTATGTTTTACTAACTTATTCACATAGTTATTCATTTATTTACTTGTTTTCTCCCGAGATAAAAATAACTGTAATGCACTCAATCCTCTTTGTTACGAGCCCCAAATGATACACAGCTCTTTGAACATTTTTAACCTTTGCCTTCGGAATATACAATTGTTTCTACTCACAATGCAATGTTGGCAGTGACACGAGGCACTGAGCTCGTAGTATTTGCAGTGTTACCAACTAAACCTATTTTCGGTCCTTTCTCTTTACTTCCTCTTCTCGGTCTTCTTTTTCTCCGTATTAGACCTGTTGACATACATATTTAAGCACAAATTAAGTGTATCATTATAACTTTTAAGGAGTAATGAAACACAAAAAGCAGTATTCAGAAGAGAAAATCTGACACAAAATGGAATAGTACTCAAAACTAATTCTAGAGTGCGCTACTTCGTTATTCATAAATGAAACAAAATCATAGCGTCGAATTTTTATATTTACTTATTTATGCTTCAATTTATTTATTTTTATTTTATATATTTATGTTTATTTGTTGTAGTTTATTTATGGTGATAATGCTGTGATCAGAAGAAACAATCTGCACGAGCCGGTAGTAGTACTGAAGGCTAATTCGAGAGGGCGCTACCTCCCCATTGGTATACAAAACAAGATCATCGCCGTAAATTGTGACATTTAATTCATATTCCACATTTTTGTTGTTGTTCATTGTTCACGGTATGCAACATTTTACTTGATTCTATTTATTTGTTATCTCCCGAAATACAAATAAACGAAACACAGTCAGACGTCTTTGTACGACCACAAAATGGTTCAAAACCCTTTACCTTTTCTATACTCTTTCCTTTCGCGACCTTCAATTGTTTATTCTCATAATGCAATGCCGCCAATAACACGAAGTGTTTAGCTCATAGAAATCGCAGTGCTACAAACCAAACGACTTTTTGATATCACTTTCATTCTGCTTCTTTTTCCTGCCTATACTCTTTTAACATTCATACCTACAAAAACTTCCCTGATAATTTTAAGCACTAGTGAAGGATATGAAACATTTATCATGAGAACATATCTGGAAGAATAACACATATTACTTCAAATTTTCTAAAAGTCAACACTTCCTCACTTGGACATGAATCCAAATCACAACAGTAAACTCTGATACTTGAGATTCGACATTTTCGTTACTGTTCATTTTGTATACTATTGTTTATTTATACAAATATATATTTGTACAATACATACTTTTGTAGAGAAATTTATATATTTATGGACTAATTTATTTATTTACTTATATATTTACAGATCACTAATGTTTTCATCAAGGTATTTAAGGTGAGCTGACGCAATTTGGTTATCCCTATAAAGATCATCCGCCAGGACAAGAAACCCAGCTGGAATAGCTGTCCATAGATAGCGCCACAGGTAATATCTTATTCTGAGGTAGATTATGTGTATTTATTTACCATGTCACGCTAGCCGTATATAGGCTAAGGGTTTACACAAACCTGAAAACCAGAATCAACCTGATAAATTCAATACGTTAAACAATAAAATTAAATGGTGAAGTCTGAGACTGTAGTATTTACAGTAGTAAGTCGCCACAAACGGTGTATGTCGAATACGGCATGTTGATAAATTCTCAAAACCTCTCTTTATTTTTGGAATATATTATTTTTCTATTTTTCTCTAATGTTTTGAACAATGTATTTGATGTTTAAGACAAAATCAGAATGTACAACTGTAATAGTATAGAAATACTCTCAGATTCATTCAAAGACAAATCTTGTTAAAAACACAATATCTGGCAACTTTATTTCATTAACTATTTTGAATTTTCCTTTCTTATATTCAATATATAATCCATTTATATCTTAACAAAGCTAATTTACTCTTGTAAATTTGTAAGAAAAGCACTACAATTTAAAATGAGTGGCCCGATGTTTAACGGCGTTCTTGTATCTACAATAGAATGATTAATGAAACACTTCTGTATACATTATTTTCCTTTAAAATTGGAGCGGATGGAATAATGAGCCTTAATGTAAAGGCAGAGTGACAGAGTAATACGTTTTATGTCTGCAGTAGACGATGCTTACAGTGATTGTCCGCCAGGAGATGCAGCAAACAACTGGAATCGCTGTCCAGAGATAGCGCCACTGGTGGTATCTTATACTGAGACGCATTATGTGTATCGATTTACCAAGTTTTAAAACATATTATAAGTATGTACTTCAGATGACGCTTAGACTTAATTACTCTTTGCTGCTTTAAGACAAAGGGCAGCTTCAGTGAATATAGCGTTAACTTGACAAAAATAGATATTGCAGTGTCAGAAAGCAAGTCTTTGAAACTGTGTTTATGTTGACCGTTTTTTCATCTAGATGACAATTTATATTCATATACTTGAACAAGGATTTGTTGGAATTTGTGCCTATTTCGATGAATATACTTGGATATGTGTACTCCTTAGAAATTTTATTTCTGTCATAGAATTTTAACGCAATTGCTGTTTGTAAGAAGAGTTGATAAGCAGTACTAATGTACCTCAAGTTTGAGAAGAAATTGTTGTGGAAA
Organism: Mantis religiosa; assembly: GCA_030765055.1. Lineage (NCBI taxonomy): Eukaryota > Metazoa > Arthropoda > Insecta > Mantodea > Mantidae > Mantis > Mantis religiosa. The sequence continues at coordinate 313,827,724 of CM060948.1, forward strand.
TATTTTACTGGACTTGCTGATGTTTCAGTTTATTTTAGTGGAACGCATAACGTACACTTAAGTACTAACGTAATTTCAAATTCTACTCGAGAATTCCTTTTCTCTTTTCCTTGCAGTACGGATGGCTCCCTCAAACTAATTCTTTTATGTATGAAGGGGGTTTTAAAATATGTTTCCTTATCTAACTTTCAGTTCTGTCGTGTTTACTGAAAGAAATGACAACTCTTCCTGTTATGCTGCGTTATTCACCGCGGATTTTTCTTTCTAAATTTATTTCCAATATTTAATTGCAAGGGACTTCAAATTCGAGTTTTTTCCCTTTGAATCATTTGCTTTGGGTTAATTTTCTAGTAGTTACAAAGTGCTCTGTTGAACATCTCACAGAAATGTACAGTGTTATAGCACATACACTTGAATATTTAACACCAGAGACGCACTATTTACAGACAATATGCAAATCAAAGAAGGGATAATTATGTAAATTTGAAGGCTCCCAGCTTCATATGTACAGATACAATTCGGTAATTTTATTCTTCAAGTTTCACTTGACTTTTCTCAGTACGCTTCAACGTTTCGTTTTATTAGATTTCCAATGGATAGCATCCTTTGTCTCTTGTGCAATACACATACGTTTAAATACCTTTTTATTGGGCATCTCACATAAATTGGCAATTATTTGTTGTTAAAACAGCTACGTTCATCTTACAGAGCCTCAAAGGCGATATTCAGTATTTGAGATACTTAGTACAAAAGAAAACGATTTTGAGTGCGGCTACTTGGTAATAGAAATATTAAGGGATTTGAAAATGCGTTTTTACTTTTTAGATTATTAGAAAGAGCGTTAAATTGTTGGTCTCATAACACACACTTGTTTGGAAACAAAGCTTTGGTTAGGATGATGGAAGTTAAACATTTGTCTACTGCTTATTTTACAAATTCCATTAATTGTTAACACTGAAGCCCGAATGCGTAAAAGGACTTTCAGATTGACAATATACACATATATGGAAGGCTTAAAATCTTCACTCTTCTGTGCCCGCGGTGTGAAATAAAAGTTATACCGTTAGCCTACTTTTGCATAAGAAATATTCATTTACTTCCTGAGCAGAATGGCTCATGTTTCCAAGGCCCGCATTCGGGAGCCACGGGTTCGCTTCCCTTTGCCAACCTACCTGAACCATAGGTCTTTTCTGGAGATTTTCCAGGTCAGCAGGCGAATGCCTAGTGGGTTATACACATCTCCTAAATATTCTGTGCCTCCATTTCTCAGCATTATCATGTTACGTCATCTCTCTCCTGGAGAACGGCGGTTTTCTTGGCGTTACATTGCAGTATGGTATGTTCTGAGAAACTTGTCCTTTGGTAGGACGTTTACCAGTTTCCGAACTCAGTCTTATGTTGGGGTTGTATCCTAATTACAGAAGGGTGAGATATGCATTTCCTGGCGAGCCTAGAAGCTTCCATGTAGTAGACTGTAATTAATGTGCGTTCTGAACTGCCCGTCTCCTTGGCACGGCTGCCCTCTGTCTCCTCTCACCTCATCCTTCCTCCCGAAGTTGACCCCTATTGGGAGTATAGATACAAGGGACCGCATTTGTGTCTCCGTGTTGATTCCCCTCCTTAAAATAGTCCAGTCCAGTCAAGTGCTACTGAGTTGTCCCATAATAATATATCATATACCAAACTAGAGTTACAATATCAGGAGTATAGTAATATAAGTGTATATATAAAACTTTCATCACCAGTGGTCGGATAGGACAACGGACAAAGCTGATTTTGTGTAAGACATAGTTTATATCAGTTGCCAATCTTTATATCCTTCTAATTGAAAGCCCAGAAATATGGCTTAGCCAATTTCTTTTAATAACACATTATTAATCCAAATATCTGTCGGCGAGCGTGAAGTATGATGAGCTGTAAGTGTAACAATCTTTGTTTTGTCTAAGTTCACAGATAATTTATTATTTTAAGCACAAACCATGTGACGCACAATTCAAAGCATAACTGTATTTAATTACACACGCATTACAATTTTTACTGTTCACTAGGACAGCAGATAAATTTGTACCTGTGATAAGCTTTATAAAAATAGATATGTCATTCATATATTTCAGAAATAGAAAAGCCCTGACACTGAACCTTGTGGTACTTCATCAACTATTGTTTTAAAATTTGATGTCAGAGTGATATCAGAGTTTACTTCAACATTCTCTTTTCTTTCATTTAGATGAGGCACACACCATGTAATTAATTTAAGCTCCACACTGTGTAGGAAATTGTTGCACGATGAGCCAGAAAATATTTTTTGTATATGTTGATCTCAAATCCCTAATTTCTCATAGTCCCGGCTATTCCTAACAACAGACTAATAATAAGAACACTAAGGCACATGGGACGAGGACAGACTTCCTTAACCTCTCCCCAACTCAGTCCAATTTCTGGAAATGTTACATAGTGTATGAATAGCCTTTCGTCGTCTACTATCTTAGTACGTAAGAAGAGAAAGTATTGCATTCCAACCAAAAACTGGATATCAAAATATCGGTATGGGTAGCACAGTTAGATAGGAACTGGCCCGCTCATCTCAAGGACACGAGTTCAAATCTGGTAAAGGTTGATAGTTTGTAAGTGACAGCATAATATCAGTAGATTTACTGTTTATAAACTAACTGCTGCATATCCAAAGGCAGAAACAAGGAACAGCGGCTGCCTAGTTGAGCAATATATTAAGAATTTCAAAGGATAATAAGTAACATACCAATGGAGAATGATCAATTCCATAAAATAAATAAACAAATGTTGTGCGGATTAAGCTAGATCCACAGACTTTGTGTAGTAGGATTTTATCTTTCAGTTACGCGAAACTATTTCATAATGTATAGGACATTCGCAGAATATTCAGGGAATACATTTGTCATGAAAACTTAAACACATGGTAGTTTAATATTTAACGATCCTTTGTTTTTGAGTAACGCTGTTCTCTGAGAGAGAGAGAGAGAGAGAGAGAGAGAGAGAGAGAGAGAGAGAGAGAGAGAGAGAGAGAGAGAGAGAGAGAGAGAGAGAGAGAGAGAGAGAGAGAGAGAGAGAGAGAGAGAGAGAGAGAGAGAGAGAGAGAGAGAGAGAGAGAGAGAGAGAGAGAGAGAGAGAGAGAGAGAGAGAGAGAGAGAGAGAGAGAGAGAGAGAGAACTTTTTAAGCTGTTTTAGTTTTGCAAGTCTCAAATCGTTATTTTCGTTGGAATATGAATATCTATTTCCTAGTTAACGGATAAAATGTCTCCAGTGCTTCATTTTATATACCTAAGTAATGAGGGAGAAAAAATAAACAGTGATTAGCAAATAAAGGGAACGTGTTCTCCGATATAAACAATAAACTAGCTCTTATAACTACCTATTTTGGATTCTGGTAAACTATGTCTATTATATGTCTCTCGTATTCCAATTATAACATGTAAGTTTACAGGGGTACGTTCACGGCCCATTCCGTTGTAGATATAATTTGTACATAGTCTGAATGTTCTCCCGGAAAACATATCTCATGTAAGCAAAAGCACGTTGATTTACATTCACCCTGAGTGTTTCCATTCTGGCACACAGTTATTAAAATGTTTCATATTATTTTTGTATAATAAGTAGTTACTGTATGGCATTAGAAAACATGAAGAGCAGGAAATACAACATGGTAAAAGAATAAGGCGAACGTTGCCCAGTCTCCTGTTTATTTATTATCAATGTTATACTTTTAATATTTCAGGTATGCTATCACTCTGTTTCCGAAACACTATTACTAGTTGTAGTTAATAAACATTTTAGTTTTCACTGTGTGAGATTAAACTTTACAACATTTGGGTAAAATCTGTAAATGTGTGTATGCAGATCAGAGAGAGACTTTGTTATGATTATTTTAAATACAAATATGAACAAAATATTGATATATACAGATGAACGCTGAAGTGAATCCAAGTTAATGTCCTTTGTATACTTACCCAGTCCATTTATGGTCTGACCACGACTGAGCTGGGATGGCACAGCAGGGAGTGTGCGCTTCACCCGAAGGTACTACCTAGTAAAAACCTCCACCGGAGAGTAGTCAGGAGAGGAATTCCAGCAGTACCGCTATATGCACCTGCGGGCTGATGGAGAAGGTGTGCAGGCTGGCCGTGTGGCCTAACCAAGGTGAGACTAGTTGCCAGGACATAAGCAAGGCCGAAGCCCTGAATATGCCCTCGCGGATTCGCGGTGCAGGATGTAGTGGGGTGTAGTGTCGTTTCCTATAGGAAACACTGTCTTAACCTAGAAGCAGCGTGCCCAATGCTAGAGGAGATAGTCATGTTTGAGTTATACCCCTTTATTTGCCTTGGCTTTCAATTCTTAACTAATGGTCAGTCCACCCTTTATCGGGTAGAAGGTGTCATTAATGCTAGTGGTGGGTGCTAAGAAAGCGTTAGTCATGCTTTATCTTTATAAGTAATATTATAGTTAAAAGTAAAATGGCAGTTCCTGTCTTCGCAACTGATTGCGATGGTCAATGGCTCCTAGTTGTAAGATTGTTAGATCTGCGTATAAGCTGCGTCTAGTTTGAGGTTAATTCTAAGTTGAATGGTAGATCATAACCATTACTTCTAGTGACAATGTCGTGTAAGTGTAAGGGGGAGGGGGATACCTGCCCATGAGAGCCGCCTTGACTAAGAGCAAGGACTTTGTGGACCGCCAAATATCAGTTTGTGGTCAATAGACATGGATAATCTTACTACTCCTATGGAACTCTTACGAGTGTTTTTAGATACTCTTGGATGTCTATTTCTGGGTCTCAGTGCTCATTGGTAAGTTATTATCACAACTATTTACGTTTATTAAATACTATATATATATATATATATATATATATATATATATATATATATATATATATATATATATATATATATATATAATTAATTGTTATTCGAATTCTTCAATTCTCACACCAAAATATTTGTACGTTCAATATTTCGGTTGGATATATTCTAGGTACTCATATGCTTTACATAATAAGACACTCTGTAATTCTACGCCACATGTAGGGAAAATGTCTACATTTTTTAAAACTTTGTATATAATTGCAGTTCATGTTGTCCACTATAAGTTAAAACAGAAAGCAGGCAGGCAAGCAGGCAAGCAGGCAGGCAAGCAGGCAAGCAGGCAAACAGTCAAGCAGGCACGCAAGCAGGCAAGCAAGCAGGCAAGCAGGAAGGCAGGCAGGCAAGCAGGCAAGCAAGCAGGGAAGCAGGCAAGCAAGAAAGCAGGCAAGCAAGCAATCAGGCAGGCAGGTCGCAGGCACGCAGGCAAGCAGGCAGGCAGGCAAGCAGGCAAGCAGGCAAGCAGGCAGGCAGGCAAGCAGACAAGCAGGCAGGCAGGCATAAAATTAGGCAAGCAAGCAGGCAAGCAGGCAAGCAGGCAAGCAAGCAGGCAGGCAGGCAGGCAGGCAAGCAGGCAAGCAGGCAAGTAGGCAAGCATGCATGCAGGCAAGCAGGCAAGGGGGCAAGCACTCAAGCAAGCAGGTAGGAAGGCAAGCAGGCAACCAGGCAAGCAGGCAGGCAGGGAAGCAGGCAAGCAAGCAGGCAAGCAGGCAAGCAGGTAGGCAGGCAAGCAGGTACGAAGGCATGCAGGCAAGCAGCCAGGCAAGCAGGTAGGCAAGCAGTCAAGCAAATAAGCAGGCAGGCAAGCAGGCAGGCAGGCAGGTGGGCAGGCAGGAAGCAGGCAAGCAGGCAGGCAACCAGGCAAGCAGGCAAACAAGCAGGCAGGCAGGCAAGAAAGCCAGCAGGCAAGCAAGCAAGCAGGCAAGCAGGCAAGGAAGCAAGCAAGCAAGCAAGCAGGCAGGCAGGTCGCAGGCACGCAGGCAAGCAAGCAGGCAGGCAGGCAAGTAGGCAAGCAGGCAAGCATGCAAGCAGGCAGGTAGGCAAACAGACAAGCAGGAAGGCAGGCATGTAATTAGGCAAGCAAGCAGGAGAGCAGGCAAGCAGGCAAGCAAGCAGGCAGGCAGGCAAGCAGGCAAGCAGGCAAGCATGCAAGCAGGCAAGCAGGCAAGCGCTCAAGCAAGCAGGTAGGAAAGCAAGCAGGCAAGAAGGCAAGCAGGCAGGCAGGGAAGCAGGCAAGCAAGCAGGCAAGCGGGCAAGCAGGCAGGCAGGCAAGCAGGTAAGAAGGCATGCAGGCAAGCAGGCAGGCAAGCAGGTAGGCAAGCAGGCAAGCAGGCAGGCAGGCAGGCAGTTAGGCAGGCAGGAAGCAGGCAAGCAGGCAGGCAACCAGGCAAGCAGGCAAGCAGGCAAACAAGCAGGCAGGCAGGCAGGCAAGAAAGCCAATAGGCAAGCAAGCAAGCAGGCAAGCAGGCAAACAGGCAAGCACCCAGGCAGGGAGGCAAGCAGGCAAGCAAGCAGGTAAGCAGGCAAGTAAAGAAGCGGGCAAGCAGGCAAGCAGGCAAGAAAGCAAGCAAGCAAGAAAGCATTCAGGCAGGCAGGCAAGCAGGCAGGAAGGCAAGCAGCCAGGAAGGCAAGCAGGCAGGAAGGCAAGCAGGCAAGTAGGCAGGCAAGCAGGAAAGCAGGAAAGCAGACAGTATGGCTAGCAGGCAAGCAGGAAAGCAGGCAGGCAAGCAGGCAAGCACGCAAGCAGGCAAACAGGCAAGCAGGCAATCAGGCAGGCAAGCAGGCAGGCAGGCAAGCAGGCAGGCAGGCATGCAGGCAAGCAGGCAAGCAGGCAATCAGGCAGGCAGGAGAGCAGGCAGGCAAGCACGCAAGAAGGCAGGCAGACAAACTGGCAGGCAAGCAAGCAAGCAACCAGGCAAGCGAGCAAGCAGGCAAGCAAGCAAGCAAGCAGGCAGGCAGGCAGGCAAGCACGCAAGCAGGCAGGCAAGCAGGCAAGCAGGTAGGCGAGCAGGCAGGCAAGCAAGCAGGCAAACAGGCAAGCACCCAGGCAGGGAGGCAAGCAGACAAGCAAGCAGGTAAGCAGGCAAGTAAAGAAGCAGGCAAGCAGGCAAGTAAAGAAGCAGGCAAGCAGGCAAGCAGGCAAGAAAGCAAGCAAGCAAGAAAGCATTCAGGCCGGCAGGCAGGCAATCAGGCAAGGAAGCAGGCAAGCAGGCAGGAAGGCAAGAAGCCAGGAAGGCAAGCAGGCAGGAAGGCAAGCAGGCAAGTAGGCAGGCAAGCAGGAAAGCAGGAAAGCAGACAATATGGCTAGCAGGCAAGCAGGAAAGCAGGCAGGCAAGCAGGCAAGCAGGCAGGCAGCCAGGTAAGCAGGCATGCAGGGAGGCAGGCAGGCAAGCAGACAGCAGGCAAGTAGGCACGCAGGCCAGCAGGCAGGCAGGCAAGCAGGAAATCAGGCAGGCAGGCAAGCAGGCAGGCATGCAGGCAAGCATGCAAGCAGGCAATCAGGCAGGCAGGCAAGCAGGCAGGCAAGCACGCAAGAAGGCAGGCAGACAAACTGGCAGGCAAGCAAGCAAGCAACCAGGCAAGCGAGCAAGCAGGCAAGCAAGCAAGCAAGCAGGCAGGCAGGCAAGCACGCAAGCAGGCAGGCAAGCAGGCAAGCAGGTAGGCGAGCAGGCAGGCAAGCAAGCAAGCAGGCAAGCAGGCAAACAGGCAAGCACCCAGGCAGGGAGGCAAGCAGGCAAGCAAGCAGGTAAGCAGGCAAGTAAAGAAGCAGGCAAGCAGGCAAGCAGGCAAGAAAGCAAGCAAGCAAGAAAGCATTCAGGTAGGCAGGCAATCAGGCAAGGAAGCAGGCAAGCAGGCAGGTAGGCAAGCAGCCAGGAAGGCAAGCAGGCAGGAAGGCAAGCAGGCAAGTAGGCAGGCAAGCAGGAAAGCAGGAAAGCAGACAATATGGCTAGCAGGCAAGCAGGAAAGCAGGCAGGCAAGCAGGCAAGCACGCAAGCAGGCAAACAGCCACGCAGGCAATCAGGCAGGCAGGCAAGCAGGCAGGCAGGCATGCAGGCAAGCAGGCAAGCAGGCAATCAGGCAGGCAGGCAAGCAGGCAGGCAAGCACGCAAGAAGGCAGGCAGACAAACTGGCAGGCAAGCAAGCAAGCAACCAGGCAAGCGAGAAAGCAGGCAAGCAAGCAAGCAAGCAGGCAGGCAGGCAAGCACGCAAGCAGGCAGGCAAGCAGGCAAGCAGGTAGGCGAGCAGGCAGGCAAGCAAGCAAGCAGGACAGCAGGTGAGCAGGAAAGGAGGCAAGCAGACAAGCAGGCAAGCAAGCAGCAAACAGGCAACCAGGAAAGCAGGCAGGCAAGGAGGCAAGCAGGCAGGCAAGCAGGCAAGCTGGGAGGCAGGCAGGCAAGCATGCGGGCAAGCAGGCAATAAGGCAGGCAAACAGGCAAGCAGGCAGGCAAGCAGGCAGGTAAGCAGGCAAGCAGGCAAGCAGTCAAGCAAGAAGGCTGGCAAGCAGGCTAGCAGGCAAGCAGGAAAGCAGGCAATCAGGCAAGCATGCAAGCAGGCAGGCATGCAGGTAATCGGGTTTGCAGGCAAGCAGGCAAGCAAGCAGGCAATCAGGCAAGCACGCAAACACGCAAGAAGGCATGCAGGGAGGCAAGCAGGCAAGCAGGAAATCAGGCAGAGAGTTCAGCAGGCAAGCAGGCAGGCAGGTAAGCAGGCAATCAATCAGGCAAGCAGGCATGCAGGCAATCAAGCAGGCAGGCAAGCAGGCAAGCAGGCAACCATGCAAGCAGGCAAGCATGCAGGCAGGCAAGCAGGCAAACAAGCAGGCAGCAGGCAAGCAGGCAGGAAGCAAAGCAGGCAAGCAGGCAAGCAGGCAGGCAAGAATGCTATCAGGACAGCAGGTAAGCAGGCAAGCAGGCAAGCAGGCACGCAAGCAGGCAAGCAGGCAAGCAGTCAAGCAGGCAGGCAGCCAGGTAAGCAGGCATGCAGGGAGGCAGGCAGGCAAGCAGACAGCAGGCAAGTAGGCACGCAGGCCAGCAGGCAGGCAGGCAAGCAGGAAATCTGTAAAGCAGGCTAGCAAGCAGGCAGGCAAGCAGGCTGGCAAGCACGCAATCATCACAGCAGGTAAGCAGGCAAGCAGGCAAGCAAGCAGGCAAACAGGCAAGCAGTCAAGCAAGCAGGCTAGCAGGGTAACAAGCAGGCAAGAAGGCAGGCAAGCAGGCAAGCAGGCAAGTAGGCAGGCAAGCAGGCAAGCAGGCAGGCAAATAGACAAGCAAGCATGCAGGCAAGCAAGAAGGCAGGCAAACAGGCAAGCAGCTATGCAGGCAAGCAGGCAAGCAAGCACGCAATCAGGCAAGCACACAAGCACGCAAGCAGGCAAGCAGGCAGGCAAGCAGGCAAGCAGGAAAGCAGGCAGGCAGGCAAGCAGGCAAGCAGGCCACGCAGGAAGGCAAGCAAGCAAGAAAGCAGGCAACCAGGCCAGCAGGCAAGCAGGCAGTAATTCAAGCAGGCAAGTAGGCATGCAAGTAGGCAAGAAGGAAAGCAGGCAAGCAGGCAGGCAAGAATTCAAGAAGGCAGGATGTAGGCAGGCAGGCAGGGAGATAGACAGGCAAGCAGGAAAGCAGGCAAGCAGGCAAGCAGGCAAGGAGGCAAGTAGACACGCAGGCCTGCAGGCAAGCTGGCAGGTAAGAGGCCAGTTAGGCTAGCAAGCAGGCAGGAAGGCAGGCAAGCCGGCAAGAAAGCAGGCAGGGACGCAAGCCGGCAAGCAAGCAGGCAAGCAGGCAAGCAAGCAAGCACACAAGCAAAAAAGCAAGCACGCAAGCAGGCAAGCAAGCAGGCAAGCAGGCAAGCAAGCAAGCACACAAGCAACCAAGCAAGCACACAAGCAACCAAGCAAGCAGGCAAGCAGGCAAGAAGGCAAGCAGGCAAGCAAGCAGGCAGGCAAGCAGGCAGGCAAGCAGGCAAGCAGGCAGGCAGGCAAGAAGGAAAGCAGGCAAGCAGGCAAGCAGTCAATAATTCAGGCAGCCAGAAAGCAGGCATGCAGGGAGGCAGGCAGGCAAGCAGACAGCAGGCAAGTAGGCACGCAGGCCAGCAGGCAAGCAGGCAGGCAGGCATGTAAGCAGGCAAGCAGGCAGGCAGGCAGGCAGGCAGGCAAGCAGGAAAGGAGGCAAGCATGCAAACGGCACGCAGGCAAGCAGGCAAGCAAGGAGGTAGGAAGGCATGCAGGCAAGCAGGCAAGCCGGCAAGAAAGCAGTCAGGCACACAAGCAGGCAAGCAAGCAGGCAAGCAGGCAAGAAGACAAGCAGGCAAGCAAGCAGTCAGGCAAGCAGGCAGGCAATCAGGCAAGCAGGAATGCAGGCAAGCAGGCAGGTAGGCAAGCAGCCAAGTAGGAAGGCAAGCAGACAAGCAGGCAGGAAGGAAAGCAGGCAAGCAGGCAGGCAAGCAGTCAAGCAGCCAGCCAGGCAGGTAAGCAGGCATGCAGGGAGGCAGGCAGGCAAGCAGACAGCAGGCAAGTAGGCACGCAGGCCAGCAGGCAAGCCGGCAAGAAGGAAATTAGGCAAGCAGGCTAGCAAGCAGGCAGGTAAGAAGGCAAGCAGGCAAGCAGGCAAGCAGCCAAGCAGGCAAGCAGCCAAGCAGGCAGGCAAGCAGGCAAGCAAGCAAGCCAGCAGGCAAGCAGGCAGGCAAGCAGGCAAGCAAGCAGGGAAGCAGGCAAGCAATAAAGCAAGCAAGCAGGTAGGCAGGCAGGCAGGCAAGCAGGAAAGCAAGCAGGGTAGCAGGCAAGCAAGAAAGCAGGCAAGCAAGCAGGCAAGCAGGCAAGGAAGCAAGCAAGCAAGAAATTAGGCAGACAGGCAGGCAGGCACGCAGGCAAGCAAGCAGGCAGGCAAGGAGGCAGGCAAGCAGGCAGGCAAGCAGGCAGGCCGGCAAGCAGGCAAGCAATCAGGCAAGAATGCAGGCAGGCAAGCAGGCAAGCAAGCAGGGAAGCAGGCAGGCAAGCAGGCAGGAAGGCAAGCAGGCAACTAGGCAGGCAAGCAGGAAAGCAGGAAAGCAGGCAACATGGCTAGTAGGCAAGCAGCAAAGCAGGCAGGCAAGCTGGTATGCAAGCAGGCAAGCACGCAAGCACGCAAGCAGGCAAGTTGGCATGCAGGCAAGCAGGCAAGCAGGCAAGCAGGCAGGTAAGCAGGCAAGCAAGCAGGCAAGCAGGCAGGCAAGCAGGCAGGCAAGCAAGCAAGCAGGCAAGCATTCAGGTAAGCGGGCAGGCAGGCAGGCAAGCAGGCAGGCAAGCAAGCATGCAGGCAAGCGGGAAGGCAGGCAGGCAAGCAGGCAGGCATGAAGCAGGCAAGCAGGCAAGCAGGGAGGCGAGCAGGCAAGCATGCAAGAAAGCAGGAAAGCATCCATGAAGGCAAGAAAGCAGGCAAGCAGGCGTGCAGGCAAGCAGGCAAGCAAGCAGGCAAGCAAGCAGGCAAGCAGGCAAGCAAGGAGGCGAGCAGCCAAGCAGGCAAGAAAGCAGGAAAGCAGGCAAGCAGGCAAGAAAGCAGGCAAGCAAGCAGGCAAGCTGGCAAGCAGGCAAGCAAGCAGGCAAACAGGCAAGCAGTCAAGTAGGCAGGCATGCAGGCAAGCAGGCTGGCAAGCAGGTAAGCAGGCAAGCAGCTATGCAGGCAAGCAGGCAAGCAAGCACGCAATCAGGCAAGAACAGAAGAACGCAAGCAGGCAGGCAGGTAGGCAGGCAGGCAGGGAGGCAGGCAGGCAGGCAGGTGAGCAGGCAAGTAGGCACGGAGGCCAGCAGGCAAGCAGGCAAGAAGGAAAGCAAGCAGGCTAGCAAGCAGGCAGGAAAGCATGCAAGCAGGCAAACAGGCAGGCCAGCAGGCAGGCAAGCAGGCAAGAAAGCAGGCAACCAGGCAAGCGAGCAAGCAGGAAAGCAAGCAAGCAGGCAAGTTGGCAGGCAAACAGACAAGCAGGCAAGCAGGAAAGCAGGCAAGCAGGAAGGCAAGCTGTCAAGCAGGTAGGCAGGCAGATAGGCAGGCAAGCAGGCAAGTAGGCACGCAGGCCTGCAGGCAAGCAGGCATTTAAGCGGCCAGGCAGGCTAGCAAGCAGGAGGGAAACCATGCAAGCCGGCAAGAAAGCAGGCAGGCACGCAAAAAGGCAAGCAAGAAGGCAAGCAGACAAGCAACCAAGCGAGCAGGCAAGCAGGCAAGCAAGCAGGCAGGCAAGGAGGCAGGCAAGCAGGCAAGCAATCGTGCAAGCAGGCAGGCAGGCTATCAGGCAAGCAAGCAGGCAAGCCGGCAGGCAGGCAAGCAGGCAGGAAGGCAAGCAGGCAGGAAGGCAAGCAGGCAGGAAGGCAAGCAGGCAAGTAGCCAGGCAAGCAGGAAAGCAGGAAAGCTGGCAAGATGGCTGGCAGTCAAGCAGGCAGGCAGGCAAACTGGCAGGCAAGCAAGCAGGCAAGCGAGCAAGCAGGCAAGCAAGCAAGCAAGCAGGCAGGCAGGCAAGCAGGCAAGTAGGCAGTCAAGCAGGCAGGCAAGCAGGCAAGCAGGCAGGCGAGCAGGCAAGCAAGCACGCAAGCAGGCAAGCAGGCAAGAAAGCAGGCAAGAAGGCAGGCAGGCAAGAAGGCAAGCAAGCAGGTAAGCACGCAAGCAGTTAGGCAGGCAAGCTGGCATGCAGGCAATCAGGCAAGCACGCAAGTAGGACAGCAGGTGAGCAGGCAAGGAGGCAAGCAGACAAGCAGGCAAGCAAGCAGGCAAACAGGCAAGCAGGAAAGCAGGCAAGCAAGGAGGCAAGCAGGCAGGCAAGCAGGCAAGTAGGAAGGCAAGCAGGCAAGCAGGCAGGCAATAAGGCAAGCAGGCAAGAAAGAAGGCAGGCAAACTGGCAAGCAGCTATGTTGCAAGCAGGCAAGCAAGCACGCAATGAGGCAAGCACACAAGCACGCAAGAAGGCAAGCAGGCAGGCAAGCAGGCAAGCAGGCAGGCAGGCAAGCAGGCAAGCAGGCAGGCAGGTAAGCAGGCAGGCAGGCAGGTAGGTAGGCAGGCAAGCAGGGAGTCAGACAGGCCAGCAGGCAAGCAGGCAAGTAGGCACGCAGGCCAGCAGGCAAGCAGGCAAGAAGGAAAGCAGGCAAGCAGGCTAGCAAGCAGCCAGGTAAGCATGCAAACAAGCAAACAGGGAAGCATTCAGGCAGGAAAGCAGGCAAGCTAGCAGGCAAGGAGGCAGGCAAGCAAGCAAGCGAGCAGGCAGGCAAGCAGGCCAGCAGGCAGGCAAGCAGGCAAAAAGCAGGCAAGCAGGCAAGCAGGAAAGCGTGCAAGCAGGCAGCCAAGCAGTCAAGCAGGCATACAGGTATGCAGGCAGGCAGAGAGACAGGCAAGCAGGAAAGCAGGCAAGCAGGCAAGCAGGCAATCAGGCACGCAGGCAAGCAGGCAGGTAAGCGGCCAGGCAACCTAGCAAGCAGGCAGGCAGGCAATCAGGCAAGCAAGCAGGCAAGCAGGCAGGAAGGCAGGCAGGCACGTAGGCAGGCAAGCAGGCAAGCAGGAAAGCAGGCAACCAGGCTAGCAGGCAAGCAGGAAAGCAGGTAGGCAAGCAGGGAGGCAAGCAGGCAAGCACGCAAGCGGACAAGCAGGCAAACAGGCAAGCAGGCAAGCATGCAGGCAGCCAGGCAATAAGGCATGCAGGCAAGCAGGCATGTAGGCAAGCAGGCAATCAGGCAGGCAGATAAGCAGGAAGCAAGCAGGTAAACAGGCAAGCAGGCAGGCAAGCAAAAAGGCAAGCAGGCAAGCATTCAAGCAAGCACGCAGTCAAGCAAGCAAGCAGGCTAGCAGGCAAGCTGGAGGCTATGAAACAGGACAGGCAGGCAGTCAAGCAGGCAAGCAAGCAAACAGGCAAGCAAGCGGGAAGGCAGGCAGGCAAGCAGGCAGGCATGCAAGCAGGCAAGCAGGGAGGCGAGCAGGCAAGCATGCAAGAAAGCAGGAAAGCAGGCAAGCAGGTAAGAAAGCAGGCAGGCAAGCAGGCAAGCTGGCAAGCAGGCAAGCAAGCAGGCAAACAGGCAAGCAGTCAAGTAGGCAGGCAAGCAGGCAAGCAGGCAGGCAAGCAGGTAAGCAGGCAAGCAGGCAAGCAGCTATGCAGGCAAGCAGGCAAGCAAGCACGCAATCAGGCAAGAACAGAAGAACGCAAGCAGGCAGGCAGGTAGGCAGGCAGGCAGGGAGGTAGGCAGGTGAGCAGGCAAGTAGGCACGGAGGCCAGCAGGCAAGCAGGCAAGAAGGAAAGCAAGCAGGCTAGCAAGCAGGCAGGAAAGCATGCAAGCAGGCAAACAGGCAGGCCAGCAGGCAGGCAAGCAGGCAAGAAAGCAGGCAACCAGGCAAGCGAGCAAGCAGGCAAGCAAGCAAGCAGGCAAGTTGGCAGGCAAACAGACAAGCAGGCAAGCAGGAAAGCAGGCAAGCAGGAAGGCAAGCTGTCAAGCAGGTAGGCAGGCAGATAGGCAGGCAAGCAGGCAAGTAGGCACGCAGGCCTGCAGGCAAGCAGGCATGTAGGCGGCCAGTTAGGCTAGCAAGCAGGAGGGAAACCATGCAAGCCGGCAAGAAAGCAGGCAGGCACGCAAAAAGGCAAGCAAGAAGGCAAGCAGACAAGCAACCAAGCGAGCAGGCAAGCACGCAAGCAAGCAGGCAGGCAAGCAGGCAGGCAAGCAGGCAAGCAATCGGGCAAGCAGGCAGGCAGGCTATCAGGCAAGCAAGCAGGCAAGCCGGCAGGCAGGCAAGCAGGCAGGAAGGCAAGCAGGCAGGAAGGCAAGCAGGCAAGTAGCCAGGCAAGCAGGAAAGCAGGAAAGCTGGCAAGATGGCTGGCAGGCAAGCAGGCAGGCAAGCACGCAAGCAGGCAGGCAGGCAAACTGGCAGGCAAGCAAGCAAGCAAGCAGGCAAGCGTGCAAGCAGGCAAGCAAGCAAGCAAGCAGGCAGGCAGGCAAGCAGGCAAGTAGGCAGTCAAGCAGGCAGGCAAGCAGGCAAGCAGGCAGGCGAGCAGGCAAGCAAGAACGCAAGCAGGCAAGCAGGCAAGAAAGGAGGCAAGAAGGCAAGCAGGCAAGCAAGCAAGTGGGCAAGCAGGCAAGCAGGCAAGCGGGCAGGCAGGCAAGCAGGCAAGCAGGCAACCATGCAAGCAGGCAAGCAGGATGGCAAGCAGGCAGGCAGGCAAGCAGGCAAGCAATCGGGCAAGCAGGCAGGCAGGCAATCAGGCAAGCAAGCAGGCAAGCAGGCAGGCAGGCAAGCAGGCAGGAAGGCAAGCAGGCAGGAAGGCAAGCAGGCAAGTAGGCAGGCAAGCAGGCAAGATGGCTAGCAGGCATGCAGGAAAGCAGGCAGGTAAGCAGGCAAGCACGCAAGCACGCAAGCAGGCAAGCAGGCAAGCAGGCAAACAGGTAAGAAGCCAATCAGGCAGGCAGGCAGGCAAGCAGGCAGGCAGGCATGCAGGCAAGCAGGCAAGCAGGCAAGCAGGCAATCAGGAAGGCAGGCAAGCAGGCAGGCAAGCACGCAAGCAGGCAGGCAAACTGGCAGGCAAGCAAGCAAGCAACCAGGCAAGCGAGCAAGCAGGCAAGCAAGCAAGCAAGCAGGCAGGCAAGCAGGCAAGCAGGCAACTAGACAAGCAAGCAGGCAGGCAAGCAGGCAGACAAGCGGGCAAGCAGGCAGGCGAGCAGGCAGGCAAGCACGCAAGCAGGCAGGTAAGCACGCAAGCAGGCAGGCAGGCAAGCTGGCAAGCAGGCAATCAGGAAAACAGGCAAGTGGGAAGAAGGCAAGCAGGCAAGCGGGTAGGCAGGCAAGCAGGCAACCATGCAAGCAGGATAGCAAGCAGGTAAGCAGGCAAGTAGGCAGGCATGCAGGCAAGCAGGCAAGCAGGCAATCAGGCAGGCAGGCAAGCAGCAGGCAAGCACGCAAGCAGGCAGGCAGGCAAAATGGCAGGCAAGCAAGCAAGCAACCAGGCAAGCGAGCAAGCAGGCAAGCA
Organism: Mantis religiosa; assembly: GCA_030765055.1. NCBI lineage: Eukaryota > Metazoa > Arthropoda > Insecta > Mantodea > Mantidae > Mantis > Mantis religiosa. Next base: position 313,843,575 of record CM060948.1, read on the forward strand.
AGCACGCAAGCAGGCAGGCAGGCAAGCAGGCAAGCAGGCAAGCAGGCAACTAGACAAGCAAGCAGGCAGGCAAGCAGGCAAGCAGGCAGACAAGCAGGCAAGCAGGCAGGCGAGCATGCAGGCAAGCACGCAAGCAGGCAGGTAAGCACGCAAGCAGGCAGGCAGGCAAGCTGGCAAGCAGGCAATCAGGCAAACAGTCAAGTGGGCAAGAAGGCAAGCAAGCAAGCGGGCAGGCAGGCAAGCAGGCAAGCAGGCAACCATGCAAGCAGAATGGCAAGCAGGCAAGCAGGCAGGCAGGCAAGCAGTCAAGCAAGCAGGCAAGCAGGCAGGCGAGAAGGCAGGCAAGCAGGCAAGTAGGACAGCAGGTGAGCAGGCAAGGAGGCAAGCAGACAAGCAGGCAAGCAAGCAGGCAAGCAGGCAAGCAGGCAAGCAAGGAGGCAAGCAGGCAGGCAAGCAGGCAAGTAGGAAGGCAAGCAGGCAAGCAGGCAGGCAAGCAGGCAAGCAGGCAAGAAAGAAGGCAGGCAAACTGGCAAGCAGCTATGCAGGCAAGCAGGCAAGCAAGCACGCAATGAGGCAAGCACACAAGCACGCAAGCAGGCAAGCAGGCAGGCAAGCAGGCAAGCAGGCAAGCAGGCAAGTAGGCACGCAGGCCAGCAGGCAAGCCGGCAAGAAGGAAATTAGGCAAGCAGGCTAGCAAGCAGGCAGGTAAGAAGGCAAGCAGGCAAGCAGGCAAGCAGCCAAGCAGGCAGGCAAGCAGGCAAGCAAGCAAGCCAGCAGGCAAGCAGGCAGGCAGGCAAGCAGGCAGGCAAGCAGGGAAGCAGGCAAGCAATAAAGCAAGCAAGCAGGTAGGCAGGCAGGCAGGCAAGCAGGAAAGCAAGCAGGGTAGCAGGCAAGCAAGAAAGCAGGCAAGCAAGCAGGCAAGCAGGCAAGGAAGCAAGCAAGCAAGAAATTAGGCAGACAGGCAGGCAGGCACGCAGGCAAGCAAGCAGGCAGGCAAGGAGGCAGGCAAGCAGGCAGGCAAGCAGGCAGGCCGGCAAGCAGGCAAGCAATCAGGCAAGAATGCAGGCAGGCAAGCAGGCAAGCAAGCAGGGAAGCAGGCAGGCAAGCAGGCAGGAAGGCAAGCAGGCAACTAGGCAGGCAAGCAGGAAAGCAGGAAAGCAGGCAGCATGGCTAGTAGGCAAGCAGCAAAGCAGGCAGGCAAGCTGGTATGCAAGCAGGCAAGCACGCAAGCACGCAAGCAGGCAAGCTGGCAAGCAGGCAAACAGGCAAGCAGGCAAGCAGGCAGGTAAGCAGGCAAGCAAGCAGGCAAGCAGGCAGGCAAGCAGGCAGGCAAGCAAGCAAACAGGCAAGCATTCAGGTAAGCGGGCAGGCAGGCAGGCAAGCAGGCAGGCAAGCAAGCATGCAGGCAAGCGGGAAGGCAGGCAGGCAAGCAGGCAGGCATGAAGCAGGCAAGCAGGCAAGCAGGGAGGCGAGCAGGCAAGCATGCAAGAAAGCAGGAAAGCATGCATGAAGGCAAGAAAGCAGGCAAGCAGGCAGGCAGGCAAGCAGGCAAGCAAGCAGGCAAGCAAGCAGGCAAGCAGGCAAGCAAGGAGGCGAGCAGCCAAGCAGGCAAGAAAGCAGGAAAGCAGGCAAGCAGGCAAGAAAGCAGGCAAGCAAGCAGGCAAGCTGGCAAGCAGGCAAGCAAGCAGGCAAACAGGCAAGCAGTCAAGTAGGCAGGCATGCAGGCAAGCAGGCTGGCAAGCAGGTAAGCAGGCAAGCAGCTATGCAGGCAAGCAGGCAAGCAAGCACGCAATCAGGCAAGAACAGAAGAACGCAAGCAGGCAGGCAGGTAGGCAGGCAGGCAGGGAGGCAGGCAGGCAGGTGAGCAGGCAAGTAGGCACGGAGGCCAGCAGGCAAGCAGGCAAGAAGGAAAGCAAGCAGGCTAGCAAGCAGGCAGGAAAGCATGCAAGCAGGCAAACAGGCAGGCCAGCAGGCAGGCAAGCAGGCAAGAAAGCAGGCAACCAGGCAAGCGAGCAAGCAGGAAAGCAAGCAAGCAGGCAAGTTGGCAGGCAAACAGACAAGCAGGCAAGCAGGAAAGCAGGCAAGCAGGAAGGCAAGCTGTCAAGCAGGTAGGCAGGCAGATAGGCAGGCAAGCAGGCAAGTAGGCACGCAGGCCTGCAGACAAGCAGGCATTTAAGCGGCCAGGCAGGCTAGCAAGCAGGAGGGAAACCATGCAAGCCGGCAAGAAAGCAGGCAGGCACGCAAAAAGGCAAGCAAGAAGGCAAGCAGGCAAGCAACCAAGCGAGCAGGCAAGCAGGCAAGCAAGCAGGCAGGCAAGGAGGCAGGCAAGCAGGCAAGCAATCGTGCAAGCAGGCAGGCAGGCTATCAGGCAAGCAAGCAGGCAAGCCGGCAGGCAGGCAAGCAGGCAGGAAGGCAAGCAGGCAGGAAGGCAAGCAGGCAAGTAGCCAGGCAAGCAGGAAAGCAGGAAAGCTGGCAAGATGGCTGGCAGGCAAGCAGGCAGGCAGGCAAACTGGCAGGCAAGCAAGCAGGCAAGCGAGCAAGCAGCAGGCAGGCAAGCAGGCAAGTAGGCAGTCAAGCAGGCAGGCAAGCAGGCAAGCAGGCAGGCGAGCAGGCAAGCAAGCACGCAAGCAGGCAAGCAGGCAAGAAAGCAGGCAAGAAGGCAGGCAGGCAAGCAGGCAAGCAAGCAGGTAAGCACGCAAGCAGTTAGATAAAGGCAAGCTGGCATGCAGGCATTCAGGCAAGCACGCAAGTAGGACAGCAGGTGAGCAGGCACGGAGGCAAGCAGACAAGCAGGCAAGCAAGCAGGCAAACAGGCAAGCAGGAAAGCAGGCAAGCAAGGAGGCAAGCAGGCAGGCAAGCAGGCAAGTAGGAAGGCAAGCAGGCAAGCAGGCAGGCAATAAGGCAAGCAGGCAAGAAAGAAGGCAGGCAAACTGGCAAGCAGCTATGCATGCAAGCAGGCAAGCAAGCACGCAATGAGGCAAGCACACAAGCACGCAAGAAGGCAAGCAGGCAGGCAAGCAGGCAAGCAGGCAAGCAGGCAGGCAGGCAAGCAGGCAAGCAGGCAGGCAGGTAAGCAGGCAGGCAGGTAGGTAGGCAAGCAGGGAGTCAGACAGGCCAGCAGGCAAGCAGGCAAGTAGGCACGCAGGCCAGCAGGCAAGCAGGCAAAAAGGAAAGCAGGCAAGCAGGCTAGCAAGCAGCCAGGTAAGCATGCAAACAAGCAAACAGGGAAGCATTCAGGCAGGAAAGCAGGCAAGCTAGCAGGCAAGGAGGCAGGCAAGCAAGCAAGCAAGCAAGCAGGCAGGCAAGCAGGCCAGCAGGCAGGCAAGCACGCAAAAAGCAGGCAAGCAGGCAAGCAGGAAAGCGTGCAAGCAGGCAGCCAAGCAGTCAAGCAGGCATACAGGTATGCAGGCAGGCAGAGAGACAGGCAAGCAGGAAAGCAGGCAAGCAGGCAAGCAGGCAATCAGGCACGCAGGCCAGCAGGCAAGCAGGCAGGTAAGCGGCCAGGCAACCTAGCAAGCAGGCAGGCAGGCAATCAGGCAAGCAAGCAGGCAAGCAGGCAGGAAGGCAGGCAGGCACGTAGGCAGGCAAGCAGGCAAGCAGGAAAGCAGGCAACCAGGCTAGCAGGCAAGCAGGAAAGCAGGTAGGCAAGCAGGGAGGCAAGCAGGCAAGCACGCAAGCGGACAAGCAGGCAAACAGGCAAGCAGGCAAGCATGCAGGCAGCCAGGCAATAAGGCATGCAGGCAAGCAGGCATGTAGGCAAGCAGGCAATCAGGCAGGCAGATAAGCAGGAAGCAAGCAGGTAAACAGGCAAGCAGGCAGGCAAGCAAAAAGGCAAGCAGGCAAGCATTCAAGCAAGCACGCAGTCAAGCAAGCAAGCAGGCTAGCAGGCAAGCTGGAAACTATGAAACAGGACAGGCAGGCAGTCAAGCAGGCAAGCAAGCAAACAGGCAAGCAAGCGGGAAGGCAGGCAGGCAAGCAGGCAGGCATGCAAGCAGGCAAGCAGGGAGGCGAGCAGGCAAGCATGCAAGAAAGCAGGAAAGCAGGCAAGCAGGCAAGAAAGCAGGCAGGCCTGCAGGCAAGCAGGCATGTAGGCGGCCAGGCAGGCTAGCAAGCAGGAGGGAAACCATGCAAGCCGGCAAGAAAGCAGGCAGGCACGCAAAAAGGCAAGCAAGAAGGCAAGCAGACAAGCAACCAAGCGAGCAGGCAAGCAGGCAAGCAAGCAGGCAGGCAAGCAGGCAGGCAAGCAGGCAATTAATCGGGCAAGTAGCCAGGCAAGCAGGAAAGCAGGAAAGCTGGCAAGATGGCTGGCAGGCAAGCAGGCAAGCAGGCATGCAGGCAATCAAGCAGGCAGGCAAGCAGGCAAGCAGGCAACCATGCAAGCAGGCAAGCAAGTAACAAGCAGGCAAGCTGGCAGGCAGGCAAGCAAGCAAAAAGCAGGCAAACAGGCAGGCAAGCCGGCAAGCAGGCAGGCAAGCATGCAATCAGGACAGCAGGTAAGCAGGCAAGCAAACACGCAGGCAAGCAAACAGGCAAACAGGCAAGCAGTCAAGTAAGTCAGCTAGCAGCGTAACAAGCTTGCAAGCAGGCAGGTAAGCAGGCAAGCAGGCAAGTAGGCAGGCAAGCAGGCAAGCAGGCAGGCAAGCAGGCAGGCAAGCAGGCAAGCAGGCAACAATGCAAGCAAGCAAGCAAGTCGGAAAGCAGGCAAGCAGGCATGCAGGCAGTCAAGCAGGCAGGCAAGCAGGTAAGCAGGCAACCATGCAAGCAGGCAAGCAAGTAGCAACCAGGCAAGAAGGCAGGGAAGCAGGCAGGCACGTAAGTAGGCAAGCAAGCAGGCAAGAAGGCAAGCAGGCTGCCAGCCTAGCAAGCAGTCAGGTAAGCATGCAAGCAGGCAAGCATTCAGGCAGGCAAGCAGGAAAGCGTGCAAGCAGGCAGGCAAGCAGGCAATCAGGCTACCAGGCTAGCAAGCAGGCAGGTAAGCATGCAAGCAGTCAAGCGGGCAAGCATTCAGGCAGGCAAGCAGGCAAGCTAGCAGGCAAGGAGGCAGGCTGGCATGCAAGCAGGCAAGCAAGCAAAAAAGCAACCAAGCAAGCAGGCAAGCAGGCAAGCAAGCAGGCAGGCAAGCAGGCAAGCAGGCAAGAAAGCAGGCAAGCAGGCAAGCAGGAAAGCGTGCAAGCAGGCAGGCAAGCAGACAATCAGGCAGGCAGGCAGGCAGGCGAGCATGCAAGCAAGCAGGCAAGCAGGCAGGCAATCAGGCAGGAAGGCAAGCAGGCAGGAAGGAAAGCAGGCAAGTAGTCAGGCAAGCAAGTAAGCACGCAGACAAGCAGGCAGGCAAGCAGTCAAGCACGCAAGCACGCAAGCAGGCAAGCAGGCAAACAGGCAAACAGGCAAGCAGGCAAGCAGGCAGGCAGGATGCCAGGCAAGTAGGCAAGCTGGCAAGCAGGCAAGCAGGCAGGCAGGTAAGCAGGCAAGCAAGCAGGCAAGCAGGCAGGTAAGCAGGCAAGCGAGCAGGCAAGAAGGCAGGCAGGCAACCAGGCAGACAAGCAAGCAGGCAAGCAAGCAAGCAGGTAAGCAGGCAAGCAGGCAGGTAAGTGGGCTGGTAAGCGGGCAGGCAGGCAGGCAACAGGCAGGCAAGCAAGCATGCAGTAAAGCGAGCAGAAAGGCAGGAAAGCAGGCAAGCAGGCAGGCAGGCAAGCAAGCAGGCAAGCAGGCAAGAAAGGAGGCGCGCAGGCAAGCAAGCAGGAAGGCGGGCAAGCAGGCAGGCAAGCAAGCAGGCAGGCAAGCAGGAAGGCAGGCAAGCAGGCAGGCAAGCACGCAAGCAGGCAGGCAGGCAATCAGGCAGGCAAGCACGCAAGCAGGCAAGCAGGCAAGAAAGCAGGCAAGCAGGCGGGCAGGTAGGCGGGCAGGTAGGCAAGCAGGCAGGCAAGCAGGTAAGCACGCAAGCAGGCAGGCAAGCTGGCAAGCAGGCAGTCAGGCAAGCAGGCAAGTGGGCAAGCAGGCATACAGGCAAGAAGGCAAGCGGGCAGGCAGGCAACCAGGCAAGCAGGCAACAATGCAAGCAGGCAAGCAGGTAGGCAATCAGGCAAGCACTCAGGCAAGTAGGCAAGCAAGCAGGCAAGCAGGCAGGCGAGCAGGCAGGCAAGCACGCAAGCAGGACAGCAGGTAAGCAGGAAAGGAGGCAAGCAGGCAAGAAGGCAAGCAAGCAGGCAAACAGGCAAGTAGGAAAGCAGGCAAGCAAGCAAGCAGGCAAGCAGGCAGGCATGCAGGCAAGCTGGGAGGCAGGCAGGCAAGCAAGCAGGCAAGCAGGCAATCAGGCAGGCAAGCAGGCAAGCAGGCAGGCAAGCAGGCAAGCAGGCAGGTAAGCAGGCAAGCAGGCAAGCAAGAGGCAGGTAAATAGGCTAGCAGGCAAGCAGGCAATCAGGCAAGCATGCAAGCAGGCAGGCCAGCAGGTAAGCAGGTGTGCAGGCAAGCAGGCAAGCAAGCAGGCAATCAGGCAAGCACGCAATCACGCAAGCATGCATGAAGGCAGGCAAGCAGGCAAGTAGGCAATCAGGCAGGCAGGCAAGCAGGAAAGCAGGCAGGCAAGTAAACAGGCAAGCAAGTAGGCAAGCAGGCAGGCAAGCAAGCAGGCTAGCAGGGTAACAAGCAGGCAAGCAGGCAGGCAAGCATGCAAGCATGCTAGCAGGGTAACAAGCAGGCAAGCAGGCAGGCAAGCATGCAAGCAGGTAAGTAGGCAGGCAGGCAAGCAGGCAGGCAAGCAGGCAAGCAAGCAAGCAGGCAAGCAAGAAGGCACGCAAACAGGCAAGCAGCTATGCAGGCAAGCAGGCTGGCAGGCAAGCAGGAAAGCAGGCAGACAAGCAGGCAGGCAAGCACGCAAGCACGAAGGCACGCAAGCAGGCAAGCAGGCAAGCAGGCAAACAGGCAAGCAAGCAAGCAGGCACGCAAACTGAAAAGCAGGCAAGCAGGCCAGCAGACAAGCAGGCAAGCTGGCAAGTAGGCAAGCAGGCAAGCAAGCAGGCAAGTAGGCAGGCAGGCAAGCAGGCAGGCAAGCAGGCAAGCAGGCAAGCAAGAAGGCAGGCAAAAACAGGCAAGCAGCTATGCAGGCAAGCAGGCAAGCAAGTACGCAGTCAGGCAAGCACGCAAGCAGGCAGGCAAGCAGGCAAGCAGGCAAGCAGGCAGGCAGGTAAGCAGGCAGGCAGGTAAGTAGGCAGGCAGGCAGGGAGGCAGGCAGGCAAGCAGGCAAGCAGGCAAGCAGGCAAGTAGGCGCACAGGCCAGCAGGCAAGCAGGCAAACAGGCAAGCATTCAGGCAGGCAAGCAGGCAAGCTAGAAGGCAAGCAGGCAAGCAGGCAGGCAAGCAGGCAAGCAGGCAGGAAAGCGTGCAAGCAGGCAGGCAAGCAGTCAAGCAGGCAGGCAGGTATGCAGGCAGGCAGGGAGACAGGCAGGCAAGCAGGAAAGCAGGCAAGCAGGCAAGCAGGCAAGTAGGCACGCAGGCCAGCAGGGAAGCAGGCAGTTACGTGGCCAGGCAGTCTAGCAAGCTGGCAGGCAGGCAAGCAGGCATGCAGGCAATCAAGCAGGCAGGCAAGCAGGCAAGCAGGCAACCATGCAAGCAGGCAAACAAGTAGCAAGCAGGCAAGCAGGCAGGCAGGCAAGCAGGCAAGCAGGCAACCATGCAAGCAGGCAAGCAAGTAGGCAGGCAGGCAAGCAGGCATGCAGGCATGCAGGCAATCAAGCAGGCAGGCAAGCAGGCAAGCAGGCAACCATACAAGCAGGCAAGCAAGTAGCAAGCAGGCAAGCAGGCAATCAGGCAACCATGCAAGCAGGCAAGCAAGTACGCAAGCAGGCAAGCAGGCAAGCAGGCATGCAGGCAATAAAGCAGGCAGGAAAGCAGGCAACCATGCAAGCAGGCAAGCAAGTAACAAGCAGGCAAGCCGGCAGGCAAGCAAGCAAGCAAAAAGCAGGAAAACAGGCAGGCAAGCCGGCAAGCAGGCAGGCAAGCATGCAATCAGGACAGCAGGTAAGCAGGCAAGCAAACAAGCAGGCAAGCAAACAGGCAAACAGGCAAGCAGTCAAGCAAGTTGGCTAGCAGCGTAACAAGCTTGCAAGCAGGCAGGTAAGCAGGCAAGCAGGCAAGCAGGCTACCAGGCTAGCAGGCAGGCAGGTAAGCATGCAAGCAGGCAAGCATTCAGGCAGGCAAGCAGGAAAGCGTGCAAGCAGGCAGGCAAGCAGGAAAGCAAGCAGGCAGGCAGGCAAGCAGGCTACCAGGCTAGCAAGCAGGCAGGTAAGCATGCAAGCAGGCAAGCAGGCATTCAGGCAGGCAAGCAGGCCAGCTAGCAGGCAAGGAGGCAGGCTGGCATGCAAGCAGGCACGCAAGCAAACAAGCAACCAAGCAAGCAGGCAAGCAAGCAGGCAGGCAAGCAGGCAAGCAAGCAGGCAAGAAAGTTGGCAAGCAGGCAAGCAGGAAAGCGTGCAAGCAGGCAGGCAAGCAGGCAATCAGGCAAGCAGGCACTTAGGCGAGCATGCAAGCAAGCAGGCGAGCAGGCAGGAAATCAGGCAGGAAGGCAAGCAGGCAGGAAGGAAAGCAGGCAAGTAGTCAGGCAAGCAGGAAAGCACGCAGACAAGCAGGCAGGCAAGCAGGCAAGCACGCAAGCACGCAAGCAGGCAAGCAGGCAAGCAGGCAAACAGGCAAGCAGGCAAGCAGGAAGGCCGCCAGGCAAGTAGGCAAGCTGGCAAGCAGGCAAGCAGGCAGGCAGGTAAGCAGGCAAGCAAGCAGGCAAGCAGGCAAGCAGGCAGGCAGGCAAGCAGGCAGGCAGGTAAGCAGGCAAGCAAGCAGGCAAGCAGGCAGGCAAGCAAGAGGCAGGTAAATAGGCTAGCAGGCAAGCAGGCAATCAGGCAAGCATGCAAGCAGGCAGGCAAGCAGGTAAGCAGGTGTGCAGGCAAGCAGGCAAGCAAGCAGGCAATCAGGCAAGCACGCAATCACGCAAGCATGCATGCAGGCAGGCAAGCAGGAAAGTAGGCAATCAGGCAGGCAGGCAAGCAGGAAAGCAGGCAGGCAAGTAAACAGGCAAGCAAGTAGGCAAGCAGGCAGGCAAGCAAGCAAGCAAGCAGGTAAGCAGGCAAGCAGGCAGGTAAGTGGGCTGGTAAGCGGGCAGGCAGGCAGGCAACAGGCAGGCAAGCAAGCATGCAGTAAAGCGAGCAGAAAGGCAGGAAAGCAGGCAAGCAGGCAGGCAGGCAAGCAAGCAGGCAAGCAGGCAAGAAAGGAGGCGCGCAGGCAAGCAAGCAGGAAGGCGGGCAAGCAGGCAGGCAAGCAAGCAGGCAGGCAAGCAGGAAGGCAGGCAAGCAGGCAGGCAAGCACGCAAGCAGGCAGGCAGGCAATCAGGCAGGCAAGCACGCAAGCAGGCAAGCAGGCAAGAAAGCAGGCAAGCAGGCGGGCAGGTAGGCGGGCAGGTAGGCAAGCAGGCAGGCAAGCAGGTAAGCACGCAAGCAGGCAGGCAAGCTGGCAAGCAGGCAGTCAGGCAAGCAGGCAAGTGGGCAAGCAGGCATACAGGCAAGAAGGCAAGCGGGCAGGCAGGCAACCAGGCAAGCAGGCAACAATGCAAGCAGGCAAGCAGGTAGGCAATCAGGCAAGCACTCAGGCAAGTAGGCAAGCAAGCAGGCAAGCAGGCAGGCGAGCAGGCAGGCAAGCACGCAAGCAGGACAGCAGGTAAGCAGGAAAGGAGGCAAGCAGGCAAGAAGGCAAGCAAGCAGGCAAACAGGCAAGTAGGAAAGCAGGCAAGCAAGCAAGCAGGCAAGCAGGCAGGCATGCAGGCAAGCTGGGAGGCAGGCAGGCAAGCAAGCAGGCAAGCAGGCAATCAGGCAGGCAAGCAGGCAAGCAGGCAGGCAAGCAGGCAAGCAGGCAGGTAAGCAGGCAAGCAGGCAAGCAAGAGGCAGGTAAATAGGCTAGCAGGCAAGCAGGCAATCAGGCAAGCATGCAAGCAGGCAGGCCAGCAGGTAAGCAGGTGTGCAGGCAAGCAGGCAAGCAAGCAGGCAATCAGGCAAGCACGCAATCACGCAAGCATGCATGAAGGCAGGCAAGCAGGCAAGTAGGCAATCAGGCAGGCAGGCAAGCAGGAAAGCAGGCAGGCAAGTAAACAGGCAAGCAAGTAGGCAAGCAGGCAGGCAAGCAAGCAGGCTAGCAGGGTAACAAGCAGGCAAGCAGGCAGGCAAGCATGCAAGCATGCTAGCAGGGTAACAAGCAGGCAAGCAGGCAGGCAAGCATGCAAGCAGGTAAGTAGGCAGGCAGGCAAGCAGGCAGGCAAGCAGGCAAGCAAGCAAGCAGGCAAGCAAGAAGGCACGCAAACAGGCAAGCAGCTATGCAGGCAAGCAGGCTGGCAGGCAAGCAGGAAAGCAGGCAGACAAGCAGGCAGGCAAGCACGCAAGCACGAAGGCACGCAAGCAGGCAAGCAGGCAAGCAGGCAAACAGGCAAGCAAGCAAGCAGGCACGCAAACTGAAAAGCAGGCAAGCAGGCCAGCAGACAAGCAGGCAAGCTGGCAAGTAGGCAAGCAGGCAAGCAAGCAGGCAAGTAGGCAGGCAGGCAAGCAGGCAGGCAAGCAGGCAAGCAGGCAAGCAAGAAGGCAGGCAAAAACAGGCAAGCAGCTATGCAGGCAAGCAGGCAAGCAAGTACGCAGTCAGGCAAGCACGCAAGCAGGCAGGCAAGCAGGCAAGCAGGCAAGCAGGCAGGCAGGTAAGCAGGCAGGCAGGTAAGTAGGCAGGCAGGCAGGGAGGCAGGCAGGCAAGCAGGCAAGCAGGCAAGCAGGCAAGTAGGCGCACAGGCCAGCAGGCAAGCAGGCAAACAGGCAAGCATTCAGGCAGGCAAGCAGGCAAGCTAGAAGGCAAGCAGGCAAGCAGGCAGGCAAGCAGGCAAGCAGGCAGGAAAGCGTGCAAGCAGGCAGGCAAGCAGTCAAGCAGGCAGGCAGGTATGCAGGCAGGCAGGGAGACAGGCAGGCAAGCAGGAAAGCAGGCAAGCAGGCAAGCAGGCAAGTAGGCACGCAGGCCAGCAGGGAAGCAGGCAGTTACGTGGCCAGGCAGTCTAGCAAGCTGGCAGGCAGGCAAGCAGGCATGCAGGCAATCAAGCAGGCAGGCAAGCAGGCAAGCAGGCAACCATGCAAGCAGGCAAACAAGTAGCAAGCAGGCAAGCAGGCAGGCAGGCAAGCAGGCAAGCAGGCAACCATGCAAGCAGGCAAGCAAGTAGGCAGGCAGGCAAGCAGGCATGCAGGCATGCAGGCAATCAAGCAGGCAGGCAAGCAGGCAAGCAGGCAACCATACAAGCAGGCAAGCAAGTAGCAAGCAGGCAAGCAGGCAATCAGGCAACCATGCAAGCAGGCAAGCAAGTACGCAAGCAGGCAAGCAGGCAAGCAGGCATGCAGGCAATAAAGCAGGCAGGCAAGCAGGCAACCATGCAAGCAGGCAAGCAAGTAACAAGCAGGCAAGCCGGCAGGCAAGCAAGCAAGCAAAAAGCAGGAAAACAGGCAGGCAAGCCGGCAAGCAGGCAGGCAAGCATGCAATCAGGACAGCAGGTAAGCAGGCAAGCAAACAAGCAGGCAAGCAAACAGGCAAACAGGCAAGCAGTCAAGCAAGTTGGCTAGCAGCGTAACAAGCTTGCAAGCAGGCAGGTAAGCAGGCAAGCAGGCAAGCAGGCTACCAGGCTAGCAGGCAGGCAGGTAAGCATGCAAGCAGGCAAGCATTCAGGCAGGCAAGCAGGAAAGCGTGCAAGCAGGCAGGCAAGCAGGAAAGCAAGCAGGCAGGCAGGCAAGCAGGCTACCAGGCTAGCAAGCAGGCAGGTAAGCATGCAAGCAGGCAAGCAGGCATTCAGGCAGGCAAGCAGGCCAGCTAGCAGGCAAGGAGGCAGGCTGGCATGCAAGCAGGCACGCAAGCAAACAAGCAACCAAGCAAGCAGGCAAGCAAGCAGGCAGGCAAGCAGGCAAGCAAGCAGGCAAGAAAGTTGGCAAGCAGGCAAGCAGGAAAGCGTGCAAGCAGGCAGGCAAGCAGGCAATCAGGCAAGCAGGCACTTAGGCGAGCATGCAAGCAAGCAGGCGAGCAGGCAGGAAATCAGGCAGGAAGGCAAGCAGGCAGGAAGGAAAGCAGGCAAGTAGTCAGGCAAGCAGGAAAGCACGCAGACAAGCAGGCAGGCAAGCAGGCAAGCACGCAAGCACGCAAGCAGGCAAGCAGGCAAGCAGGCAAACAGGCAAGCAGGCAAGCAGGAAGGCCGCCAGGCAAGTAGGCAAGCTGGCAAGCAGGCAAGCAGGCAGGCAGGTAAGCAGGCAAGCAAGCAGGCAAGCAGGCAAGCAGGCAGGCAGGCAAGCAGGCAGGCAGGTAAGCAGGCAAGCAAGCAGGCAAGCAGGCAGGCAGGCAAGCAAGAGGCAGGTAAATAGGCTAGCAGGCAAGCAGGCAATCAGGCAAGCATGCAAGCAGGCAGGCAAGCAGGTAAGCAGGTGTGCAGGCAAGCAGGCAAGCAAGCAGGCAATCAGGCAAGCACGCAATCACGCAAGCATGCATGCAGGCAGGCAAGCAGGAAAGTAGGCAATCAGGCAGGCAGGCAAGCAGGAAAGCAGGCAGGCAAGTAAACAGGCAAGCAAGTAGGCAAGCAGGCAGGCAAGCAAGCAGGCTAGCAGGGTAACAAGCAGGCAAGCAGGCAGGCAAGCATGCAAGCAGGCAAGTAGACAGGCAGGCAAGCAGGCAGGCAAGCAGGCAAGCAGGTAAGCAGGTATGCAGGCAAGCAGGCAAGCAAGCAGGCAATCAGGCAAGCACGCAATCACGCAAGCATGCATGCAGGCAGGCAAGCAGGCAAGTAGGCAATCAGGCAGGCAGGCAAGCAGGAAAGCAGGCAGGCAAGTAAACAGGCAAGCAAGTAGGCAAGCAGGCAGGCAAGCAAGCAGGCTAGCAGGGTAACAAGCAGGCAAGCAGGCAGGCAAGCATGCAAGCAGGTAAGTAGGCAGGCAGGCAAGTAGGCAGGCAAGCAGGCAAGCAAGCAAGCAAGCAGGCAAGCAAAAAGGCAGGCAAGCAGGAAGGCAGGCAGACAAGCAGGCAGGCAAGCACGCAAGCACGAAGGCACGCAAGCAGGCAAGCAGGCAAGCAGGCAAACAGGCAAGCAAGCAAGCAGGCACGCAAACTGAAAAGCAGGCAAGCAGGCCAGCAGACAAGCAGGCAAGCTGGCAAGTAGGCAAGCAGGCAAGCAGGCAGGCAGGCAGGCAGGCAGACAAGCACGCAAGCAGCCAGGCAGTCAATCAGGCAGGCAAGCACGCATGCAGGTAAGCAGGTAAGAAAGCAGGCAAGCAGGCGGGCAGGCAGGCAAGCAGGCAGGCAAGCAGGTAAGCACGCAAGCAGTCAGGCAGGCAAGCTGGCAAGCAGGCAGTCAGGCAAGCAGGCAAGTGGGCAAGCAGGCATACAGGCAAGCAGGCAAGCGCGCAGGCAGGCAAGCAGGCAAGCAGGCAACTATGCAAGCAGGCAAGCAGGTAGGCAATCAGGCAAGCAGGCAGGCAAGTAGGCAAGCAAGCAGGCAAGCAGGCAAGCAAGCAGGCAAACAGGCAAGTAGGAAAGCAGGCAAGCAAGCAAGCAGGCAAGCATACAAGCAGGCAGGCAAGCAGGTATGCAGGCAAGCAGGCAAGCAAGCAGGCAATCAGGCAAGCACGCAAGCACGCAAGCATGCATGCAGGCAGGCAAGCAGGCAAGTAGGCAATCAGGCAGGCAGGCAAGCAGGCAATCAGGCAGGCAAGTAAACAGGCAAGCAAGCGGGCAAGCAGGCAAGCAGGCAGGCAGGCAAGCAAGCAGGCAGGCAAGCAAGCAAGCAGTTAAGCAGGCAAGCAGGCAAGCAAGCAGGCAAACAGGCAAGCAGTCAAGCAAGCAGGCTAGCAGGGTAACAAGCAGCCAAGCAGGCAGGCAAGCATGCAAGCAGGCAAGTAGGCAGGCAGGCAAGCAGGCAGGCAAGCAGGCAAGCAGGCAAGCAAGAAGGCAGGCAAAAACAGGCAAGCAGCTATGCAGGCAAGCAGGCAAGCAAGTACGCAGTCAGGCAAGCACGCAAGCAGGCAAGCAGGCAGGCAAGCAGGCAAGCAGGCAGGCAGGTAAGCAGGCAGGCAGGTAGGTAGGCAGGCAGGCAGGGAGGCAGGCAGGCAAGCAGGCAAGCAGGCAAGCAGGCAAGTAGGCGCACAGGCCAGCAGGCAAGCAGGCAAACAGGCAAGCATTCAGGCAGGCAAGCAGGCAAGCTAGAAGGCAAGCAGGCAAGCAGGCAGGCAAGCAGGCAAGCAGGCAAGCAGGCAGGCAAGCAGGCAAGCAGGCAAGCAGGCAGGCAAGCAGGCAAGCAGGCAACCATGCAAGCAGGCAAACAAGTAGCAAGCAGGCAAGCAGGCAGGCAGGCAAGCAGGCAAGCAGGCAACCATGCAAGCAGGCAAGCAAGTAGGCAGGCAGGCAAGCAGGCATGCAGGCATGCAGGCAATCAAGCAGGCAGGCAAGCAGGCAAGCAGGCAACCATACAAGCAGGCAAGCAAGTAGCAAGCAGGCAAGCAGGCAATCAGGCAACCATGCAAGCAGGCAAGCAAGTACGCAAGCAGGCAAGCAGGCAAGCAGGCATGCAGGCAATAAAGCAGGCAGGCAAGCAGGCAACCATGCAAGCAGGCAAGCAAGTAACAAGCAGGCAAGCCGGCAGGCAAGCAAGCAAGCAAAAGGCAGGCAAACAGGCAGGCAAGCCGGCAAGCAGGCAGGCAAGCATGCAATCAGGACAGCAGGTAAGCAGGCAAGCAAACAAGCAGGCAAGCAAACAGGCAAACAGGCAAGCAGTCAAGCAAGTTGGCTAGCAGCGTAACAAGCTTGCAAGCAGGCAGCTAAGCAGGCAAGCAGGCAAGCAGGCTACCAGGCTAGCAGGCAGGCAGGTAAGCATGCAAGCAGGCAAGCATTCAGGCAGGCAAGCAGGAAAGCGTGCAAGCAGGCAGGCAAGCAGGAAAGCAAGCAGGCAGGCAGGCAAGCAGGCTACCAGGCTAGCAAGCAGGCAGGTAAGCATGCAAGCAGGCAAGCAGGCATTCAGGCAGGCAAGCAGGCCAGCTAGCAGGCAAGGAGGCAGGCTGGCATGCAAGCAGGCACGCAAGCAAACAAGCAACCAAGCAAGCAGGCAAGCAAGCAGGCAGGCAAGCAGGCAAGCAAGCAGGCAAGAAAGTTGGCAAGCAGGCAAGCAGGCAAGCACGCAAGCACGCAAGCATGCATGCAGGCAGGCAAGCAGGCAAGTAGGCAATCAGGCAGGCAGGCAAGCAGGCAATCAGGCAGGCAAGTAAACAGGCAAGCAAGCGGGCAAGCAGGCAAGCAGGCAGGCAGGCAAGCAAGCAGGCAGGCAAGCAAGCAAGCAGTTAAGCAGGCAAGCAGGCAAGCAAGCAGGCAAACAGGCAAGCAGTCAAGCAAGCAGGCTAGCAGGGTAACAAGCAGCCAAGCAGGCAGGCAAGCATGCAAGCAGGCAAGTAGGCAGGCAGGCAAGCAGGCAGGCAAGCAGGCAAGCAGGCAAGCAAGAAGGCAGGCAAAAACAGGCAAGCAGCTATGCAGGCAAGCAGGCAAGCAAGTACGCAGTCAGGCAAGCACGCAAGCAGGCAAGCAGGCAGGCAAGCAGGCAAGCAGGCAGGCAGGTAAGCAGGCAGGCAGGTAGGTAGGCAGGCAGGCAGGGAGGCAGGCAGGCAAGCAGGCAAGCAGGCAAGCAGGCAAGCAGGCAAGTAGGCGCACAGGCCAGCAGGCAAGCAGGCAAACAGGCAAGCATTCAGGCAGGCAAGCAGGCAAGCTAGAAGGCAAGCAGGCAAGCAGGCAGGCAAGCAGGCAAGCAGGCAAGCAGGCAGGCAAGCAGGCAAGCAGGCAACCATGCAAGCAGGCAAACAAGTAGCAAGCAGGCAAGCAGGCAGGCAGGCAAGCAGGCAACCATGCAAGCAGGCAAGCAAGTAGGCAGGCAGGCAAGCAGGCATGCAGGCATGCAGGCAATCAAGCAGGCAGGCAAGCAGGCAAGCAGGCAACCATACAAGCAGGCAAGCAAGTAGCAAGCAGGCAAGCAGGCAATCAGGCAACCATGCAAGCAGGCAAGCAAGTACGCAAGCAGGCAAGCAGGCAAGCAGGCATGCAGGCAATAAAGCAGGCAGGCAAGCAGGCAACCATGCAAGCAGGCAAGCAAGTAACAAGCAGGCAAGCCGGCAGGCAAGCAAGCAAGCAAAAGGCAGGCAAACAGGCAGGCAAGCCGGCAAGCAGGCAGGCAAGCATGCAATCAGGACAGCAGGTAAGCAGGCAAGCAAACAAGCAGGCAAGCAAACAGGCAAACAGGCAAGCAGTCAAGCAAGTTGGCTAGCAGCGTAACAAGCTTGCAAGCAGGCAGCTAAGCAGGCAAGCAGGCAAGCAGGCTACCAGGCTAGCAGGCAGGCAGGTAAGCATGCAAGCAGGCAAGCATTCAGGCAGGCAAGCAGGAAAGCGTGCAAGCAGGCAGGCAAGCAGGAAAGCAAGCAGGCAGGCAGGCAAGCAGGCTACCAGGCTAGCAAGCAGGCAGGTAAGCATGCAAGCAGGCAAGCAGGCATTCAGGCAGGCAAGCAGGCCAGCTAGCAGGCAAGGAGGCAGGCTGGCATGCAAGCAGGCACGCAAGCAAACAAGCAACCAAGCAAGCAGGCAAGCAAGCAGGCAGGCAAGCAGGCAAGCAAGCAGGCAAGAAAGTTGGCAAGCAGGCAAGCAGGCAAGCAGGAAAGCGTGCAAGCAAGCAGGCAAGCAGGCAATCAGGCAAGCAGGCACTTAGGCGTGCATGCAAGCAAGCAGGCAAGCAGGCAGGCAATCAGGAAGGAAGGCAAGCAGGCAGGAAGGAAAGCAGGCAAGTAGTCAGGCAAGCAGGAAAGCACGCAGACAAGCAGGCAGGCAAGCAGGCAAGCACGCAAGCACGCAAGCAGGCAAGCAGGCAAGCAGGCAAACAGGCAAGCAGGCAAGCAGGCAGGCCGCCAGGCAAGTAGGCAAGCTGGCAAGCAGGCAAGCAGGCAGGCAGGTAAGCAGGCAAGCAAGCAGGCAAGCAGGCAAGCAGGCAGGCAGGCAAGCAGGCAGGCAGGTAAGCAGGCAAGCAAGCAGGCAAGCAGGCAGGCAGGCAAGCAAGAGGCAGGTAAATTGGCTAGCAGGCAAGCAGGCAATCAGGCAAGCATGCAAACAGGCAGGCAAGCAGGTAAGCAGGTGTGCAGGCAAGCAGGCAAGCAAGCAGGCAATCAGGCAAGCACGCAATCACGCAAGCATGCATGCAGGCAGGCAAGCAGGCAAGTAGGCAATCAGGCAGGCAGGCAAGCAGGAAAGCAGGCAGGCAAGTAAACAGGCAAGCAAGTAGGCAAGCAGGCAGGCAAGCAAGCAGGCTAGCAGGGTAACAAGCAGGCAAGCAGGCAGGCAAGCATGCAAGCAGGCAAGTAGGCAGGCAGGCAAGCAGGCAGGCAAGCAGGCAAGCAGGCAAGCAGGTAAGCAGGTATGCAGGCAAGCAGGCAAGCAAGCAGGCAATCAGGCAAGCACGCAATCACGCAAGCATGCATGCAGGCAGGCAAGCAGGCAAGTAGGCAATCAGGCAGGCAGGCAAGCAGGAAAGCAGGCAGGCAAATAAACAGGCAAGCAAGTAGGCAAGCAGGCAGGCAAGCAAGCAGGCTAGCAGGGTAACAAGCAGGCAAGCAGGCAGGCAAGCATGCAAGCAGGTAAGTAGGCAGGCAGGCAAGCAGGCAGGCAAGCAGGCAAGCAAGCAAGCAGGCAAGCAAGAAGGCAGGCAAGCAGGAAGGCAGGCAGACAAGCAGGCAGGCAAGCACGCAAGCACGAAGGCACGCAAGCAGGCAAGCAGGCAAGCAGGCAAACAGGCAAGCAAGCAAGCAGGCACGCAAACTGAAAAGCAGGCAAGCAGGCCAGCAGACAAGCAGGCAAGCTGGCAAGTAGGCAAGCAGGCAAGCAGGCAGGCAGGCAGGCAGACAAGCACGCAAGCAGCCAGGCAGTCAATCAGGCAGGCAAGCACGCATGCAGGTAAGCAGGTAAGAAAGCAGGCAAGCAGGCGGGCAGGCAGGCAAGCAGGCAGGCAAGCAGGTAAGCACGCAAGCAGTCAGGCAGGCAAGCTGGCAAGCAGGCAGTCAGGCAAGCAGGCAAGTGGGCAAGCAGGCTTACAGGCAAGCAGGCAAGCGCGCAGGCAGGCAAGCAGGCAAGCAGGCAACTATGCAAGCAGGCAAGCAGGTAGGCAATCAGGCAAGCAGGCAGGCAAGTAGGCAAGCAAGCAGGCAAGCAGGCAGGCGAGCAGGCAGGTAAGTACACAAGCAGGACAGCAGGTAAGCAGGCAAGGAGGCAAGCAGGCAAGCAAGCAGGCAAACAGGCAAGTAGGAAAGCAGGCAAGCAAGCAAGCAGGCAAGCATACAAGCAGGCAGGCAAGCAGGTATGCAGGCAAGCAGGCAAGCAAGCAGGCAATCAGGCAAGCACGCAAGCACGCAAGCATGCATGCAGGCAGGCAAGCAGGCAAGTAGGCAATCAGGCAGGCAGGCAAGCAGGCAATCAGGCAGGCAAGTAAACAGGCAAGCAAGCAGGCAAGCAGGCAAGCAGGCAGGCAGGCAAGCAAGCAGGCAGGCAAGCAAGCAAGCAGTTAAGCAGGCAAGCAGGCAAGCAAGCAGGCAAACAGGCAAGCAGTCAAGCAAGCAGGCTAGCAGGGTAACAAGCAGCCAAGCAGGCAGGCAAGCATGCAAGCAGGCAAGTAGGCAGGCAGGCAAGCAGGCAGGCAAGCAGGCAAGCAGGCAGGCAGGCAAGCAAGAAGGCAGGCAAAAACAGGCAAGCAGCTATGCAGGCAAGCAGGCAGGCAAGCCGGCAAGCAGGCAGGCAAGCATGCAATCAGGACAGCAGGTAAGCAGGCAAGCAAACAAGCAGGCAAGCAAACAGGCAAACAGGCAAGCAGTCAAGCAAGTTGGCTAGCAGCGTAACAAGCTTGCAAGCAGGCAGCTAAGCAGGCAAGCAGGCAAGCAGGCTACCAGGCTAGCAGGCAGGCAGGTAAGCATGCAAGCAGGCAAGCATTCAGGCAGGCAAGCAGGAAAGCGTGCAAGCAGGCAGGCAAGCAGGAAAGCAAGCAGGCAGGCAGGCAAGCAGGCTACCAGGCTAGCAAGCAGGCAGGTAAGCATGCAAGCAGGCAAGCAGGCATTCAGGCAGGCAAGCAGGCCAGCTAGCAGGCAAGGAGGCAGGCTGGCATGCAAGCAGGCACGCAAGCAAACAAGCAACCAAGCAAGCAGGCAAGCAAGCAGGCAGGCAAGCAGGCAAGCAAGCAGGCAAGAAAGTTGGCAAGCAGGCAAGCAGGCAAGCACGCAAGCACGCAAGCATGCATGCAGGCAGGCAAGCAGGCAAGTAGGCAATCAGGCAGGCAGGCAAGCAGGCAATCAGGCAGGCAAGTAAACAGGCAAGCAAGCGGGCAAGCAGGCAAGCAGGCAGGCAGGCAAGCAAGCAGGCAGGCAAGCAAGCAAGCAGTTAAGCAGGCAAGCAGGCAAGCAAGCAGGCAAACAGGCAAGCAGTCAAGCAAGCAGGCTAGCAGGGTAACAAGCAGCCAAGCAGGCAGGCAAGCATGCAAGCAGGCAAGTAGGCAGGCAGGCAAGCAGGCAGGCAAGCAGGCAAGCAGGCAAGCAAGAAGGCAGGCAAAAACAGGCAAGCAGCTATGCAGGCAAGCAGGCAAGCAAGTACGCAGTCAGGCAAGCACGCAAGCAGGCAAGCAGGCAGGCAAGCAGGCAAGCAGGCAGGCAGGTAAGCAGGCAGGCAGGTAGGTAGGCAGGCAGGCAGGGAGGCAGGCAGGCAAGCAGGCAAGCAGGCAAGCAGGCAAGCAGGCAAGTAGGCGCACAGGCCAGCAGGCAAGCAGGCAAACAGGCAAGCATTCAGGCAGGCAAGCAGGCAAGCTAGAAGGCAAGCAGGCAAGCAGGCAGGCAAGCAGGCAAGCAGGCAAGCAGGCAGGCAAGCAGGCAAGCAGGCAACCATGCAAGCAGGCAAACAAGTAGCAAGCAGGCAAGCAGGCAGGCAGGCAAGCAGGCAACCATGCAAGCAGGCAAGCAAGTAGGCAGGCAGGCAAGCAGGCATGCAGGCATGCAGGCAATCAAGCAGGCAGGCAAGCAGGCAAGCAGGCAACCATACAAGCAGGCAAGCAAGTAGCAAGCAGGCAAGCAGGCAATCAGGCAACCATGCAAGCAGGCAAGCAAGTACGCAAGCAGGCAAGCAGGCAAGCAGGCATGCAGGCAATAAAGCAGGCAGGCAAGCAGGCAACCATGCAAGCAGGCAAGCAAGTAACAAGCAGGCAAGCCGGCAGGCAAGCAAGCAAGCAAAAGGCAGGCAAACAGGCAGGCAAGCCGGCAAGCAGGCAGGCAAGCATGCAATCAGGACAGCAGGTAAGCAGGCAAGCAAA
Source organism: Mantis religiosa (assembly GCA_030765055.1). Classification (NCBI taxonomy): domain Eukaryota; kingdom Metazoa; phylum Arthropoda; class Insecta; order Mantodea; family Mantidae; genus Mantis; species Mantis religiosa. Next base: position 313,863,969 of record CM060948.1, read on the forward strand.
CAAGCAGGCAAGCAAACAGGCAAACAGGCAAGCAGTCAAGCAAGTTGGCTAGCAGCGTAACAAGCTTGCAAGCAGGCAGCTAAGCAGGCAAGCAGGCAAGCAGGCTACCAGGCTAGCAGGCAGGCAGGTAAGCATGCAAGCAGGCAAGCATTCAGGCAGGCAAGCAGGAAAGCGTGCAAGCAGGCAGGCAAGCAGGAAAGCAAGCAGGCAGGCAGGCAAGCAGGCTACCAGGCTAGCAAGCAGGCAGGTAAGCATGCAAGCAGGCAAGCAGGCATTCAGGCAGGCAAGCAGGCCAGCTAGCAGGCAAGGAGGCAGGCTGGCATGCAAGCAGGCACGCAAGCAAACAAGCAACCAAGCAAGCAGGCAAGCAAGCAGGCAGGCAAGCAGGCAAGCAAGCAGGCAAGAAAGTTGGCAAGCAGGCAAGCAGGCAAGCAGGAAAGCGTGCAAGCAAGCAGGCAAGCAGGCAATCAGGCAAGCAGGCACTTAGGCGTGCATGCAAGCAAGCAGGCAAGCAGGCAGGCAATCAGGAAGGAAGGCAAGCAGGCAGGAAGGAAAGCAGGCAAGTAGTCAGGCAAGCAGGAAAGCACGCAGACAAGCAGGCAGGCAAGCAGGCAAGCACGCAAGCACGCAAGCAGGCAAGCAGGCAAGCAGGCAAACAGGCAAGCAGGCAAGCAGGCAGGCCGCCAGGCAAGTAGGCAAGCTGGCAAGCAGGCAAGCAGGCAGGCAGGTAAGCAGGCAAGCAAGCAGGCAAGCAGGCAAGCAGGCAGGCAGGCAAGCAGGCAGGCAGGTAAGCAGGCAAGCAAGCAGGCAAGCAGGCAGGCAGGCAAGCAAGAGGCAGGTAAATTGGCTAGCAGGCAAGCAGGCAATCAGGCAAGCATGCAAACAGGCAGGCAAGCAGGTAAGCAGGTGTGCAGGCAAGCAGGCAAGCAAGCAGGCAATCAGGCAAGCACGCAATCACGCAAGCATGCATGCAGGCAGGCAAGCAGGCAAGTAGGCAATCAGGCAGGCAGGCAAGCAGGAAAGCAGGCAGGCAAGTAAACAGGCAAGCAAGTAGGCAAGCAGGCAGGCAAGCAAGCAGGCTAGCAGGGTAACAAGCAGGCAAGCAGGCAGGCAAGCATGCAAGCAGGCAAGTAGGCAGGCAGGCAAGCAGGCAGGCAAGCAGGCAAGCAGGCAAGCAGGCAATCAGGCAGGCAAGCAGGCAAGCAGGCAGGCAGGCAAGCAGGCAAGCTAGCAGGCAAGCAGGCAAGCAAGCAGGCAGGCAAGCAGGCAGGCAGGCAGGCAAGCAGGCAAAAAGAAGGCAAGCAGGAAAGCGTGCAAGCAGGCAGGCAAGCAGTCAAGCAGGCAGGCAGGTATGCAGGCAGGCAGGGAGACAGGAAGGCAAGCAGGAAAGCAGGCAAACAGGCAAGCAGGCAAGTTGCCACGCAGGCCAGCAGGCAAGCAGGCAGTTAAGTGGCCAGGCAGTCTAGCAAGCTGGCAGGCAGGCAAGCAGGCAAGCAAGCAGGCAAGCAGGCAAGAAGGCAGGCAGGCAGGCAGGCAAGTAGACAGGCAATCAGGCAGGCAGGCAAGCAGGCAGGCTAGCACGCAAGCAGGCAGGCAGGCAATCAGGCAGGCAAGCACGCAAGCAGGCAAGCAGGCAAGCAAGCAGGTAAGCACGCAAGCAGGCAGGCAGGCAAGCTGGCAAGCGGCCAGTCAGGCAAGCAGGCAAGTGGGCAAGCAGGCATACAGGCAGGCAGGCAAGCGGGCAGGCATGCAAGCAGGCAAGTAGGCAGGCAGGCAAGCAAGCAAGCAGGCAAGCAGGCAAGCAGGCAAGCAAGAAGGCAGGCAAACAGGCAAGCAGCTATGCAGGCAAGCAGGCAAGCAAGCACGCAGTCAGGCAAGCAGGCAAGCAGGCAATCAGGCAGGCAGGCAAGCAGGCAAGCAGGCAATCAGGCAGGCAAGCAGGCAAGCAGGCAAGCAGGCTGGCAGGTAAGCAGGCAGGTAGGCAGGCAGGCAGGCAGGGAGGCAGGCAGGCAAGCAGGCAAGCAGGCAAGTAGGCACACAGGCCAGCAGGCAAGCAGGCAAACAGGCAAGCATTCAGGCAGGCAAGCAGGCAAGCTAGCAGGCAAGCAGGCAAGCAAGCAGGCAGGCAAGCAGGCAAGCAGGCAGGCACGCAGGCAAAAAGCAGGCAAGCAGGAAAGCGTGCAAGCAGGCAGGCAAGCAGTCAAGCAGGCAGGCAGGTATGCAGGCAGGCAGGGAGACAGGCAAGCAAGCAGGAAAGCAGGCAAGCAGGCAAGCAGGCAAGTTGGCACGCAGGCCAGCAGGCAAGCAGGCAGTTAATTGGCCAGGCAGTCTAGCTAGCTGGCAGGCAGGCAAGCAGGCAAGCAAGCAGACAAGCAGGCAAGAAGGCAGGCAGGCAAGTAGGCAGGCAATCAGGCAGGCAGGCAAGCAAGCACGCAAGCAGGCAGGCAGGATATCAGGCAGGCAAGCACGCAAGCAGGCAAGCAGGCAAGCAAGCAGGTAAGCACGCAAGCAGGCAGGCAGGCAAGCTGGCAAGCGGCCAGTCAGGCAAGCAGGCAAGTGGGCAAGCAGGCATACAGGCAGGCAGGCAAGCGGGCAGGCATGCAAGCAGGCAAGTAGGCAAACAGGCAGGCAAGCAGGCAGGCAAGCAGGCAAGCAGGCAAGCAATAAGGCAGGCAAACAGGCAAGCAGCTATGCAGGCAAGCAGGCAAGCAAGCACGCAGTCAAGCAAGCAGGCAAGCAGGCAATCAGGCAGGCAGGCAAGCAGGCAAGCAGGCAATCAGGCAGGCAGACAAGCAGGCAAGCAGGCAAGCAGGCAGGCAGGTAAGCAGGCAGGCAGGTAGGTAGGCAGGCAGGCAGGGAGGCAGGCAGGCAAGCAGGCAAGCAGACAAGCAGGCAAGTAGGCACACAGGCCAGCAGGTAAGCAGGCAAACAGGCATGCATTCAGGCAGGCAAGCAGGCAAGCTAGCAGGCAAGCAGGCAAGCAAGCAGGCAGGCAAGCAGGCAGGCAAGCAGGCAAAAAGCAGTAAAGCAGGAAAGCTGTCAAACAGGCAGGCAAGCAGTCAAGCTGGCAGGCCGGTATGCAGGCTGGCAGGGAAACAGGCAGGCAAGCAGGAAAGCAGGCAAGCAGGCAAGTAGGCACGCAGGCCAGCAGGCAAGCAGGCAGTTAAGTGGCCAGGCAGTCTAGAAAGCTGGCAGGCAGGCAAGCAGGCAAGCAAGCAGGCAAGCAGGCAAGAAGGCAGGCAGGCAAGTAGGCAGTCAATCAGGCAGGCAGGCAAGCAGGCAGGCAATCAGGCAGGCAAGCACGCAAGCAGGCAAGCAAGCAGGTAAGCACGCAAGCAGGCAGGCAGGCAAGCTGGCAAGCGGGCAGTCAGGCAAGCAGGCAGGTGGGCAAGCAGGCATACAGGCAAGCAGGTAAGCAGGCAAGGAGGCAAGCAGGCAAGTAGGCAGGCAAGCAGGCAAACAGGCAAGTAGGAAAGCAGGCAAGCAAGCAAGCAGGCAAGCAGGCAGGCAAGCAGGCAAGCTGGGAGGCAGGCAGCCAAGCAAGCAGGCAAGCAGGCAATCAGGCAGGCAACCAGGAAAACAAGCAGGCATGCAGGCAGGTAAGCAGGCAAGCAGACAAGCAGGCAAGCAAGAAGGCAGGCAAATAGGCTAGCAGGCAAGCAGGCAATAAGGCAAGCATGGAAGCATGCAAGCAAGCAGGCAAGCAGGCAGGCAATCAGGAAAGCAGGAAAGCAGTCAAGATGTCTAGCAGGCAAGCAGGAAAGCAGGCAGACAAGCAGGCTGGCAAGAACGCTAGCAGGCAGGCAGGCAATCAGGCAGGCAAGCACGCAAGCAGGCAAGCAGGCAAGAAAGCAGGCAAGCAGGCGGGCAGGTAGGCCAGCAGGCAGGCAAGCAGGTAAGCACGCAAGCAGGCAGGCAGGCAAGCTGGCAAGCAGGCAGTCAGGCAAGCAGGCAAGTGGGCAATCAGGCATACAGGCAAGCAGGGAAGTTGGCAGGCAGGCAACCAGGCAAGCAGGCAACTATGCAAGCAGGCAAGCAGGTAGGCAATCAGACAAGCAGGCAGGCAAGTAGGCAAGCAAGCAGGCAAGCAGGCAGGCGAGCAGGCAGGCAAGCACGCAAGCAGGACAGCAGGTAAGCAGGAAAGGAGGCAAGCAGGCAAGCAGGCAAGCAAGCAAGCAGGCAAGCAGGCAGGCAAGCAGGCAAGCTGGGAGGCAGGCAGGCAAGCAGGCAGGCAAGCAGGCAAGCAGGCAGGCAAGCAGGCAATCAGGCAGGCAAGCAGGAAGGCAAGCAGGCAAGCAGGCAGGTTTAGCAGGCAAGCAGGCAAGCAGGCAAGCAAGAGGCAGGCAAATAGGCTAGCAGGCAAGCAAGCAATCAGGCAAGCATGCAAGCAGGCAGGCAAGCAGGCAAGTAGGCAATCAGGCAGGCAGGCAAGCAGTCAAGCAGGCAGGCAAGTAAACAGGCAAGCAAGTAGGCAAGCAGGCAGGCAGGCAAGCAAGCAGGCAGGCAAGCAAGCAAGCAGTTAAGCAGGCAAGCAGGCAAGCAAGCAGGCAAACAGGCAAGCAGTCAAGCAAGCAGGCTAGCAGGGTAACAAGCAGGCAAGCAGGCAGGCAAGCATGCAAGCAGGCAGGTAGGCAGGCAGGCAAGCAGGCAGGCAAGCAGGCAAGCAGGCAAGCATTCAGGCAGGCAAGCAGGCAAGCTAGCAGGAAGGCAAGCAGGCAGGCAAGCAGACAAGCAGGCAGGCAAGCAGGCAAGCAGGAAAGCGTGCAAGCAGGCAGGCAAGCAGTCAAGCAGGCAGGCAGGTATGCAGGCAGGCAGGGAGACAGGCAAGCAGGAAAGCAGGCAAGCAGGCCGGCAGGCAATTAGGCACGCAGGCCAGCAGGCAAGCAGGCAGTTAAGTGGCCAGGCAGTCTAGCAAGCTGGCAGGCAGGCAAGCAGGCAAGCAAGCAGGCAAGCAGGCAAGAAGGCAGGCAGGCAAGTAGGGAGGCAATCAGGCAGGCAGGCAAGCAGGCAGACAAGCACGCAAGCAGGCAGGCAGGCAATCAGGTAGGCAGGCAAGCACGCAAGCAGGCAAGCAGGCAAGCAAGCAGGTAAGCACGCAAGCAGGCAGGCAGGCAAGCTGGCAAGCGGGCAGTCAGGCAAGCAGGCAAGTGGGCAAGTAGGCATACAGGCAGGCAGGCAAGCGGGCAGGCAGGCAAGCAGGCAAGCAGGCAGGCAAGCAGGCAAGCAAGCAGGCAAGCAGGCAGGCGAGCAGGCAGGCAAGCACGCAAGCAGAACAGCAGGTAAGCAGGCAAGGAGGCAAGCAGGCAAGCAGGCAAGCAAACAGGCAAACAGGCAAGTAGGAAAGCAGGCAAGCAAGCAAGCAGGCAAGCAGGCAGGCAAGCAGGCAAGCTGGGAGGCAGGCAGCCAAGCAAGCAGGCAAGCAGGCAATCAGGCAGGCAAACAGGCAAGCAGGCAGGCAAGCAGGCAAGCAGGCAAGCAAGAAGGCAGGCAAACAGGCAAGCAGCTACGCAGGCAAGCAGGCAAGCAAGCACGCAATCAGGCAACCACACAAGCACGCAAGCAGGCAAGCAGGCAGGCAAGCAGGCAAGCAGGCAGTCAGGCAGGCAGGCAAGCAGGCAAGCAGACAGGCAGGTAAACAGGCTGGCAGGCAGGTAGGTAGGCAGGCAGGCAGGCAGGAGGCAGGCAAGTAGGCACACAAGACAGCAGGCAAAGAGGAAAGAAGGAAAGCAGGCAAGCAGGCTAGCAAGCAGGCAGGTAAGCATGCAAGCAGGCAAACAGGCAAGCATTCAGGCAGGCAAGCAGGCAAGCTAGCAGGCAAGGAGGCAGGCTGGCACGCCAGCAGGCAAGCAAGCAAGCAAACAAGCAAGCAGGCAAGCAGGCAAGCAAGCATGCAGGCAAGCGGGCAGGCAGACAGGCAAGCAGACAGGCGGCAAGCAGGCAGGCAGGCAGGCAAGAAGGGAAGCAAGCAAGCAGGCAAGCTAGCAGGCAAGCAGGCAAGCAAGCAGGCAGGCAAGCAGGCAGGCAGGCAGGCAAGCAGGCAAAAAGAAGGCAAGCAGGAAAGCGTGCAAGCAGGCAGGCAAGCAGTCAAGCAGGCAGGCAGGTATGCAGGCAGGCAGGGAGACAGGAAGGCAAGCAGGAAAGCAGGCAAACAGGCAAGCAGGCAAGTTGCCACGCAGGCCAGCAGGCAAGCAGGCAGTTAAGTGGCCAGGCAGTCTAGCAAGCTGGCAGGCAGGCAAGCAGGCAAGCAAGCAGGCAAGCAGGCAAGAAGGCAGGCAGGCAGGCAGGCAAGTAGACAGGCAATCAGGCAGGCAGGCAAGCAGGCAGGCTAGCACGCAAGCAGGCAGGCAGGCAATCAGGCAGGCAAGCACGCAAGCAGGCAAGCAGGCAAGCAAGCAGGTAAGCACGCAAGCAGGCAGGCAGGCAAGCTGGCAAGCGGCCAGTCAGGCAAGCAGGCAAGTGGGCAAGCAGGCATACAGGCAGGCAGGCAAGCGGGCAGGCATGCAAGCAGGCAAGTAGGCAGGCAGGCAAGCAAGCAAGCAGGCAAGCAGGCAAGCAGGCAAGCAAGAAGGCAGGCAAACAGGCAAGCAGCTATGCAGGCAAGCAGGCAAGCAAGCACGCAGTCAGGCAAGCAGGCAAGCAGGCAATCAGGCAGGCAGGCAAGCAGGCAAGCAGGCAATCAGGCAGGCAAGCAGGCAAGCAGGCTGGCAGGTAAGCAGGCAGGTAGGCAGGCAGGCAGGGAGGCAGGCAGTCAAGCAGGCAAGCAGGCAAGTAGGCACACAGGCCAGCAGGCAAGCAGGCAAACAGGCAAGCATTCAGGCAGGCAAGCAGGCAAGCTAGCAGGCAAGCAGGCAAGCAAGCAGGCAGGCAAGCAGGCAAGCAGGCAGGCACGCAGGCAAAAAGCAGGCAAGCAGGAAAGCGTGCAAGCAGGCAGGCAAGCAGTCAAGCAGGCAGGCAGGTATGCAGGCAGGCAGGGAGACAGGCAGGCAAGCAGGAAAGCAGGCAAGCAGGCAAGCAGGCAAGTTGGCACGCAGGCCAGCAGGCAAGCAGGCAGTTAATTGGCCAGGCAGTCTAGCTAGCTGGCAGGCAGGCAAGCAGGCAAGCAAGCAGACAAGCAGGCAAGAAGGCAGGCAGGCAAGTAGGCAGGCAATCAGGCAGGCAGGCAAGCAAGCACGCAAGCAGGCAGGCAGGAAATCAGGCAGGCAAGCACGCAAGCAGGCAAGCAGGCAAGCAAGCAGGTAAGCACGCAAGCAGGCAGGCAGGCAAGCTGGCAAGCGGCCAGTCAGGCAAGCAGGCAAGTGGGCAAGCAGGCATACAGGCAGGCAGGCAAGCGGGCAGGCATGCAAGCAGGCAAGTAGGCAAACAGGCAGGCAAGCAGGCAGGCAAGCAGGCAAGCAATAAGGCAGGCAAACAGGCAAGCAGCTATGCAGGCAAGCAGGCAAGCAAGCACGCAGTCAAGCAAGCAGGCAAGCAGGCAATCAGGCAGGCAGGCAAGCAGGCAATCAGGCAGGCAGACAAGCAGGCAAGCAGGCAAGCAGGCAGGCAGGTAAGCAGGCAGGCAGGTAGGTAGGCAGGCAGGCAGGGAGGCAGGCAGGCAAGCAGGCAAGCAGACAAGCAGGCAAGTAGGCACACAGGCCAGCAGGTAAGCAGGCAAACAGGCATGCATTCAGGCAGGCAAGCAGGCAAGCTAGCAGGCAAGCAGGCAAGCAAGCAGGCAGGCAAGCAGGCAGGCAAGCAGGCAAAAAGCAGTAAAGCAGGAAAGCTGTCAAACAGGCAGGCAAGCAGGAAAGCAGGCAAGCAGGCAAGCAGGCAAGTAGGCACGCAGGCCAGCAGGGAAGCAGGCAGTTACGTGGCCAGGCAGTCTAGCAAGCTGGCAGGCAGGCAAGCAGGCATGCAGGCAATCAAGCAGGCAGGCAAGCAGGCAAGCAGGCAACCATGCAAGCAGGCAAACAAGTAGCAAGCAGGCAAGCAGGCAGGCAGGCAAGCAGGCAAGCAGGCAACCATGCAAGCAGGCAAGCAAGTAGGCAGGCAGGCAAGCAGGCATGCAGGCATGCAGGCAATCAAGCAGGCAGGCAAGCAGGCAAGCAGGCAACCATACAAGCAGGCAAGCAAGTAGCAAGCAGGCAAGCAGGCAATCAGGCAACCATGCAAGCAGGCAAGCAAGTACGCAAGCAGGCAAGCAGGCAAGCAGGCATGCAGGCAATAAAGCAGGCAGGCAAGCAGGCAACCATGCAAGCAGGCAAGCAAGTAACAAGCAGGCAAGCCGGCAGGCAAGCAAGCAAGCAAAAAGCAGGAAAACAGGCAGGCAAGCCGGCAAGCAGGCAGGCAAGCATGCAATCAGGACAGCAGGTAAGCAGGCAAGCAAACAAGCAGGCAAGCAAACAGGCAAACAGGCAAGCAGTCAAGCAAGTTGGCTAGCAGCGTAACAAGCTTGCAAGCAGGCAGGTAAGCAGGCAAGCAGGCAAGCAGGCTACCAGGCTAGCAGGCAGGCAGGTAAGCATGCAAGCAGGCAAGCATTCAGGCAGGCAAGCAGGAAAGCGTGCAAGCAGGCAGGCAAGCAGGAAAGCAAGCAGGCAGGCAGGCAAGCAGGCTACCAGGCTAGCAAGCAGGCAGGTAAGCATGCAAGCAGGCAAGCAGGCATTCAGGCAGGCAAGCAGGCCAGCTAGCAGGCAAGGAGGCAGGCTGGCATGCAAGCAGGCACGCAAGCAAACAAGCAACCAAGCAAGCAGGCAAGCAAGCAGGCAGGCAAGCAGGCAAGCAAGCAGGCAAGAAAGTTGGCAAGCAGGCAAGCAGGAAAGCGTGCAAGCAGGCAGGCAAGCAGGCAATCAGGCAAGCAGGCACTTAGGCGAGCATGCAAGCAAGCAGGCGAGCAGGCAGGAAATCAGGCAGGAAGGCAAGCAGGCAGGAAGGAAAGCAGGCAAGTAGTCAGGCAAGCAGGAAAGCACGCAGACAAGCAGGCAGGCAAGCAGGCAAGCAAGCAGGCAGGCAAGCAGGCAAGCAGGCAGGCACGCAGGCAAAAAGCAGGCAAGCAGGAAAGCGTGCAAGCAGGCAGGCAAGCAGTCAAGCAGGCAGGCAGGTATGCAGGCAGGCAGGGAGACAGGCAGGCAAGCAGGAAAGCAGGCAAGCAGGCAAGCAGGCAAGTTGGCACGCAGGCCAGCAGGCAAGCAGGCAGTTAATTGGCCAGGCAGTCTAGCTAGCTGGCAGGCAGGCAAGCAGGCAAGCAAGCAGACAAGCAGGCAAGAAGGCAGGCAGGCAAGTAGGCAGGCAATCAGGCAGGCAGGCAAGCAAGCACGCAAGCAGGCAGGCAGGATATCAGGCAGGCAAGCACGCAAGCAGGCAAGCAGGCAAGCAAGCAGGTAAGCACGCAAGCAGGCAGGCAGGCAAGCTGGCAAGCGGCCAGTCAGGCAAGCAGGCAAGTGGGCAAGCAGGCATACAGGCAGGCAGGCAAGCGGGCAGGCATGCAAGCAGGCAAGTAGGCAAACAGGCAGGCAAGCAGGCAGGCAAGCAGGCAAGCAGGCAAGCAATAAGGCAGGCAAACAGGCAAGCAGCTATGCAGGCAAGCAGGCAAGCAAGCACGCAGTCAAGCAAGCAGGCAAGCAGGCAATCAGGCAGGCAGGCAAGCAGGCAAGCAGGCAATCAGGCAGGCAGACAAGCAGGCAAGCAGGCAAGCAGGCAGGCAGGTAAGCAGGCAGGCAGGTAGGTAGGCAGGCAGGCAGGGAGGCAGGCAGGCAAGCAGGCAAGCAGACAAGCAGGCAAGTAGGCACACAGGCCAGCAGGTAAGCAGGCAAACAGGCATGCATTCAGGCAGGCAAGCAGGCAAGCTAGCAGGCAAGCAGGCAAGCAAGCAGGCAGGCAAGCAGGCAGGCAAGCAGGCAAAAAGCAGTAAAGCAGGAAAGCTGTCAAACAGGCAGGCAAGCAGTCAAGCTGGCAGGCCGGTATGCAGGCTGGCAGGGAAACAGGCAGGCAAGCAGGAAAGCAGGCAAGCAGGCAAGTAGGCACGCAGGCCAGCAGGCAAGCAGGCAGTTAAGTGGCCAGGCAGTCTAGAAAGCTGGCAGGCAGGCAAGCAGGCAAGCAAGCAGGCAAGCAGGCAAGAAGGCAGGCAGGCAAGTAGGCAGTCAATCAGGCAGGCAGGCAAGCAGGCAGGCAATCAGGCAGGCAAGCACGCAAGCAGGCAAGCAAGCAGGTAAGCACGCAAGCAGGCAGGCAGGCAAGCTGGCAAGCGGGCAGTCAGGCAAGCAGGCAGGTGGGCAAGCAGGCATACAGGCAAGCAGGTAAGCAGGCAAGGAGGCAAGCAGGCAAGTAGGCAGGCAAGCAGGCAAACAGGCAAGTAGGAAAGCAGGCAAGCAAGCAAGCAGGCAAGCAGGCAGGCAAGCAGGCAAGCTGGGAGGCAGGCAGCCAAGCAAGCAGGCAAGCAGGCAATCAGGCAGGCAACCAGGAAAACAAGCAGGCATGCAGGCAGGTAAGCAGGCAAGCAGACAAGCAGGCAAGCAAGAAGGCAGGCAAATAGGCTAGCAGGCAAGCAGGCAATAAGGCAAGCATGGAAGCATGCAAGCAAGCAGGCAAGCAGGCAGGCAATCAGGAAAGCAGGAAAGCAGTCAAGATGTCTAGCAGGCAAGCAGGAAAGCAGGCAGACAAGCAGGCTGGCAAGAACGCTAGCAGGCAGGCAGGCAATCAGGCAGGCAAGCACGCAAGCAGGCAAGCAGGCAAGAAAGCAGGCAAGCAGGCGGGCAGGTAGGCCAGCAGGCAGGCAAGCAGGTAAGCACGCAAGCAGGCAGGCAGGCAAGCTGGCAAGCAGGCAGTCAGGCAAGCAGGCAAGTGGGCAATCAGGCATACAGGCAAGCAGGCAAGTTGGCAGGCAGGCAACCAGGCAAGCAGGCAACTATGCAAGCAGGCAAGCAGGTAGGCAATCAGACAAGCAGGCAGGCAAGTAGGCAAGCAAGCAGGCAAGCAGGCAGGCGAGCAGGCAGGCAAGCACGCAAGCAGGACAGCAGGTAAGCAGGAAAGGAGGCAAGCAGGCAAGCAGGCAAGCAAGCAAGCAGGCAAGCAGGCAGGCAAGCAGGCAAGCTGGGAGGCAGGCAGGCAAGCAGGCAGGCAAGCAGGCAAGCAGGCAGGCAAGCAGGCAATCAGGCAGGCAAGCAGGAAGGCAAGCAGGCAAGCAGGCAGGTTTAGCAGGCAAGCAGGCAAGCAGGCAAGCAAGAGGCAGGCAAATAGGCTAGCAGGCAAGCAAGCAATCAGGCAAGCATGCAAGCAGGCAGGCAAGCAGGCAAGTAGGCAATCAGGCAGGCAGGCAAGCAGTCAAGCAGGCAGGCAAGTAAACAGGCAAGCAAGTAGGCAAGCAGGCAGGCAGGCAAGCAAGCAGGCAGGCAAGCAAGCAAGCAGTTAAGCAGGCAAGCAGGCAAGCAAGCAGGCAAACAGGCAAGCAGTCAAGCAAGCAGGCTAGCAGGGTAACAAGCAGGCAAGCAGGCAGGCAAGCATGCAAGCAGGCAGGTAGGCAGGCAGGCAAGCAGGCAGGCAAGCAGGCAAGCAGGCAAGCATTCAGGCAGGCAAGCAGGCAAGCTAGCAGGAAGGCAAGCAGGCAGGCAAGCAGACAAGCAGGCAGGCAAGCAGGCAAGCAGGAAAGCGTGCAAGCAGGCAGGCAAGCAGTCAAGCAGGCAGGCAGGTATGCAGGCAGGCAGGGAGACAGGCAAGCAGGAAAGCAGGCAAGCAGGCCGGCAGGCAATTAGGCACGCAGGCCAGCAGGCAAGCAGGCAGTTAAGTGGCCAGGCAGTCTAGCAAGCTGGCAGGCAGGCAAGCAGGCAAGCAAGCAGGCAAGCAGGCAAGAAGGCAGGCAGGCAAGTAGGGAGGCAATCAGGCAGGCAGGCAAGCAGGCAGACAAGCACGCAAGCAGGCAGGCAGGCAATCAGGTAGGCAGGCAAGCACGCAAGCAGGCAAGCAGGCAAGCAAGCAGGTAAGCACGCAAGCAGGCAGGCAGGCAAGCTGGCAAGCGGGCAGTCAGGCAAGCAGGCAAGTGGGCAAGTAGGCATACAGGCAGGCAGGCAAGCGGGCAGGCAGGCAAGCAGGCAAGCAGGCAGGCAAGCAGGCAAGCAAGCAGGCAAGCAGGCAGGCGAGCAGGCAGGCAAGCACGCAAGCAGAACAGCAGGTAAGCAGGCAAGGAGGCAAGCAGGCAAGCAGGCAAGCAAACAGGCAAACAGGCAAGTAGGAAAGCAGGCAAGCAAGCAAGCAGGCAAGCAGGCAGGCAAGCAGGCAAGCTGGGAGGCAGGCAGCCAAGCAAGCAGGCAAGCAGGCAATCAGGCAGGCAAACAGGCAAGCAGGCAGGCAAGCAGGCAAGCAGGCAAGCAAGAAGGCAGGCAAACAGGCAAGCAGCTACGCAGGCAAGCAGGCAAGCAAGCACGCAATCAGGCAACCACACAAGCACGCAAGCAGGCAAGCAGGCAGGCAAGCAGGCAAGCAGGCAGTCAGGCAGGCAGGCAAGCAGGCAAGCAGACAGGCAGGTAAACAGGCTGGCAGGCAGGTAGGTAGGCAGGCAGGCAGGCAGGAGGCAGGCAAGTAGGCACACAAGACAGCAGGCAAAGAGGAAAGAAGGAAAGCAGGCAAGCAGGCTAGCAAGCAGGCAGGTAAGCATGCAAGCAGGCAAACAGGCAAGCATTCAGGCAGGCAAGCAGGCAAGCTAGCAGGCAAGGAGGCAGGCTGGCACGCCAGCAGGCAAGCAAGCAAGCAAACAAGCAAGCAGGCAAGCAGGCAAGCAAGCATGCAGGCAAGCGGGCAGGCAGACAGGCAAGCAGACAGGCGGCAAGCAGGCAGGCAGGCAGGCAAGAAGGGAAGCAAGCAAGCAGGCAAGCTAGCAGGCAAGCAGGCAAGCAAGCAGGCAGGCAAGCAGGCAGGCAGGCAGGCAAGCAGGCAAAAAGAAGGCAAGCAGGAAAGCGTGCAAGCAGGCAGGCAAGCAGTCAAGCAGGCAGGCAGGTATGCAGGCAGGCAGGGAGACAGGAAGGCAAGCAGGAAAGCAGGCAAACAGGCAAGCAGGCAAGTTGCCACGCAGGCCAGCAGGCAAGCAGGCAGTTAAGTGGCCAGGCAGTCTAGCAAGCTGGCAGGCAGGCAAGCAGGCAAGCAAGCAGGCAAGCAGGCAAGAAGGCAGGCAGGCAGGCAGGCAAGTAGACAGGCAATCAGGCAGGCAGGCAAGCAGGCAGGCTAGCACGCAAGCAGGCAGGCAGGCAATCAGGCAGGCAAGCACGCAAGCAGGCAAGCAGGCAAGCAAGCAGGTAAGCACGCAAGCAGGCAGGCAGGCAAGCTGGCAAGCGGCCAGTCAGGCAAGCAGGCAAGTGGGCAAGCAGGCATACAGGCAGGCAGGCAAGCGGGCAGGCATGCAAGCAGGCAAGTAGGCAGGCAGGCAAGCAAGCAAGCAGGCAAGCAGGCAAGCAGGCAAGCAAGAAGGCAGGCAAACAGGCAAGCAGCTATGCAGGCAAGCAGGCAAGCAAGCACGCAGTCAGGCAAGCAGGCAAGCAGGCAATCAGGCAGGCAGGCAAGCAGGCAAGCAGGCAATCAGGCAGGCAAGCAGGCAAGCAGGCTGGCAGGTAAGCAGGCAGGTAGGCAGGCAGGCAGGGAGGCAGGCAGTCAAGCAGGCAAGCAGGCAAGTAGGCACACAGGCCAGCAGGCAAGCAGGCAAACAGGCAAGCATTCAGGCAGGCAAGCAGGCAAGCTAGCAGGCAAGCAGGCAAGCAAGCAGGCAGGCAAGCAGGCAAGCAGGCAGGCACGCAGGCAAAAAGCAGGCAAGCAGGAAAGCGTGCAAGCAGGCAGGCAAGCAGTCAAGCAGGCAGGCAGGTATGCAGGCAGGCAGGGAGACAGGCAGGCAAGCAGGAAAGCAGGCAAGCAGGCAAGCAGGCAAGTTGGCACGCAGGCCAGCAGGCAAGCAGGCAGTTAATTGGCCAGGCAGTCTAGCTAGCTGGCAGGCAGGCAAGCAGGCAAGCAAGCAGACAAGCAGGCAAGAAGGCAGGCAGGCAAGTAGGCAGGCAATCAGGCAGGCAGGCAAGCAAGCACGCAAGCAGGCAGGCAGGAAATCAGGCAGGCAAGCACGCAAGCAGGCAAGCAGGCAAGCAAGCAGGTAAGCACGCAAGCAGGCAGGCAGGCAAGCTGGCAAGCGGCCAGTCAGGCAAGCAGGCAAGTGGGCAAGCAGGCATACAGGCAGGCAGGCAAGCGGGCAGGCATGCAAGCAGGCAAGTAGGCAAACAGGCAGGCAAGCAGGCAGGCAAGCAGGCAAGCAATAAGGCAGGCAAACAGGCAAGCAGCTATGCAGGCAAGCAGGCAAGCAAGCACGCAGTCAAGCAAGCAGGCAAGCAGGCAATCAGGCAGGCAGGCAAGCAGGCAATCAGGCAGGCAGACAAGCAGGCAAGCAGGCAAGCAGGCAGGCAGGTAAGCAGGCAGGCAGGTAGGTAGGCAGGCAGGCAGGGAGGCAGGCAGGCAAGCAGGCAAGCAGACAAGCAGGCAAGTAGGCACACAGGCCAGCAGGTAAGCAGGCAAACAGGCATGCATTCAGGCAGGCAAGCAGGCAAGCTAGCAGGCAAGCAGGCAAGCAAGCAGGCAGGCAAGCAGGCAGGCAAGCAGGCAAAAAGCAGTAAAGCAGGAAAGCTGTCAAACAGGCAGGCAAGCAGGAAAGCAGGCAAGCAGGCAAGCAGGCAAGTAGGCACGCAGGCCAGCAGGGAAGCAGGCAGTTACGTGGCCAGGCAGTCTAGCAAGCTGGCAGGCAGGCAAGCAGGCATGCAGGCAATCAAGCAGGCAGGCAAGCAGGCAAGCAGGCAACCATGCAAGCAGGCAAACAAGTAGCAAGCAGGCAAGCAGGCAGGCAGGCAAGCAGGCAAGCAGGCAACCATGCAAGCAGGCAAGCAAGTAGGCAGGCAGGCAAGCAGGCATGCAGGCATGCAGGCAATCAAGCAGGCAGGCAAGCAGGCAAGCAGGCAACCATACAAGCAGGCAAGCAAGTAGCAAGCAGGCAAGCAGGCAATCAGGCAACCATGCAAGCAGGCAAGCAAGTACGCAAGCAGGCAAGCAGGCAAGCAGGCATGCAGGCAATAAAGCAGGCAGGCAAGCAGGCAACCATGCAAGCAGGCAAGCAAGTAACAAGCAGGCAAGCCGGCAGGCAAGCAAGCAAGCAAAAAGCAGGAAAACAGGCAGGCAAGCCGGCAAGCAGGCAGGCAAGCATGCAATCAGGACAGCAGGTAAGCAGGCAAGCAAACAAGCAGGCAAGCAAACAGGCAAACAGGCAAGCAGTCAAGCAAGTTGGCTAGCAGCGTAACAAGCTTGCAAGCAGGCAGGTAAGCAGGCAAGCAGGCAAGCAGGCTACCAGGCTAGCAGGCAGGCAGGTAAGCATGCAAGCAGGCAAGCATTCAGGCAGGCAAGCAGGAAAGCGTGCAAGCAGGCAGGCAAGCAGGAAAGCAAGCAGGCAGGCAGGCAAGCAGGCTACCAGGCTAGCAAGCAGGCAGGTAAGCATGCAAGCAGGCAAGCAGGCATTCAGGCAGGCAAGCAGGCCAGCTAGCAGGCAAGGAGGCAGGCTGGCATGCAAGCAGGCACGCAAGCAAACAAGCAACCAAGCAAGCAGGCAAGCAAGCAGGCAGGCAAGCAGGCAAGCAAGCAGGCAAGAAAGTTGGCAAGCAGGCAAGCAGGAAAGCGTGCAAGCAGGCAGGCAAGCAGGCAATCAGGCAAGCAGGCACTTAGGCGAGCATGCAAGCAAGCAGGCGAGCAGGCAGGAAATCAGGCAGGAAGGCAAGCAGGCAGGAAGGAAAGCAGGCAAGTAGTCAGGCAAGCAGGAAAGCACGCAGACAAGCAGGCAGGCAAGCAGGCAAGCACGCAAGCACGCAAGCAGGCAAGCAGGCAAGCAGGCAAACAGGCAAGCAGGCAAGCAGGAAGGCCGCCAGGCAAGTAGGCAAGCTGGCAAGCAGGCAAGCAGGCAGGCAGGTAAGCAGGCAAGCAAGCAGGCAAGCAGGCAAGCAGGCAGGCAGGCAAGCAGGCAGGCAGGTAAGCAGGCAAGCAAGCAGGCAAGCAGGCAGGCAGGCAAGCAAGAGGCAGGTAAATAGGCTAGCAGGCAAGCAGGCAATCAGGCAAGCATGCAAGCAGGCAGGCAAGCAGGTAAGCAGGTGTGCAGGCAAGCAGGCAAGCAAGCAGGCAATCAGGCAAGCACGCAATCACGCAAGCATGCATGCAGGCAGGCAAGCAGGAAAGTAGGCAATCAGGCAGGCAGGCAAGCAGGAAAGCAGGCAGGCAAGTAAACAGGCAAGCAAGTAGGCAAGCAGGCAGGCAAGCAAGCAGGCTAGCAGGGTAACAAGCAGGCAAGCAGGCAGGCAAGCATGCAAGCAGGCAAGTAGACAGGCAGGCAAGCAGGCAGGCAAGCAGGCAAGCAGGTAAGCAGGTATGCAGGCAAGCAGGCAAGCAAGCAGGCAATCAGGCAAGCACGCAATCACGCAAGCATGCATGCAGGCAGGCAAGCAGGCAAGTAGGCAATCAGGCAGGCAGGCAAGCAGGAAAGCAGGCAGGCAAGTAAACAGGCAAGCAAGTAGGCAAGCAGGCAGGCAAGCAAGCAGGCTAGCAGGGTAACAAGCAGGCAAGCAGGCAGGCAAGCATGCAAGCAGGTAAGTAGGCAGGCAGGCAAGTAGGCAGGCAAGCAGGCAAGCAAGCAAGCAAGCAGGCAAGCAAAAAGGCAGGCAAGCAGGAAGGCAGGCAGACAAGCAGGCAGGCAAGCACGCAAGCACGAAGGCACGCAAGCAGGCAAGCAGGCAAGCAGGCAAACAGGCAAGCAAGCAAGCAGGCACGCAAACTGAAAAGCAGGCAAGCAGGCCAGCAGACAAGCAGGCAAGCTGGCAAGTAGGCAAGCAGGCAAGCAGGCAGGCAGGCAGGCAGGCAGACAAGCACGCAAGCAGCCAGGCAGTCAATCAGGCAGGCAAGCACGCATGCAGGTAAGCAGGTAAGAAAGCAGGCAAGCAGGCGGGCAGGCAGGCAAGCAGGCAGGCAAGCAGGTAAGCACGCAAGCAGTCAGGCAGGCAAGCTGGCAAGCAGGCAGTCAGGCAAGCAGGCAAGTGGGCAAGCAGGCATACAGGCAAGCAGGCAAGCGCGCAGGCAGGCAAGCAGGCAAGCAGGCAACTATGCAAGCAGGCAAGCAGGTAGGCAATCAGGCAAGCAGGCAGGCAAGTAGGCAAGCAAGCAGGCAAGCAGGCAAGCAAGCAGGCAAACAGGCAAGTAGGAAAGCAGGCAAGCAAGCAAGCAGGCAAGCATACAAGCAGGCAGGCAAGCAGGTATGCAGGCAAGCAGGCAAGCAAGCAGGCAATCAGGCAAGCACGCAAGCACGCAAGCATGCATGCAGGCAGGCAAGCAGGCAAGTAGGCAATCAGGCAGGCAGGCAAGCAGGCAATCAGGCAGGCAAGTAAACAGGCAAGCAAGCGGGCAAGCAGGCAAGCAGGCAGGCAGGCAAGCAAGCAGGCAGGCAAGCAAGCAAGCAGTTAAGCAGGCAAGCAGGCAAGCAAGCAGGCAAACAGGCAAGCAGTCAAGCAAGCAGGCTAGCAGGGTAACAAGCAGCCAAGCAGGCAGGCAAGCATGCAAGCAGGCAAGTAGGCAGGCAGGCAAGCAGGCAGGCAAGCAGGCAAGCAGGCAAGCAAGAAGGCAGGCAAAAACAGGCAAGCAGCTATGCAGGCAAGCAGGCAAGCAAGTACGCAGTCAGGCAAGCACGCAAGCAGGCAAGCAGGCAGGCAAGCAGGCAAGCAGGCAGGCAGGTAAGCAGGCAGGCAGGTAGGTAGGCAGGCAGGCAGGGAGGCAGGCAGGCAAGCAGGCAAGCAGGCAAGCAGGCAAGTAGGCGCACAGGCCAGCAGGCAAGCAGGCAAACAGGCAAGCATTCAGGCAGGCAAGCAGGCAAGCTAGAAGGCAAGCAGGCAAGCAGGCAGGCAAGCAGGCAAGCAGGCAAGCAGGCAGGCAAGCAGGCAAGCAGGCAAGCAGGCAGGCAAGCAGGCAAGCAGGCAACCATGCAAGCAGGCAAACAAGTAGCAAGCAGGCAAGCAGGCAGGCAGGCAAGCAGGCAAGCAGGCAACCATGCAAGCAGGCAAGCAAGTAGGCAGGCAGGCAAGCAGGCATGCAGGCATGCAGGCAATCAAGCAGGCAGGCAAGCAGGCAAGCAGGCAACCATACAAGCAGGCAAGCAAGTAGCAAGCAGGCAAGCAGGCAATCAGGCAACCATGCAAGCAGGCAAGCAAGTACGCAAGCAGGCAAGCAGGCAAGCAGGCATGCAGGCAATAAAGCAGGCAGGCAAGCAGGCAACCATGCAAGCAGGCAAGCAAGTAACAAGCAGGCAAGCCGGCAGGCAAGCAAGCAAGCAAAAGGCAGGCAAACAGGCAGGCAAGCCGGCAAGCAGGCAGGCAAGCATGCAATCAGGACAGCAGGTAAGCAGGCAAGCAAACAAGCAGGCAAGCAAACAGGCAAACAGGCAAGCAGTCAAGCAAGTTGGCTAGCAGCGTAACAAGCTTGCAAGCAGGCAGCTAAGCAGGCAAGCAGGCAAGCAGGCTACCAGGCTAGCAGGCAGGCAGGTAAGCATGCAAGCAGGCAAGCATTCAGGCAGGCAAGCAGGAAAGCGTGCAAGCAGGCAGGCAAGCAGGAAAGCAAGCAGGCAGGCAGGCAAGCAGGCTACCAGGCTAGCAAGCAGGCAGGTAAGCATGCAAGCAGGCAAGCAGGCATTCAGGCAGGCAAGCAGGCCAGCTAGCAGGCAAGGAGGCAGGCTGGCATGCAAGCAGGCACGCAAGCAAACAAGCAACCAAGCAAGCAGGCAAGCAAGCAGGCAGGCAAGCAGGCAAGCAAGCAGGCAAGAAAGTTGGCAAGCAGGCAAGCAGGCAAGCACGCAAGCACGCAAGCATGCATGCAGGCAGGCAAGCAGGCAAGTAGGCAATCAGGCAGGCAGGCAAGCAGGCAATCAGGCAGGCAAGTAAACAGGCAAGCAAGCGGGCAAGCAGGCAAGCAGGCAGGCAGGCAAGCAAGCAGGCAGGCAAGCAAGCAAGCAGTTAAGCAGGCAAGCAGGCAAGCAAGCAGGCAAACAGGCAAGCAGTCAAGCAAGCAGGCTAGCAGGGTAACAAGCAGCCAAGCAGGCAGGCAAGCATGCAAGCAGGCAAGTAGGCAGGCAGGCAAGCAGGCAGGCAAGCAGGCAAGCAGGCAAGCAAGAAGGCAGGCAAAAACAGGCAAGCAGCTATGCAGGCAAGCAGGCAAGCAAGTACGCAGTCAGGCAAGCACGCAAGCAGGCAAGCAGGCAGGCAAGCAGGCAAGCAGGCAGGCAGGTAAGCAGGCAGGCAGGTAGGTAGGCAGGCAGGCAGGGAGGCAGGCAGGCAAGCAGGCAAGCAGGCAAGCAGGCAAGCAGGCAAGTAGGCGCACAGGCCAGCAGGCAAGCAGGCAA
The DNA here is from genome assembly GCA_030765055.1 of Mantis religiosa. NCBI lineage: Eukaryota > Metazoa > Arthropoda > Insecta > Mantodea > Mantidae > Mantis > Mantis religiosa. Next base: position 313,883,371 of record CM060948.1, read on the forward strand.
ACAGGCAAGCATTCAGGCAGGCAAGCAGGCAAGCTAGAAGGCAAGCAGGCAAGCAGGCAGGCAAGCAGGCAAGCAGGCAAGCAGGCAGGCAAGCAGGCAAGCAGGCAACCATGCAAGCAGGCAAACAAGTAGCAAGCAGGCAAGCAGGCAGGCAGGCAAGCAGGCAACCATGCAAGCAGGCAAGCAAGTAGGCAGGCAGGCAAGCAGGCATGCAGGCATGCAGGCAATCAAGCAGGCAGGCAAGCAGGCAAGCAGGCAACCATACAAGCAGGCAAGCAAGTAGCAAGCAGGCAAGCAGGCAATCAGGCAACCATGCAAGCAGGCAAGCAAGTACGCAAGCAGGCAAGCAGGCAAGCAGGCATGCAGGCAATAAAGCAGGCAGGCAAGCAGGCAACCATGCAAGCAGGCAAGCAAGTAACAAGCAGGCAAGCCGGCAGGCAAGCAAGCAAGCAAAAGGCAGGCAAACAGGCAGGCAAGCCGGCAAGCAGGCAGGCAAGCATGCAATCAGGACAGCAGGTAAGCAGGCAAGCAAACAAGCAGGCAAGCAAACAGGCAAACAGGCAAGCAGTCAAGCAAGTTGGCTAGCAGCGTAACAAGCTTGCAAGCAGGCAGCTAAGCAGGCAAGCAGGCAAGCAGGCTACCAGGCTAGCAGGCAGGCAGGTAAGCATGCAAGCAGGCAAGCATTCAGGCAGGCAAGCAGGAAAGCGTGCAAGCAGGCAGGCAAGCAGGAAAGCAAGCAGGCAGGCAGGCAAGCAGGCTACCAGGCTAGCAAGCAGGCAGGTAAGCATGCAAGCAGGCAAGCAGGCATTCAGGCAGGCAAGCAGGCCAGCTAGCAGGCAAGGAGGCAGGCTGGCATGCAAGCAGGCACGCAAGCAAACAAGCAACCAAGCAAGCAGGCAAGCAAGCAGGCAGGCAAGCAGGCAAGCAAGCAGGCAAGAAAGTTGGCAAGCAGGCAAGCAGGCAAGCAGGAAAGCGTGCAAGCAAGCAGGCAAGCAGGCAATCAGGCAAGCAGGCACTTAGGCGTGCATGCAAGCAAGCAGGCAAGCAGGCAGGCAATCAGGAAGGAAGGCAAGCAGGCAGGAAGGAAAGCAGGCAAGTAGTCAGGCAAGCAGGAAAGCACGCAGACAAGCAGGCAGGCAAGCAGGCAAGCACGCAAGCACGCAAGCAGGCAAGCAGGCAAGCAGGCAAACAGGCAAGCAGGCAAGCAGGCAGGCCGCCAGGCAAGTAGGCAAGCTGGCAAGCAGGCAAGCAGGCAGGCAGGTAAGCAGGCAAGCAAGCAGGCAAGCAGGCAAGCAGGCAGGCAGGCAAGCAGGCAGGCAGGTAAGCAGGCAAGCAAGCAGGCAAGCAGGCAGGCAGGCAAGCAAGAGGCAGGTAAATTGGCTAGCAGGCAAGCAGGCAATCAGGCAAGCATGCAAACAGGCAGGCAAGCAGGTAAGCAGGTGTGCAGGCAAGCAGGCAAGCAAGCAGGCAATCAGGCAAGCACGCAATCACGCAAGCATGCATGCAGGCAGGCAAGCAGGCAAGTAGGCAATCAGGCAGGCAGGCAAGCAGGAAAGCAGGCAGGCAAGTAAACAGGCAAGCAAGTAGGCAAGCAGGCAGGCAAGCAAGCAGGCTAGCAGGGTAACAAGCAGGCAAGCAGGCAGGCAAGCATGCAAGCAGGCAAGTAGGCAGGCAGGCAAGCAGGCAGGCAAGCAGGCAAGCAGGCAAGCAGGTAAGCAGGTATGCAGGCAAGCAGGCAAGCAAGCAGGCAATCAGGCAAGCACGCAATCACGCAAGCATGCATGCAGGCAGGCAAGCAGGCAAGTAGGCAATCAGGCAGGCAGGCAAGCAGGAAAGCAGGCAGGCAAATAAACAGGCAAGCAAGTAGGCAAGCAGGCAGGCAAGCAAGCAGGCTAGCAGGGTAACAAGCAGGCAAGCAGGCAGGCAAGCATGCAAGCAGGTAAGTAGGCAGGCAGGCAAGCAGGCAGGCAAGCAGGCAAGCAAGCAAGCAGGCAAGCAAGAAGGCAGGCAAGCAGGAAGGCAGGCAGACAAGCAGGCAGGCAAGCACGCAAGCACGAAGGCACGCAAGCAGGCAAGCAGGCAAGCAGGCAAACAGGCAAGCAAGCAAGCAGGCACGCAAACTGAAAAGCAGGCAAGCAGGCCAGCAGACAAGCAGGCAAGCTGGCAAGTAGGCAAGCAGGCAAGCAGGCAGGCAGGCAGGCAGACAAGCACGCAAGCAGCCAGGCAGTCAATCAGGCAGGCAAGCACGCATGCAGGTAAGCAGGTAAGAAAGCAGGCAAGCAGGCGGGCAGGCAGGCAAGCAGGCAGGCAAGCAGGTAAGCACGCAAGCAGTCAGGCAGGCAAGCTGGCAAGCAGGCAGTCAGGCAAGCAGGCAAGTGGGCAAGCAGGCTTACAGGCAAGCAGGCAAGCGCGCAGGCAGGCAAGCAGGCAAGCAGGCAACTATGCAAGCAGGCAAGCAGGTAGGCAATCAGGCAAGCAGGCAGGCAAGTAGGCAAGCAAGCAGGCAAGCAGGCAGGCGAGCAGGCAGGTAAGTACACAAGCAGGACAGCAGGTAAGCAGGCAAGGAGGCAAGCAGGCAAGCAAGCAGGCAAACAGGCAAGTAGGAAAGCAGGCAAGCAAGCAAGCAGGCAAGCATACAAGCAGGCAGGCAAGCAGGTATGCAGGCAAGCAGGCAAGCAAGCAGGCAATCAGGCAAGCACGCAAGCACGCAAGCATGCATGCAGGCAGGCAAGCAGGCAAGTAGGCAATCAGGCAGGCAGGCAAGCAGGCAATCAGGCAGGCAAGTAAACAGGCAAGCAAGCAGGCAAGCAGGCAAGCAGGCAGGCAGGCAAGCAAGCAGGCAGGCAAGCAAGCAAGCAGTTAAGCAGGCAAGCAGGCAAGCAAGCAGGCAAACAGGCAAGCAGTCAAGCAAGCAGGCTAGCAGGGTAACAAGCAGCCAAGCAGGCAGGCAAGCATGCAAGCAGGCAAGTAGGCAGGCAGGCAAGCAGGCAGGCAAGCAGGCAAGCAGGCAGGCAGGCAAGCAAGAAGGCAGGCAAAAACAGGCAAGCAGCTATGCAGGCAAGCAGGCAAGCAAGTACGCAGTCAGGCAAGCACGCAAGCAGGCAAGCAGGCAGGCAAGCAGGCAAGCAGGCACTTAGGCGAGCATGCAAGCAAGCAGGCAAGCAGGCAGGCAATCAGGCAGGAAGGCAAGCAGGCAGGAAGGAAAGCAGGCAAGTAGTCAGGCAAGCAGGAAAGCACGCAGACAAGCAGGCAGGCAAGCAGGCAAGCTCGCAAGCACGCAAGCAGGCAAGCAGGCAAGCAGGCAAACAGGCAAGCAGGCAAGCAGGCAGGCCGCCAGGCAGGTAGGCAAGCTGGCAAGCAGGCAAGCAGGCAGGCAGGTAAGCAGGCAAGCAAGCAGGCAAGCAGGCAGGCAGGAAAGCAGGCAGGCAGGTAAGCAGGCAAGCAAGCAGGCAAGCAGGCAGGCAGGCAAGCAGGCAGACAAGCAAGCAAGCAAGCAGTTAAGCAGGCAAGCAGGCAAGCAGGCAAGCAAGCAGGCAAACAGGCAAGCAGTCAGGCAAGCACACAAGCACGCAAGCAGGCAAGCAGGCAGGCAAGCAGGCAAGCAGGCAATCAGGCAGGCAAGCAGGCAAGCAGGCAGGCAGGCAAGCAGGCAAGCTAGCAGGCAAGCAGGCAAGCAAGCAGGCAGGCAAGCAGGCAGGCAGGCAGGCAAGCAGGCAAAAAGAAGGCAAGCAGGAAAGCGTGCAAGCAGGCAGGCAAGCAGTCAAGCAGGCAGGCAGGTATGCAGGCAGGCAGGGAGACAGGAAGGCAAGCAGGAAAGCAGGCAAACAGGCAAGCAGGCAAGTTGCCACGCAGGCCAGCAGGCAAGCAGGCAGTTAAGTGGCCAGGCAGTCTAGCAAGCTGGCAGGCAGGCAAGCAGGCAAGCAAGCAGGCAAGCAGGCAAGAAGGCAGGCAGGCAGGCAGGCAAGTAGACAGGCAATCAGGCAGGCAGGCAAGCAGGCAGGCTAGCACGCAAGCAGGCAGGCAGGCAATCAGGCAGGCAAGCACGCAAGCAGGCAAGCAGGCAAGCAAGCAGGTAAGCACGCAAGCAGGCAGGCAGGCAAGCTGGCAAGCGGCCAGTCAGGCAAGCAGGCAAGTGGGCAAGCAGGCATACAGGCAGGCAGGCAAGCGGGCAGGCATGCAAGCAGGCAAGTAGGCAGGCAGGCAAGCAAGCAAGCAGGCAAGCAGGCAAGCAGGCAAGCAAGAAGGCAGGCAAACAGGCAAGCAGCTATGCAGGCAAGCAGGCAAGCAAGCACGCAGTCAGGCAAGCAGGCAAGCAGGCAATCAGGCAGGCAGGCAAGCAGGCAAGCAGGCAATCAGGCAGGCAAGCAGGCAAGCAGGCAAGCAGGCTGGCAGGTAAGCAGGCAGGTAGGCAGGCAGGCAGGCAGGGAGGCAGGCAGGCAAGCAGGCAAGCAGGCAAGTAGGCACACAGGCCAGCAGGCAAGCAGGCAAACAGGCAAGCATTCAGGCAGGCAAGCAGGCAAGCTAGCAGGCAAGCAGGCAAGCAAGCAGGCAGGCAAGCAGGCAAGCAGGCAGGCACGCAGGCAAAAAGCAGGCAAGCAGGAAAGCGTGCAAGCAGGCAGGCAAGCAGTCAAGCAGGCAGGCAGGTATGCAGGCAGGCAGGGAGACAGGCAGGCAAGCAGGAAAGCAGGCAAGCAGGCAAGCAGGCAAGTTGGCACGCAGGCCAGCAGGCAAGCAGGCAGTTAATTGGCCAGGCAGTCTAGCTAGCTGGCAGGCAGGCAAGCAGGCAAGCAAGCAGACAAGCAGGCAAGAAGGCAGGCAGGCAAGTAGGCAGGCAATCAGGCAGGCAGGCAAGCAAGCACGCAAGCAGGCAGGCAGGATATCAGGCAGGCAAGCACGCAAGCAGGCAAGCAGGCAAGCAAGCAGGTAAGCACGCAAGCAGGCAGGCAGGCAAGCTGGCAAGCGGCCAGTCAGGCAAGCAGGCAAGTGGGCAAGCAGGCATACAGGCAGGCAGGCAAGCGGGCAGGCATGCAAGCAGGCAAGTAGGCAAACAGGCAGGCAAGCAGGCAGGCAAGCAGGCAAGCAGGCAAGCAATAAGGCAGGCAAACAGGCAAGCAGCTATGCAGGCAAGCAGGCAAGCAAGCACGCAGTCAAGCAAGCAGGCAAGCAGGCAATCAGGCAGGCAGGCAAGCAGGCAAGCAGGCAATCAGGCAGGCAGACAAGCAGGCAAGCAGGCAAGCAGGCAGGCAGGTAAGCAGGCAGGCAGGTAGGTAGGCAGGCAGGCAGGGAGGCAGGCAGGCAAGCAGGCAAGCAGACAAGCAGGCAAGTAGGCACACAGGCCAGCAGGTAAGCAGGCAAACAGGCATGCATTCAGGCAGGCAAGCAGGCAAGCTAGCAGGCAAGCAGGCAAGCAAGCAGGCAGGCAAGCAGGCAGGCAAGCAGGCAAAAAGCAGTAAAGCAGGAAAGCTGTCAAACAGGCAGGCAAGCAGTCAAGCTGGCAGGCCGGTATGCAGGCTGGCAGGGAAACAGGCAGGCAAGCAGGAAAGCAGGCAAGCAGGCAAGTAGGCACGCAGGCCAGCAGGCAAGCAGGCAGTTAAGTGGCCAGGCAGTCTAGAAAGCTGGCAGGCAGGCAAGCAGGCAAGCAAGCAGGCAAGCAGGCAAGAAGGCAGGCAGGCAAGTAGGCAGTCAATCAGGCAGGCAGGCAAGCAGGCAGGCAATCAGGCAGGCAAGCACGCAAGCAGGCAAGCAAGCAGGTAAGCACGCAAGCAGGCAGGCAGGCAAGCTGGCAAGCGGGCAGTCAGGCAAGCAGGCAGGTGGGCAAGCAGGCATACAGGCAAGCAGGTAAGCAGGCAAGGAGGCAAGCAGGCAAGTAGGCAGGCAAGCAGGCAAACAGGCAAGTAGGAAAGCAGGCAAGCAAGCAAGCAGGCAAGCAGGCAGGCAAGCAGGCAAGCTGGGAGGCAGGCAGCCAAGCAAGCAGGCAAGCAGGCAATCAGGCAGGCAACCAGGAAAACAAGCAGGCATGCAGGCAGGTAAGCAGGCAAGCAGACAAGCAGGCAAGCAAGAAGGCAGGCAAATAGGCTAGCAGGCAAGCAGGCAATAAGGCAAGCATGGAAGCATGCAAGCAAGCAGGCAAGCAGGCAGGCAATCAGGAAAGCAGGAAAGCAGTCAAGATGTCTAGCAGGCAAGCAGGAAAGCAGGCAGACAAGCAGGCTGGCAAGAACGCTAGCAGGCAGGCAGGCAATCAGGCAGGCAAGCACGCAAGCAGGCAAGCAGGCAAGAAAGCAGGCAAGCAGGCGGGCAGGTAGGCCAGCAGGCAGGCAAGCAGGTAAGCACGCAAGCAGGCAGGCAGGCAAGCTGGCAAGCAGGCAGTCAGGCAAGCAGGCAAGTGGGCAATCAGGCATACAGGCAAGCAGGCAAGTTGGCAGGCAGGCAACCAGGCAAGCAGGCAACTATGCAAGCAGGCAAGCAGGTAGGCAATCAGACAAGCAGGCAGGCAAGTAGGCAAGCAAGCAGGCAAGCAGGCAGGCGAGCAGGCAGGCAAGCACGCAAGCAGGACAGCAGGTAAGCAGGAAAGGAGGCAAGCAGGCAAGCAGGCAAGCAAGCAAGCAGGCAAGCAGGCAGGCAAGCAGGCAAGCTGGGAGGCAGGCAGGCAAGCAGGCAGGCAAGCAGGCAAGCAGGCAGGCAAGCAGGCAATCAGGCAGGCAAGCAGGAAGGCAAGCAGGCAAGCAGGCAGGTTTAGCAGGCAAGCAGGCAAGCAGGCAAGCAAGAGGCAGGCAAATAGGCTAGCAGGCAAGCAAGCAATCAGGCAAGCATGCAAGCAGGCAGGCAAGCAGGCAAGTAGGCAATCAGGCAGGCAGGCAAGCAGTCAAGCAGGCAGGCAAGTAAACAGGCAAGCAAGTAGGCAAGCAGGCAGGCAGGCAAGCAAGCAGGCAGGCAAGCAAGCAAGCAGTTAAGCAGGCAAGCAGGCAAGCAAGCAGGCAAACAGGCAAGCAGTCAAGCAAGCAGGCTAGCAGGGTAACAAGCAGGCAAGCAGGCAGGCAAGCATGCAAGCAGGCAGGTAGGCAGGCAGGCAAGCAGGCAGGCAAGCAGGCAAGCAGGCAAGCATTCAGGCAGGCAAGCAGGCAAGCTAGCAGGAAGGCAAGCAGGCAGGCAAGCAGACAAGCAGGCAGGCAAGCAGGCAAGCAGGAAAGCGTGCAAGCAGGCAGGCAAGCAGTCAAGCAGGCAGGCAGGTATGCAGGCAGGCAGGGAGACAGGCAAGCAGGAAAGCAGGCAAGCAGGCCGGCAGGCAATTAGGCACGCAGGCCAGCAGGCAAGCAGGCAGTTAAGTGGCCAGGCAGTCTAGCAAGCTGGCAGGCAGGCAAGCAGGCAAGCAAGCAGGCAAGCAGGCAAGAAGGCAGGCAGGCAAGTAGGGAGGCAATCAGGCAGGCAGGCAAGCAGGCAGACAAGCACGCAAGCAGGCAGGCAGGCAATCAGGTAGGCAGGCAAGCACGCAAGCAGGCAAGCAGGCAAGCAAGCAGGTAAGCACGCAAGCAGGCAGGCAGGCAAGCTGGCAAGCGGGCAGTCAGGCAAGCAGGCAAGTGGGCAAGTAGGCATACAGGCAGGCAGGCAAGCGGGCAGGCAGGCAAGCAGGCAAGCAGGCAGGCAAGCAGGCAAGCAAGCAGGCAAGCAGGCAGGCGAGCAGGCAGGCAAGCACGCAAGCAGAACAGCAGGTAAGCAGGCAAGGAGGCAAGCAGGCAAGCAGGCAAGCAAACAGGCAAACAGGCAAGTAGGAAAGCAGGCAAGCAAGCAAGCAGGCAAGCAGGCAGGCAAGCAGGCAAGCTGGGAGGCAGGCAGCCAAGCAAGCAGGCAAGCAGGCAATCAGGCAGGCAAACAGGCAAGCAGGCAGGCAAGCAGGCAAGCAGGCAAGCAAGAAGGCAGGCAAACAGGCAAGCAGCTACGCAGGCAAGCAGGCAAGCAAGCACGCAATCAGGCAACCACACAAGCACGCAAGCAGGCAAGCAGGCAGGCAAGCAGGCAAGCAGGCAGTCAGGCAGGCAGGCAAGCAGGCAAGCAGACAGGCAGGTAAACAGGCTGGCAGGCAGGTAGGTAGGCAGGCAGGCAGGCAGGAGGCAGGCAAGTAGGCACACAAGACAGCAGGCAAAGAGGAAAGAAGGAAAGCAGGCAAGCAGGCTAGCAAGCAGGCAGGTAAGCATGCAAGCAGGCAAACAGGCAAGCATTCAGGCAGGCAAGCAGGCAAGCTAGCAGGCAAGGAGGCAGGCTGGCACGCCAGCAGGCAAGCAAGCAAGCAAACAAGCAAGCAGGCAAGCAGGCAAGCAAGCATGCAGGCAAGCGGGCAGGCAGACAGGCAAGCAGACAGGCGGCAAGCAGGCAGGCAGGCAGGCAAGAAGGGAAGCAAGCAAGCAGGCAAGCTAGCAGGCAAGCAGGCAAGCAAGCAGGCAGGCAAGCAGGCAGGCAGGCAGGCAAGCAGGCAAAAAGAAGGCAAGCAGGAAAGCGTGCAAGCAGGCAGGCAAGCAGTCAAGCAGGCAGGCAGGTATGCAGGCAGGCAGGGAGACAGGAAGGCAAGCAGGAAAGCAGGCAAACAGGCAAGCAGGCAAGTTGCCACGCAGGCCAGCAGGCAAGCAGGCAGTTAAGTGGCCAGGCAGTCTAGCAAGCTGGCAGGCAGGCAAGCAGGCAAGCAAGCAGGCAAGCAGGCAAGAAGGCAGGCAGGCAGGCAGGCAAGTAGACAGGCAATCAGGCAGGCAGGCAAGCAGGCAGGCTAGCACGCAAGCAGGCAGGCAGGCAATCAGGCAGGCAAGCACGCAAGCAGGCAAGCAGGCAAGCAAGCAGGTAAGCACGCAAGCAGGCAGGCAGGCAAGCTGGCAAGCGGCCAGTCAGGCAAGCAGGCAAGTGGGCAAGCAGGCATACAGGCAGGCAGGCAAGCGGGCAGGCATGCAAGCAGGCAAGTAGGCAGGCAGGCAAGCAAGCAAGCAGGCAAGCAGGCAAGCAGGCAAGCAAGAAGGCAGGCAAACAGGCAAGCAGCTATGCAGGCAAGCAGGCAAGCAAGCACGCAGTCAGGCAAGCAGGCAAGCAGGCAATCAGGCAGGCAGGCAAGCAGGCAAGCAGGCAATCAGGCAGGCAAGCAGGCAAGCAGGCTGGCAGGTAAGCAGGCAGGTAGGCAGGCAGGCAGGGAGGCAGGCAGTCAAGCAGGCAAGCAGGCAAGTAGGCACACAGGCCAGCAGGCAAGCAGGCAAACAGGCAAGCATTCAGGCAGGCAAGCAGGCAAGCTAGCAGGCAAGCAGGCAAGCAAGCAGGCAGGCAAGCAGGCAAGCAGGCAGGCACGCAGGCAAAAAGCAGGCAAGCAGGAAAGCGTGCAAGCAGGCAGGCAAGCAGTCAAGCAGGCAGGCAGGTATGCAGGCAGGCAGGGAGACAGGCAGGCAAGCAGGAAAGCAGGCAAGCAGGCAAGCAGGCAAGTTGGCACGCAGGCCAGCAGGCAAGCAGGCAGTTAATTGGCCAGGCAGTCTAGCTAGCTGGCAGGCAGGCAAGCAGGCAAGCAAGCAGACAAGCAGGCAAGAAGGCAGGCAGGCAAGTAGGCAGGCAATCAGGCAGGCAGGCAAGCAAGCACGCAAGCAGGCAGGCAGGAAATCAGGCAGGCAAGCACGCAAGCAGGCAAGCAGGCAAGCAAGCAGGTAAGCACGCAAGCAGGCAGGCAGGCAAGCTGGCAAGCGGCCAGTCAGGCAAGCAGGCAAGTGGGCAAGCAGGCATACAGGCAGGCAGGCAAGCGGGCAGGCATGCAAGCAGGCAAGTAGGCAAACAGGCAGGCAAGCAGGCAGGCAAGCAGGCAAGCAATAAGGCAGGCAAACAGGCAAGCAGCTATGCAGGCAAGCAGGCAAGCAAGCACGCAGTCAAGCAAGCAGGCAAGCAGGCAATCAGGCAGGCAGGCAAGCAGGCAATCAGGCAGGCAGACAAGCAGGCAAGCAGGCAAGCAGGCAGGCAGGTAAGCAGGCAGGCAGGTAGGTAGGCAGGCAGGCAGGGAGGCAGGCAGGCAAGCAGGCAAGCAGACAAGCAGGCAAGTAGGCACACAGGCCAGCAGGTAAGCAGGCAAACAGGCATGCATTCAGGCAGGCAAGCAGGCAAGCTAGCAGGCAAGCAGGCAAGCAAGCAGGCAGGCAAGCAGGCAGGCAAGCAGGCAAAAAGCAGTAAAGCAGGAAAGCTGTCAAACAGGCAGGCAAGCAGTCAAGCAGGCAGGCAGGTATGCAGGCAGGCAGGGAAACAGGCAGGCAAGCAGGAAAGCAGGCAAGCAGGCAAGTAGGCACGCAGGCCAGCAGGCAAGCAGGCAGTTAAGTGGCCAGGCAGTCTAGAAAGCTGGCAGGCAGGCAAGCAGGCAAGCAAGCAGGCAAGCAGGCAAGAAGGCAGGCAGGCAAGTAGGCAGTCAATCAGGCAGGCAGGCAAGCAGGCAGGCAAGCATGCAAGCAGGCAGGCAGGCAATCAGGCAGGCAAGCACGCAAGCAGGCAAGCAAGCAGGTAAGCACGCAAGCAGGCAGGCAGGCAAGCTGGCAAGCGGGCAGTCAGGCAAGCAGGCAGGTGGGCAAGCAGGCATACAGGCAAGCAGGTAAGCAGGCAAGGAGGCAAGCAGGCAAGTAGGCAGGCAAGCAGGCAAACAGGCAAGTAGGAAAGCAGGCAAGCAAGCAAGCAGGCAAGCAGGCAGGCAAGCAGGCAAGCTGGGAGGCAGGCAGCCAAGCAAGCAGGCAAGCAGGCAATCAGGCAGGCAACCAGGAAAACAAGCAGGCATGCAGGCAGGTAAGCAGGCAAGCAGACAAGCAGGCAAGCAAGAAGGCAGGCAAATAGGCTAGCAGGCAAGCAGGCAATAAGGCAAGCATGGAAGCATGCAAGCAAGCAGGCAAGCAGGCAGGCAATCAGGAAAGCAGGAAAGCAGTCAAGATGTCTAGCAGGCAAGCAGGAAAGCAGGCAGACAAGCAGGCTGGCAAGCACGCTAGCAGGCAGGCAGGCAATCAGGCAGGCAAGCACGCAAGCAGGCAAGCAGGCAAGAAAGCAGGCAAGCAGGCGGGCAGGTAGGCCAGCAGGCAGGCAAGCAGGTAAGCACGCAAGCAGGCAGGCAGGCAAGCTGGCAAGCAGGCAGTCAGGCAAGCAGGCAAGTGGGCAATCAGGCATACAGGCAAGCAGGCAAGTTGGCAGGCAGGCAACCAGGCAAGCAGGCAACTATGCAAGCAGGCAAGCAGGTAGGCAATCAGACAAGCAGGCAGGCAAGTAGGCAAGCAAGCAGGCAAGCAGGCAGGCGAGCAGGCAGGCAAGCACGCAAGCAGGACAGCAGGTAAGCAGGAAAGGAGGCAAGCAGGCAAGCAGGCAAGCAAGCAAGCAGGCAAGCAGGCAGGCAAGCAGGCAAGCTGGGAGGCAGGCAGGCAAGCAGGCAGGCAAGCAGGCAAGCAGGCAGGCAAGCAGGCAATCAGGCAGGCAAGCAGGAAGGCAAGCAGGCAAGCAGGCAGGTTTAGCAGGCAAGCAGGCAAGCAGGCAAGCAAGAGGCAGGCAAATAGGCTAGCAGGCAAGCAAGCAATCAGGCAAGCATGCAAGCAGGCAGGCAAGCAGGCAAGTAGGCAATCAGGCAGGCAGGCAAGCAGTCAAGCAGGCAGGCAAGTAAACAGGCAAGCAAGTAGGCAAGCAGGCAGGCAGGCAAGCAAGCAGGCAGGCAAGCAAGCAAGCAGTTAAGCAGGCAAGCAGGCAAGCAGGCAAGCAAGCAGGCAAACAGGCAAGCAGTCAAGCAAGCAGGCTAGCAGGGTAACAAGCAGGCAAGCAGGCAGGCAAGCATGCAAGCAGGCAAGTAGGCAGGCAGGCAAGCAGGCAGGCAAGCAGGCAAGCAGGCAAGCATTCAGGCAGGCAAGCAGGCAAGCTAGCAGGAAGGCAAGCAGGCAGGCAAGCAGACAAGCAGGCAGGCAAGCAGGCAAAAAGCAGGCAAGCAGGAAAGCGTGCAAGCAGGCAGGCAAGCAGTCAAGCAGGCAGGCAGGTATGCAGGCAGGCAGGGAGACAGGCAAGCAGGAAAGCAGGCAAGCAGGCCGGCAGGCAATTAGGCACGCAGGCCAGCAGGCAAGCAGGCAGTTAAGTGGCCAGGCAGTCTAGCAAGCTGGCAGGCAGGCAAGCAGGCAAGCAAGCAGGCAAGCAGGCAAGAAGGCAGGCAGGCAAGTAGGGAGGCAATCAGGCAGGCAGGCAAGCAGGCAGACAAGCACGCAAGCAGGCAGGCAGGCAATCAGGTAGGCAGGCAAGCACGCAAGCAGGCAAGCAGGCAAGCAAGCAGGTAAGCACGCAAGCAGGCAGGCAGGCAAGCTGGCAAGCGGGCAGTCAGGCAAGCAGGCAAGTGGGCAAGTAGGCATAGAGGCAGGCAGGCAAGCGGGCAGGCAGGCAAGCAGGCAAGCAGGCAGGCAAGCAGGCAAGCAAGCAGGCAAGCAGGCAGGCGAGCAGGCAGGCAAGCACGCAAGCAGAACAGCAGGTAAGCAGGCAAGGAGGCAAGCAGGCAAGCAGGCAAGCAAACAGGCAAACAGGCAAGTAGGAAAGCAGGCAAGCAAGCAAGCAGGCAAGCAGGCAGGCAAGCAGGCAAGCTGGGAGGCAGGCAGCCAAGCAAGCAGGCAAGCAGGCAATCAGGCAGGCAAACAGGCAAGCAGGCAGGCAAGCAGGCAAGCAGGCAAGCAAGAAGGCAGGCAAACAGGCAAGCAGCTACGCAGGCAAGCAAGCACGCAATCAGGCAACCACACAAGCACGCAAGCAGGCAAGCAGGCAGGCAAGCAGGCAAGCAGGCAGTCAGGCAGGCAGGCAAGCAGGCAAGCAGACAGGCAGGTAAACAGGCTGGCAGGCAGGTAGGTAGGCAGGCAGGCAGGCAGGAGGCAGGCAAGTAGGCACACAAGACAGCAGGCAAAGAGGAAAGAAGGAAAGCAGGCAAGCAGGCTAGCAAGCAGGCAGGTAAGCATGCAAGCAGGCAAACAGGCAAGCATTCAGGCAGGCAAGCAGGCAAGCTAGCAGGCAAGGAGGCAGGCTGGCACGCCAGCAGGCAAGCAAGCAAGCAAACAAGCAAGCAGGCAAGCAAGCATGCAGGCAAGCGGGCAGGCAGACAGGCAAGCAGACAGGCGGCAAGCAGGCAGGCAGGCAAGAAGGGAAGCAAGCAAGCAGGCAAGCAAGCAGGCAAGCAGGCAGGCAGGCAAGCAGGCAGGCAGGCAAGCAGGCAGGTAGGCAAGCAGGCAAACAGGCAGGCAGGCAAGCATTCAGGCAGGCAGGCAAACAAGCAGGCAGGCAGGCAAGCAAGCAGGCACACGGGCAAGCACGCAAGCAGGCAGGCAGGCATAAATAAATAAATAAATAAATAGATAAATAGATAAATAAATAGATAAATAAATAGATAAATAAATAGATAAATAAATAAATAAATAGATAAATAAATAAATAAATAAATAAATAAATAAATAAATAAATAAATAAATAAATAAATAAATAAATAAATAAATAAATAAATAAATAAATAAATAAATAAATAAATAAATAAATAAATAAATAAATAAATAAATAAATAAATAAATAAATAAATAAATAAATAAATAAATAAATAAATAAATAAATAAATAAATAAATAAATAAATAAATAAATAAATAAATAAATAAATAAATAAATAAATAAATAAATAAATAAATAAATAAATAAATAAATAAATAAATAAATAAATAAATAAATAAATAAATAAATAAATAAATAAATAAATAAATAAATAAATAAATAAATAAATAAATAAATAAATAAATAAATAAATAAATAAATAAATAAATAAATAAATAAATAAATAAATAAATAAATAAATAAATAAATAAATAAATAAATAAATAAATAAATAAATAAATAAATAAATAAATAAATAAATAAATAAATAAATAAATAAATAAATAAATAAATAAATAAATAAATAAATAAATTATAAAACTCCCAAACCACTATGTTGATCGGTGAATGAAATGATGCTCAAATGATTGCAGGCGCCATGGAGCTTAGCGCGCTGCAATCCTTATTCCGGTTACAAAATATAAAACTCAAATTCTTTTTACTGTTTCCGTGTTTAGTTAGGTCACCTGGGATTTTACTATTTCGGAATTTACTACGGATATTACTACGTCATGAGCGTTCATTGCTTCAATAACAAGTCGTGATGAACAGCTGATGAGGCAGCTATTTGTTGGTCTAGCGCAGAAGTTTTGTCCATTATTTCGCGCAATGTAACAAGATAATTCAGTTTTCACTAAGAATCACTTATCATGGCAAATAATTCGTTACGGTTATTAATTTCCATTACTTTATCTGCAATCATAGTCAGTTTTTAATAATAATTCATTCTTTTAATAATTTCAGTAATATTTTGAAAATTCAGTTAAAATATCTGTACTTTTATAGCTTCCTACTTGTTGGAGATGCTGTTATGTATTAATACCGAGTATTTAATAGTAACTAAAACACATTTTAATATATATTAATAGTCTACTGGACTGGTAGGCGGTAAGTGTTTGCTTCGTAACACTAACTGTTTATTTTCAGGTTATATTCGATATTATTTCTTACTACTATTACATTGATTACATTTAATTCTGTTAATTTTGTCTTAAATTCTCTTTAGTTCAAAATAGAATTATAATGTTTAGTGTTAGGTCACGATATATCTGTCTTTGTGTTATATATTGGGAAAGGTACCTGTAAATTGTTAGAATTTTCGGTATTGATATTTATATTATCACTAATATTTTGAATTATTATTCTGCATTTAATCAGTATTTTATTTTTATAGAGTTTATATTGTTTGGTTATTTATTATCCGAATGTAAAGTCTTATAATGTCGGAATATTAACTCAAGTAGGAGATGTAGCTATTGCGAGAATATTTGAATATAAAATTACATTTATTGTTTAGATTGTGTAATAAACCTTTAATTTCACATCAGCTGTACCAGCAGAGATAGTACTGACGTAGTACACTCACTGGACGTTTTCTAGTCTTGTGCAAACAATTATTTCTCTAAACAAGGCTTCGCGGATGATCAGCCGTGACAGGTTCCTGAAGAAGGCCATGGAGTTTACAATGGCCGAAGGCTTGACGTTTATTAATTTGACACGGCTGATCACCCGCGAAGCCTTGATTAGTAATGTTCGCCGTGAATGCTTCAAGTCTTACTTATTTCTCTACCTACTTTAATATGTACATTATCTTATTGTAGTTATAAGGGAATACAGTAGATTTTAAGTGATGGTCTAATGTTTCTAACTAGTTATCCAGGTGATGTCTTTGAAATTGTATTGTAATTGTAAATTATTTTTGCTATTTTAACTGAGCTTGTCTAAGCATTCTAAGATACAGATTGCCCCTTTCCGTTTCATACACATACGGTACATATTTGAAAATACCTTTCAATTTAGGGAGCATCAAAACTTATAGGTTTTGCCACTGAAGGCTCTGTATTGAATTTTTGTACATTAACACAATACTTTCCACACTCAGGTACGTAATAAGGACTTTCTATTTTAGAAAATATAACAATTGTGGAGTATAATCAGGAGTAAATCTGAAACGGTTGTCCTTACAAAATAAAGAGTGAAATGTAAAGCGTAAGATATATCAGAGGTAAATTGTATGTTGTAAAAAAATCTACATTCTATGTGTAGCATGTTTTGTTTATTTCTTACACTTTACAGTTATGTAAAGTGATTCAGAAGAAAATTAATTTTGACGACATTCCCAGCAGATAAATATATGTATTTCATTTGTCATGAAGATGTTTTAAAATATATATTAACTAAAATCATTAGATCCAATTTTTGATATAACCGGAAAATTCTAAAATGTTTCCATTTAAGGGGTAGTTTTTATGTGGAGACATTCTTGAAAATATGCGTGTCGTCCTTGAAACGAAACTTATATACAACTTTGGTACTATCTTAACGCTAAAGTAAAGCCCAACAGAAAAGCGGTACAAACTTGCAGTTTAAATATCCCGCGTGGTTCCTGACTGACTACGATCACAGCGACACGCATTTGCACGAAACAGAAGGTACACGGAGAACATTGCAGATGGCGCGCAATTTCAAATTATTATGTGTATAGCAATGTAACTTAATTATTAAGCATCTTTTGCAACATATTAGAACAGTAATGTTTTGTTCCTTTGCAAAGTAGTTGCGACTGTTAACTATAATATTTGAGAGGTACATTACACAAAATATTTCATATAGGCGGAAAACAAGCATTATGCTTCAGAACTCATGTCTACATAGCGCTGTATAAGTAAACCAAATTCAATCTTCATCTTGCATATTTTCATTCACATAGTTTAGCTTCTCTTGAAGTTGGCCTTTTGTACATTTTCTGAATAATTCTAGTACTCTCTAAGTACAGTGAGCCACTGTTATATAAATCAAAAGTATAAATTATTCCTTGTCTCTCCAAACGAAGTGGCTATTTTCCGCATTTATTGCTACGTTCGGTGGAATAGATTTCGAAATTAACATTCCCAGCATTAGAACCATTATTCTTTTATTTAGATTTAAATTAATATTTGGAAACATCTGTTCAGATGAAGTACCGTAAATTGACATAGATCTTGAGGCAAGTATATCAACTTTGTGCGATTTATTTTGTATGTCTGTCTTTATCACTTGTTTCGCACTCAAAATTATTGAAGCTGGAAACTTGTCCCAACAACGTGGTCTTCAATACCAAATATTGATTCATCTGTTATCATCCACAATGGCCCATTAAAAATAAGAGCTGAAAGCAAACCTTCAATGAGAGCTAGTATATTTGACAACAACGCCTCTACAAGGCTTACGTAACAACAGGTGGTAAGATAAAGTTTACTTCACAATAAGAAATAAATCTTTCGAAAGTTACTTATTTCTAATGTTATATACTTACTGTCGGCAACCAAATGCTGGTTTCGTTAAGTTCAAGTTAGTTACTTAACCGCTACCCAAGGTAGAGGTGAGGTCAGACTCCCAGTTGACATCTAACCTGAGATCACAGTTCTTTCCAATTCTTGGATTGTCTCTATTAACAGTTCAGCATTATATTGTAGTAAACATACCACGTGGATATGTATACTACATACAGTTTAATGTAAGGTAAAATTTCGACACCTCTCACAAACAATCTTACTGTATCATTAACCATTAAAGTCCTGAATGAGAACCAAGCAGCTGTGAAAGGCTTTAAAAACTATTTTTCAAAGATAAAATGGTAGGCTAGGTGACAGAGGAATGATGTCCCGAAGAACGGTACAGAAAACGTAGGATATGTCCCAGTGGTTTAGCTACCGGAATGTAGTGACGGAAAGAAAATTCAAGCCTAATAAACAGTTTATAATCTTTTTTGCGGTATTTTATGTATTATAATGTACCAATTAGTGTATGGATATTAAAGTCGTTTCATTCAACTGTTCATGACAACGTTTGTCTAAGTCTTGAATGTTGTTGATATATGCCCGTTCCTGAGCCAATAAGCACCTTACTTTACACAGTGAATTGTTCTCTCGGATATCTCTCTGATTTACGATTTTGACTTATAAATAAATAATTGATAAGGCTCTCAAACCATCATATTAGACGACGAATGAAATGATGCTCAAATTAGTCAACGCTCCACAGAGCTTAGAGCTTGCCATCTTTATTACCGTTACAAAATATAGAACTCAAATACTTTTTAATGTTTCCTGTTTAGTTCACCTTCCAATTTTTTTAGATAAGTAAATCAAGAATTTTGCATTCTATATGCGAATATGTACTAAAAACGCGTGTTATATACACGGAGGTAAATTTCATATACAGTAGTGTTATTTGCGTTCTGTGGTCCTTAAAGAGGATTATCCATAATGAGGAGTTATCGATGACTATGCCAGTTAGGAACAATGTCCCGGGATGGCTATAAGTCAAAGCCCCTCCCCCCTCTTATGAGCGGGGTATACCATGAACGACACTATGTGCTGTGTGAGTTATCAATGATGCTACTTGAATGTCTAGTCAACACTTGTAATTGTGTCGCTAGGAGCGTAAGAGTTTAGTTAGTCCACGTCAAAATAGACAGCGCTAGGGTAGAGTTACGACGCTGCGGGAAGGAGTGTGCAAAGTATTCTAAGGCTCTGAGGTTCGTGCTATCAATTTATTTAAAGTGGAAATAGACAACTAAGTTGGTTCCTTTGATTCTCTAATGAAGACATAATTCTGAATTTTTACACCTAAAAATGTCTTACATAGGTTGGAGCAGGAGGCCGCCATTATAATTATAAGTTCTTCAAAGTAGTATTGTAATCTGGTTCTAATATATTTTTTATTTTTGTTTTCAATTTTTAATACATATGATTGTACTTTAAGTACTATTGTTTGTTATTGATTGTACATGATCATTGTACTCACATGAATTTCTTTGCCGTTGTGGAAGCCATTCTTACTTCCGTCTTGGCCACTGAGATAGATGTGCCAGACATTGCCTTACTACTGCTGATTTTTTTGTGTTAATGAGGAATACTGGAACACAGCTGCATTTAAACGATGGGGAGATGCTTAAGAGCTAGGCACTATCCACTTGACTTTGTTATTTGCATCTCTATGCATTGCTTAGTGTAAGAAAAAAGACAAAGGAGCTTCCCCCCTTTTGACCGAATTTTAATAATTATATAATTCAAATATACCTTCTCACATATGGGGCTTGTGCCCCTATCTAAATGCACATCCCAAAACAAAAGCGAGCAAATCCCTCACAAATGCTAATTCATTTATGAATATAACGTTCTCATTCAAACGGTCTCCCTTTCTCTGTAAACATTGTGATTTATTAGACTCATATGACTTTGTATAACAATAACTGTTTACTTTTAAAAATGAATGTAAACGTAGCCCAAAATACATTCTTGTTAAAACTTAGGTACATTTGTTAATTAAATGCTTGCTTCTGGTTAAATAGAACCAGAAGGTCAATAAGGAAACAATTGTTAAATTATTGCCCTTAGATTTCAAAGAATACAGGTAAACACCACTCTATATTAACCGATGGCTAATCATTTGTACGAGCGAGGGAAGTATAAAACAGCAGCTTTGAGGCGATTGTCAAATATTTACATAGAAGGTCGTTCTAAGGTTGCTTTGAAAGTCACTCCTTGCATTAACCAAAGACAAAATAAATATAACACCTGAATTTAGGGGTACGAGTTCAAGATTCGTAAAATTTAATCGAATGGTATGCCGGAAAATGGCTTTCTCATTAAAAATATATTTGAAATATTTGTAGTGTTTAAACCGGACCTACATTGTTTGTGTAGGTACTAACATTGTTTCTATCTGCTACAGTGTACCAGATATACAGGTCGTTTGGAACCAAGAGCTTGAAAATAATTAAAGTCAGACGTCTCAATTACCGTTAGTAATTTAAAATTGATGAGAACCAGTATTGAACCTCTGAAGTATTTGTATTTAAATTTGAGGCAATTTTTTGGTTTTTAGAATCTTTGTGGTTCATCTAGGGATTCTTCTAAATTTAAATTTAGAAATTAATATATTACAGGAGTTTTCTTTTTGGCCCATGCTGCTGAAAGTTGCGCAAGCACATGTACTCACAAAGGGAGCGAGGAAGAGGAGAAAAAATGGAGTCCTTGAGAGTTTCTGAAAACAGCAATATTTAGACTCATACGACCACAAGACCCCCGTTTCCTTTGTAATTTCTACAGCCATTTCTGTTGGTGTGCTACATAGTCCAGTTATTTGCATTTGCATTAGAGATTGTAAAAACGTTGTATAAATTTGGCTGTACAAAATATATCCCTCATTTCAACATTCAGACCTGTAATAGCGAGTTATGCGGAGATGGTTAAAGAGGTCAAAAGCATGTTATGTAGTAAATGAGACATAGGTAAATTTGTTGTGAAGGAATTTCTGTTACATCCCCGTTGGTTTTCCCCCTTTACAAGCTCAGAAAATGGTGAACATCACATTCCCTGTTTTGACTACTGTTTTATTTAATCTCTGGCATATTTCGTGCTACACATTGTTATTTAATTTACTATTACTCGTTTAATGCAACCTGAGAATTCTAGGCTTGTAGAGCATTGTTTTGATAACGACCATAGAGCCAACTTTTGGGACACGACCATCTTGGCAAAATGCAACAGTTCCTGGGAGCAGAGAATTAAGGAGGCTTTGGCCATTTCCTACGAGAGGAGCCCGCTTAATCGTGATGCTGGTTTTCGGTTCAGCTCCTCTTAAGAGCCGGCATTCAAATGGAAATCCGTCGTTTTAAGAATCACCGATCAATACAGCTTGCTGATCAAGTTAAGTATTTACGTTTCTTTGACCCAATTAATTTTATATACTCACACCTTCTCCTGACCTGGCATTTAATTTACTGAAAACAGTAAATGTATGTGTTGTCCTGCGCCGTGTCGTAGCGTGCTAAGGAAGCACGCTTTGGTCCCTGGCCAAGGAAAGCCACCCGGGTTCGATCCTACCCATGTGGTGGGGATTTTAGGTCCCGGGTATAAGACCAGTGCCCACTCAGCATCGCGAGGAAAGTAAGGAGTTTACGCTAGCTAAACGGCCCTGGTCACGAAATCTAACGTTCCGGCTGGGGATGCCGAGATACTGACCACATCTCGTCCCCGTATTGGTTGGATGAGCACCCACATCTGCCGTACGTTAGTGGGCGTGAGGCCGGCAGTCGGGCTGGTAGCCCTTGGCTCTCTAAGTCCAGAAGTAACTAGTCCAGGAGTGATTGAGACACCCCAGCCGGCAGTTGTATACAGAGTTAGTTGCAAATAGTGATACTGTGTTGGGAAACGAGAGACAGCTGGAAGTGTTAATGTCATCGACCTTGGTAGACTGATGATGTACGTAACGTAATGCTACTGTAATCTATAGGAGTATGTCTACGAAAATAAAGGCGATTTTAAATTTCTGCAACTCGGCCTTTTAATCCTACGAACCCACAAAGTTACAAATGTCGTCAGGAAGTGGGAGGACGACACCATCACCGAGCAGATATCAGAAATGAAGACCGAATTATCAGCGAAGACGGAAGCTGCAAGGAGCAACTTGGTCGTGACGATGACCGCGAAGATGACCGACAACAGAAGGAACAGCCCAAGGAACGAGTTAGGACCGCCCTGGCGAGGAGCACGTCGCCGCCATCACCACCATCACCACGAGAGTCACTGCGCGCCATCAGGCGACATAAGGATGACAACCCCATCGCGGTCGGTTGGGTCAGAGGGAAGCCGTGCCGCGTACTCGTAGACATCGGGGCAGCCGTGACCAGGATCAGACCTGACGTGGCCAAGGGTATGCCGTCGAGGAAACCAAGCCGATCATACAAGCTAGTGACCGCATCGGGCTACACCTTGCCCTTGGAGAGGGAGGCCCTGCTGCAGTTGACCTTGGGATGGAGCGCCGTGCGTCTTTGGGTGTTCGTCGCGCAGGTGGCTGAAGAGGTGATACTGGGACTGGATGCCCTCAAAAGCCAGGAGGCGACGGTCAACGACGGCAGGAAGCTCCTGCGGCTAGATGCAGAAGACGTTATACTCCGGCAATCCGAAGAACGCCTTGGAATCTGCAGGGCCATCTTGAAGGAAGACGTGTTTCTCCGAGAGAAAGTAGGTGGAGGTGACGGCGCGACTGGAAGGACAGCGAATGAAGAACATTGTTGCCGTGCCGAGAGAGGACAGTGAGGCTGCTTAACCCAGCGTACATTGATCACGACGTCCAGGCCGAAACGAGGATAGGAACGTGCGAGCCCGTGGTCGTCATGACCGCAATCGACAAGACACAGGAGCCGGTGCCAACGCAACCCCTGGGGTCCCAGCTGGAAGGCTTACAGGAGAGGGCGACCGATCACCTGGCGCAGAACATCTCGAGAAGGTTCAACAACTGCTGAGAATATACCAAGGCGTCTGCAGTCAAGGGAGAGAAGAAATACAGTGTCACCCGGGAGAGTTACTGGCCCTGGAGCACTTCCACAAGTACCTGTACTGTCAGCCATTCCACCTGAAGACTGACCACTTCGCCCTTACCTGGCTACTGAGCTTTATAAATCTGGCGGGCCAGATATCACGTTGGGTTCAGGAGCAGCAGGTGTACGACTTCGCCTCTGGACATCGTAGTGGGAAGAAATACGGTAACGCAAACACCATGACCCGAAGAAGCTGCCCAGATCAGCTAAATTTTAAAGCAATATTATTTAAATTGCAGAAATGGTACCCAAGTACAGCATTTTCCAGCTATTCTAAAGAAGGAAACTTGCACATTCTCTCCTTATTAATTGAAAAGATTTGCAATAATATGAATTTACAAATATTCTTCTCATGCTTTTGCGAAATGACAGATGTGTAAGAAGATACTGTTACCTAACCAGATTTCCAATAGGGCACCTTTTGACACACTCTGATGCCACCAAAGGAATTTACAAAACTGCTAAATGTGTGTTTTCGTGTATATATATGTAACAGTAAATCTCAGCAGCAGCACCCGTCAGAGTAATTAAACCATTGTAGAAAAGTGAGTTATGAATATATTATGAATATAATACACTCAATGTCAGTCAAAATATTGAAAACACGCGCTCAACTTGTTATATGGATTGTCCGGTCGGAGGCACGATGTTTTCCTCTATCAGGCGCTGTTGCTAATACATGCCTCTACCTTGCAATATCATATAGCTTGGATAAATAGCTGTAGTTATACATAAGATTTTGTATCAAATTATAATTATGTTATTTTTTATGTTTTAGTTTCAATTGTAGCTTGTGACGTGAAGGTACAGACCATTTTTATGCAAATTGAGACAATACTGAACTGAAAAATAAAGGTGTATGGGAAAGGAAGTGCCTAAAAGTAAGTACAGCTATGGGCATTTGACCCAGAGGAAATCGTAGACCGCTGAAGTGCACACAGGTTTTGTCGAAAGAATTCTAAACAGTTATTTTGAAAAAATTGATAACAATAATGTTCAGCGACATATTTATTTTTGACTGAGTGTTCCTTCTCATTTCAGTGGTTTGTCTTAATGCTGTAAAATACATTAAAACTAAGAAACTCTTCTCATTCGTTGAGATGAATATGATTTCGAAATGTTATTTGCCACGGTCTATTTACTCATCACTTTTGAGATTTAATATCCACTTATACAAGATTCGGTACCTGCTCAGTGTCGTTCTTTTAAAAATACTCTGAATTTCAATTGCATTACACTCTGTTCTTACTTCAACAGATTATTATTGAGGGTATGGTGTACCTATAGTAGTAGAGAGAACGTATACGCAAACTCTCCTTAGTCCTTATTTTCGCTTCGTATTCATTTAAACGTTCTGCATCTTTTAAGTGTGGACAGGGAGAGAACTCGTAATTTCACGGTTCCATATATAAACAAACAAGTATCTGTATCTGTAAATTCCTTTTGTGACACCACATTGTCTCCAAACGGATTTCCGTTTATCAAACGATGTCGAACTTCTTGCATAGAATGCAATACCTTTGTTAAAATCAGCTACTTTAATAAAATCATTTAGCAATATTCTATAAAATAGAACCGTAATGAATTGTTTTATCTTAGTGTAGAGAATGTTCCAAAAACAACTTGTCGAATTGTTGCAACATGCAACTTACCTACTAAGCTTGCAATTTCGGCAACGCCTTCTTTGGGTTTTTCTGTTTAATTAGATTCCCTGACCTTTCTCTGAAGATCTTTGCTTCTTAGTACAGGGTCCTAAAACTCTGCACTTTTAGTGAAATTGGGGTGAAACTTTTTGGTGAAATTCAATACTGACCACAAGTGGTTAGCGTTGATACTAAAGGACGAATACAACGACTGGTTTGCCTTTCTGACGATCTAATTTATATATTTGTATTTACTTTGAGATAATAAACGCCGCAAAGGTTTTGCAGAGGTAAGCTTTCAGCAACCCCCGGCTATGATGTAACTGCGGATATTACATTGGATTTTGATACTTAAATGATTTACTGAGGCTTAACGTAAGCCAAGTATTCGTTACGTATTTCTTGAAAGACTCACCGAGAAGAGAATTTGCAGTACACAAACAGGATTAAGCTGAACAAAAGAAGATCACATTAAACAGATCTGGAAATTCCTGTTGAAAAAAATGTTATTTTCATCCCCATAGTTATAGACCGTTCCAAATCAGTGCTGGTTGTACCTTTACTAAACATACAGGAATTGCAGTGACTCATACTGGTAATGTGCGGTGACTAACATTAGGATAATATTGAGTGGAACCATTAAACATCAATGTGAATCATTTTCCTTAGGACATATTATGTTTAAGAAAGCGATGAGGTATTGATAAGTTTTGCAAATCATCGGAATATGTGTAAGTGGTTTTGACAAAGAGTAACCTAAGGATTGAAGCAATAATTCAAGTTCGTATCTTTCATAACAAAAAGGGCAAACAAATAGATTATGAGGGACATCTTGAAGACGTTTGCCACAAATACAATGATGTGGATTCGATTTTGAATCGAAATAAGTAAGCTGAAAATTGGCCATGTCCATTTAAGAATTGAGTTAGAACATAGGATTAACGAAGTTACATTTATGTCTGTCAGAAACTGTTGAGAAATTAAATCCTTAGTCGAAGTTCCACAATCACTTTTTAACCAGCATTCCTTCCAGTCATTGATGATAATCTCCTTTGCTGTTTGCCTCACATAAGAAATATGGGAAAGAGTGTGAGGCTCTGGCAGATTTGAAACCGCAGCTCTCTTTGGAAGCTTATGTGCATCTTCGTTTCCGGCTTTCCAAACGTGCCCTCTGACCCATGAAATGCATAATTTTGAATCACATAATAATTGACTTATTACCTCTGCTGCAATAGGACTTAGGTTTCTGGTGTCTTTCAAAGCTGAAATTGCTGCTTGTGAGTAACTGTAAAGGCGAGCGGTATATTGTAAGCTGTTGCATCACTTCACTGCTTCACGAATTGCTAATAATTCAACTTGAAAAACTGAACACTCCTTGGCAAGTCTGAACATGGAAGAATGACATTCTATGGAGCGAGAGTATATTACAAACGCACATCCTACTTTAGCATTTTTACTAAGCCCTTCAACTCTCTGAGAGCCATCTGTGTATATGGAGTACTGGTGGCAATGTACTGCATAATACACTCAATGTCAGTCAAAATATAGAAAGCAGACGCTCAACTAGTTATATGGTTTGCCCGGTAGGAGGCACATGTTTTCCTCTATCAGGCGCTGTTGCCAATAGGTGGCTCTACCTGTAATATCTTATAGCTTGGATAAATCTTTGTAGTTATACATAAGATTTTGTGTCAAATTATATTTATGTTATTTCTTATGTTTTAGTTTTAATTGTAGCTTGTACTTGAAGGAACAGACCATTTTAAGTGGAAATTGAGAGAATACTTAACGGACAAATAATTGTGTATGGGAAATGAAGTGCCTATAAGTAAGTATATCTATGGGCATTTGAGCCAGAGAAAATCGCATACCGCTGAAATGCACACAGGATTTGTCAAAAGAATTCTAAAAAGTTGTTTTGAAAAAATTGCTAACAATCAAATTCAGCGACATATTTATTTTTGACTGAGTGTTCCTCCTCATTTCAGTGTTTTGTCTTAATGCTGTAAAATATATTAAAACAAATAAACTCTTCTCATTCATGTAGATGAATATGATTTCGAAATGTTATTTGCCACGGTTTATTTACTCATCACTTTTGAGATTTAATATCCACTTATAGAAGTTTCGCTACCTGCTCAGTGCGGTTCTTTTAAAAATATTCTGCATTTCATTTGGATTACACTCTGTTCTTACTTCAACAAATAATTATTGAGGGTACCGTGTACCTATAGTAGTAGAGAGAACGTATACGCAAACTCGCTTTAGTCCTTATTTTCGGTTCGTATTCATTTAAACGTTCTGCATCTTTTAAGTGTGGACAGGGAGAGAACTCGTAATTTCACGGTTCCATATATAAACAAACAAGTATCTGAAACTGTAAATTCTTTTTGTGACACCACATTGTCTCCAAACGGATTTCCGTTTATCAAACGATGTCGAACTTCTTGCATAGAATGCAATACCTTTGTTAAAATCAGCTATTTTAATAAAATCAATTAGCAATATTCTATAAAATAGAACCGTAATGAATTGTTTTATTTTAGTGTAGAGAATACTCCAAAAACAACTTGTCGAATCGTTGCAATATGCAACTTACGTACAAAGTTTGCAATTTCAGCAAGGCCTTCCTTGGGTTTTTCTGTTTAATTAGATTCCCTGACCTTTCTCTGAAGATCTTTGCTTCTTGGTGCAGGGTCCTAAAACTCTGCACTTTTAGTGAAATTGTGGTGAAAGTTTTTGGTGAAATTCAATTCTGACCATAAGTGGTTAGCAATGATACTAAAGGAGGATTACAACGTCTGGTTTGTCTTTCTGACAATCTTATTTATATATCTGTATTTACTTTGAGATAATATACGTCGCAAGAGTTTGGCAGTGATAATCTTTCAGCAAATCCCGGCTTGATGTAATTGCGGATGTTACATTGGATTTTGATACTTAAATGTTTAGTAATTTAGAGTTTAATTACTGACACTCAACGTAAGCTAAGTATTCGTTATGTATTTCTTGAAAGACTCAACGAAACAGAATTTGCAGTACACAAACAGGATTAAGCTGACCACAAGGAGATCACATTGAACAGATATGGAAATTCCTGTTAAAAAAAATCTTATTTTCATGCCCATAGTTATAGACCGTACCAAAGAAGTGCTGATGCTTCTTTAAGAGAACATACAGGAATTAAAATGACTCATATTGGTAATGTTGGTGACCAAAATCAGGAGATTATTGAGTGCTTAAAGAGGTATAAATGCCTAGCGTGCTAGGCGTCTCGGTTTCGATTCCCGGCCATGGGGATGTGGATTTTTCTCCGACCAAGGTAAATCCTCATCTTCTCGAGTCTGGAAGTATGAATGAGAGTGCGAATGTATGTGTGACCTAATGATTGAACCCAACGAAAACGAGTTAAACGCTTCGAAATATTCCAAAGGAGATCGGCAGCCGCTTTGACCATTCGAATTAATGGCGGGGTATAAACGGCATACAGAAAGGAGTATTGAGTATCCATTAAAACGATATTATGGTATGGCAGAGTTGTAGGAGAACTTTAATGAGATTTATGTACGAAGGTGTTTAGGAAATAAGGTTCTAGGACCCATCTAATGCGAAAAATTGTATTTAGAAGATTATATTTTGATGCGTTGTTACCTGCGGACAATATAACTCATAACTAAGGCTTCGAATAAATCCTAAATAGCGGTCATATGTGTTCACTGTTGTTGAGAACGTCTACTAGCCAAACTCCAAAAACTATATCATCTTAATGAAACATTTAAAATTGGAAATTGCTTTTTCCTGAAATATCCCTTAATGATTTAATCAAAATGCAGTACTTCAGTATACGCGACAAACGAAAAAAATAACTGCAATTTCCTGGCGATAGACTGTGGATTCCGCTTCATTTTAAATGGTTGTTCAAGATATATAACTGGCAAATCATGACACATCTACAAGTGGATTAGTAGTTCATTTACTTATTATCCAATTTCTTTTTTTATTCCTATTTTACCCAAAGGCATATTAGGAATATAATTTACAAATTTATGAATTGAATACAATTTACAAAAATATAACAAAATTCCATATTTAGCTGACAAACAGTAAACATCAAGAGTAATCATTTAGGCTTAGAAATATAATTGCAATTTACATCATACTTTCAACTTGTCAAGTGAATTGTCCGCTTTAGTACGTTGCATTTATGTCACCAATTATACATTATATAAAAGTTAAGGGAATCAAACAGTGCCCTTGTGTTCTGCTGGCAAGTAGGAGAAATACGTTTTGAAGGGAAGCACGTCGTCTGCAATATTTCAAAATTCGCTAAACTTGTACTTGTGTTGCCACATTGAAACGATGATATGCAAGGATTGTTTGACATTAATCTAGAAAGAGGAAATAAACTGAAGCTTTTAACACAGAGTAACCTCTTAATAATAAAAATTAACATTCTTAACAAGGGCAATTGCTGTATCTCATATCCAATAACTGATGAACACGTAAATAAATTTGGAGGATCCATGTACAATTTTTTAAGAAGTGCCACAATCACAATAGAATCTTCTGACGGTGATGAGACTTAAACCATTTTAGGCAGCTAATGCAGATCCGCCTTCACTCATTTGTACTGAGTTATTAATTTGTTTCGTATTTTAACACCCTCCTTAGACAACAAACAAAAACGAGTAATCATAATCACCATTAATCGTCGTCTTTGTCAACTGCCAGCGCAAAGACAAGGTTTTTTTTGTAAATGTATATATACACACACACACACACACATATATATATATATATATATATATATATATATATAATTTTTGTAGTAGAATGTAACGGAATTCTGTTCAACTTGTAGCGAGTTGCAAAGTAATTTCGTTGGCAACACCGCATAAGGCTGACGTACTGACTGTGTATTTCTGGAAAGTGTTATTGATTACACTGACAACTAAAAGTGCGTTTGATGAATCTCCTGCTGTCATTTTAACCAGTAATAATAATGATGATTATGATGACGATGATGATAATGATGACGTTGATGATGATGATGATGATGATGATGATGATGATGATGATGATGATGATGATGATGATGATGATGATGATGATGATGATGATGATGATGATGAATAGTTGATATGTTTTTGTAGTTTACGTCAACCAACGATAAGTCATATCGGACGATGAATGAAATGGATGAAATAATGCTCAACTGAGTTCGGGGTCCATTGGGCTTAGAGTTACCCTACATTCGTCTTTCAGGATAAGGGAAGACCTCGGTAGAAACCTTATCCAGGTAACTCACCCTAACCGGGATTCGAACTCGGGACCTGTTTAACGTGGAGCAGACATGCTATCACCACGCTACCCAGGCGGACAAGATGATGAGGACGACGACGACGACGACGATGATGATGTTGATGATGATGATGAGGTAGGCGCCTTTATCATACCTGAGGTTTATTAACTTGCTGTGACCCCTGACATTACTTTACTTCCCCCGCCAGGCTTGATACAGCGACCTTTTGGCACACGCGCTACCACATCATAAGCACGACGGTTCTTTTTGGAATACGAGCGACACCTGCAGCTTTAGTTGGTAATTATTGTTTTGAAGCTGTAAAATAGAGCTTACTACATAGTTATATGGGATATTTTAATCAACTAGTTGGGTTTCTTTGGACTTTACATTTTCTGCTTTTGACAGAATTTATGGTTTTTACGCAAATTCGCAGGAAATTTTTAGATGAATGTATTCGAATTCGCTCATCATTACCTTTAAACTCCCTTTGCACAGTGGGCGTAATAATATTAGAGAACTATTCTTATGAAAAACCCTTTGAAGAAACTCTATTGGGGATGGTAGTTCACGTTATTATCTATTTATCGCAAGCACCAGGCCTGACAGTATAAACATATTACTAGATGGGTGTAAAGTTATCAACAAGTTTATACAACCATACGTGGTAGCATGATGTAACGATCGCTACCAACAGGCTTCATTGCAATTTATATCATACCTTCAACTTGTCAAGTGAATAGTACTGCTTAGTACGATGCGTTGATATCGCCAATTATATATTATAACAAATTTAAATGAATCAAGCCGTACCCTTGTGTTCTGGTGCAGAGTAATCAAAATTGGCCAAACTAGTGTTTGTGTTTTTGCATGGAAACTCTTATGTGAAAAGATGGTTTTCAATGGTGGCTCACATTAATCTAAACAAAGGAATAAACTGATTCCTCAAACACATTATGACCTCGTAAGAGTAAAACTTGAAATTAAAAAAGGCAATTGCAGTATCTCATACCCAAAATCTGATGAAATTTGGAAAATCTATGTACAATTTTTCAAGAAGTGCTACAGTGACAATAGAATATTTTGACAGTCGTGACACTAAATTCAGTGTAGGCAGCCAGTACACATCCACCCTCACTTATTTGTAGTGAATTATTAATTCGTTAAGTATATTTACACCCTCATTAAACAGCAGCTACAGGATCCTCATAATCACCATTAATCCATTGCCCTGGCCATCTTGACAACTAAAAGAGAAAGGTTTGTAGCGAAACGTAGTGGAATTTTGTTCAACCTGTAGCGAGATTCAATGCAATATGGTTGACATCACTTTATGTACGTGTGAATAATGCTCTGGTCATAAGACAGCGCAACTTATTTTGCAACTAAATTTGCAAGTATATCACCCCATCGTCAATAAACCACGAATAATGACAATGACAGTCCAACTGGAATAATTGATAAATATCACCGTAATTTTGGTTAATTGATATACCCAGTCACAGTAACCTATGAGCTAACGTCTGTGTTTCCCCCAATCGTACGTAATATGTAGCGTTAAAATCCCGGAAGGCTACAAATTTTGTTGTGTGTGTCGAACAATATATTTTCCATTTTGCAGGTGAATGTCACAATTTCTAATAATTAGATAAAATGTTACACAGCACACGCACAATTTTGTCTGTAATTTTACGCATTTCATTTCCACAGAAACATTTTTTTCAATTTTACGTCCTCCAACGTTAAGTCATTCTGGGCGGTGAATGAAATGGGCGAAATTATGCTCAAATGTCCCCAGGGTCGAAGGAGATTAGGGCTACCTGACAGTAACCTTTCAGGATAAGGGAAGCCCCGAAAAATACCTTATCCAGTTAGCGGAACCTGACCGACATTCGAAGTAGGGACCTCTAGATTGAAAGCTACACACCACCACTACTAATAGGAAGAGAAGTCTAATCCATACAAACCTAGTTAAATGAAATCCGCTCATCATCCACGTGTAGATGAACGATAATCACAAGAATGTTGCTTACATATTTCAAAGTAGAAATGTAAATATATATTATAGCGGCATACACTACATGTATGGATTAGGCTGTAGTAACAGAAAACAGTAGATATTTTTGGTAAACCTTTCTTTGTCATAAACAATAACTGGTTTGTTAGATATTAGCTCATATCTGGACACAAATTCATGTGATATTATAGCCAAAAAAGATATGTAAGCGAGAGCAAATAGCACAACTTATATATTCTATTTAGAAGACTTCCTTTCCCATAAACAATTACTAGCTTTTAAGATTTTATCTCACTGTATGGTATAACTACTCTTCGTTTCCGTGCCATAGGTATCAATTAAATATAGTTTATATTTAAATAACATAACGACAATTTGTTGCTTACCTTTGCGAATATTTAGAAATATATTTTCCGACTGTACAATATGACAGGTAGAGCCATCTCTGGGCAGAGGTACGCGCTCCTCCATTGCTGGCGCTGCAAGCGTTGCGTCCCTGGCGCGCAACTGAGTAGAACAACAAATTCGTCTTATTCATAACGTATATTTATAACACAACGTTAATATATTTCACTCACACTACTTTCTCAATCCACTTTTCCACAATGGTTTGCTTTTCCACCTTCTCCAAATGTAAATTAAAAGTTATTACATATTTCCTTGTTGCTTCAAGTTGCTAAAAGTTATTACATATTTCCTTGTTTCTTCAAGAAAGATAAAGGGACTAAATGTTTAACCAACAATTAAAACTTAACCCACGAAAGAAATTTGCTCCAACAACCTTTTTGGTGGTTAATGTTGTAGCAATAATTGTTGTATATTAAAATCAAATGTGAGTAAGTGACCTCCTTCTTTCATATGCAACGTTTAGAACTTATGAAATGTAGCATTCGAACATAGAATTCGGGACTTTCGTAATATAGTTACGGGATATTTATTTGACACGAGAAAACATCCATGATATGCATTATTATCGGACCATTTTGCTATATTAGACAGCATTATTAGGTTTATTGTGATACATTGCCGACCTCATGCCCTGCACAATTTGCTCCTGGTCTTCAACTGTCTGAATATGAATTTAAGATGGCGCCAGAAAAAGAACCGGAAACAAAAGTACAGCAAGGGCCCAAAGCATGTATAATGTACATAATGATTAGCTCGATAGCAGTTCATTACATATAATTCTACAGTCTATTCGTTTACACTATAGTCCTTACTAGGAAGCTAAAATAATAAATATAGCTAAATTGTAATATCCAAAAACAGGCGATATTGCAAATTACGTGTTCCAGGGTTCCTTTCTAGGTTTTTC
>CM060948.1:313920639-314040639 GCA_030765055.1 Mantis religiosa
CACTTTACAGTTATTTAAAGTGATCCAGAGTGAAAAGGAATTTTGAGGAAATTCCCAGCAGATAAACATATTTATTTCATTTGTCATTATATTTTTTTAGCAATATAATAATTTAAGTTAAATGATTAGATCCAATTTTCGATAACTCCGAGATATTTTAAAAGTTTCTATTTAACGGTAGTTTGTTATTGGGAGACTTTCTTGAAAGTCTTGCTTGTCGTCCTTTAAGAAGCGAAACTTATATAAAACTTTCGTATTTAACTTGCTTTCGTGTATTGGGTTTTGTTGTGAGCATTTTCTCCATATTTGG
The DNA here is from genome assembly GCA_030765055.1 of Mantis religiosa. Classification (NCBI taxonomy): domain Eukaryota; kingdom Metazoa; phylum Arthropoda; class Insecta; order Mantodea; family Mantidae; genus Mantis; species Mantis religiosa. The sequence continues at coordinate 313,920,950 of CM060948.1, forward strand.
GTGTTCCATTTCCAAAGGAATGTCGACACTGAATGTTTGAGTACAACGCAATTCTACAGAACATACTATTTTAAACCTAAAGTACAGTCCAACGAAAAAACCGGTACAATCTTGCACTTTAAATATCCCGCGTGTTTCCTGACTGACTGTGATCAAAGCGACAGGCAGTCTTGTGAAACACACGTTACACGTACAGCATTGCAGATGGCGCAAAAGTTGAAATTGTTATGTGGATAGGAATATACCTCAGTTATTAAGCGCCTTTTGCAACATATTGGTACAGTGATGTTTTGTTTAACCGCAAATTAGGTGCAAAAGTTAACTATAATAATTTACAGGTACATTACACAAAATATTTCCTATAGGAGGAAAAGAAAAATTTTGTTTAAAAACTGAAGTGTACACAGAGTTGTATAAGTAAAATAATTCAATGTATTTCTTGCATAAACTTATTGAACTCCGTTCCCGTTTTTCTGAATGTTTTGTATGCTTTGTGCACATTTCTAGCACATAAAAAGTACATTGCATAGAGTAATATAAACCAAACTTATAAATTATTTCATAACGAAGTTCTATAGAACAGTTTTGGTAATTAACATTCGCAGCATTAGAACCATTATGCGTGTACTTGTATTTAAATTCATAATTGGAAACTTCTGTTCAGATATAGCACCATGCGCTCATATAAATTTTGAGGAAAGTATATCAATTTTGTTCGTTTTAGTTTGTATGTATGTCTTTATTACTTGTTTCGAGCTCAAAATTATTGAAACTGTAAGCTCTTCCGAAGAACGTTGTCTTCAATGCCAAATATTGATTGATCTGTTATTTTCCGCAGTGGCCCATTAAAACTAATTGCAAGAGGCAAACCTTCAGTTCGGGTTAGTATAGTTGACAGCGAAACTTCTACAGGACTTATGTAACAACAGGTGGGGAGATGAAACTTACTTCACAATAAGAAATCAATCTTTCCTAATCTAATTATTTCTCCTGTCATATATTTGCTATCGAATACCAAATGTTGGTGTGGTTAGGTTCAAGTCAGTTACTTAACCACTACCGAAAGTAATGGTGAAGTCAGACTCCCAGTTAACATCTAACCTGAGATCACAATACTGTCCAATTCTGGGATTGTCTCTATTAACAGTTTAGTATTATATAGTAGTAACATATCCCACGTGACTAGATATACAACATACACTTAATAATCTATGGTATAATTTTTGACACATTTTACAAACATTCTTATAGTATCATTAATCCTTAAAGTATTGAATGAGAACCAAGCAGATGTAAAGTATTTGAAAAAAGTTTTTCATAGAGACAATGAGTGGCTAGGTGACAGAGGAATGATGTTGCGAAGAGTGGTACAGAAAACGTTTATGGTTCAGTGGTTTACGACTGGAATGTAGTGAATCAAAAAATTCAAACCTTATATATGAAACAGTTTATAGTTTTTCGTTTATTTATTTTATTAATTTAATATACCAATTACTGTATCGATATTACAGTCGTTTCATCTAAATATTTCTGACAACGTTTGTCTAAGTTTTGAATGCTGTTAGCATTCTCCCCGTTCCTGAGTCAATAAGTACCTTACGTTACAAAGTGGATTGTTCTCTGTATCTCTCTGATTTATGATTTCGATTTGAGTATTTAGATAAATTAATAAATAAATGGTAATAAATCTCTCAAACCGTCATATTGGACGATCAATGAAATGATACGCAAATGAGTACAGCTTCCACAGAGCTTAGAGCACTGCCACCCATATTTCCGTTACAAAATATAGAACTCAAATACTTTTTAATGTTTCCGTGTTTATTTAGGACACCTTAGGAATTTTTCCGAAAAGCAAACCAAGAATTTGTGAGTCTACATGTGAATAAGGACTAAAAACGCGTATTATATACAGGGAGATAAATTTCATGTTAGGTAGTGTTATTGGTAGCACTGAGTTCTTATGTCCTTAGAGAGAACCGTCCTTAATGCAGAGTTACCGATGGTGCAGCTGAGTGTCTAGTCAACACTTGTGCTGGTTGCTGTAAGAGCGTAAGATATTCCACCGTAAAATAAACAGAGCTACGGTATGGTTATGACGCTGCGGGAAGGAGTGTGCAAATAATTTAAAGCTCCGTGGTCCGTGCTATCAGCTTGTTTAAAGTGGAAATAGACCACTAAGTTATTCCTCTCATTCTCTAAAGAAGATATAATTATGAATTATTACATCTAAGAAAATTGTCTTCCGTAGGTTGGAGCAAGAGGGCGCCATCGTAGTTATAAGTTCTTCAAAGTAGTTTAAACGGTAAATTCGATTTGCTCAACGCGCATGTGGGGCTTCGGCTTCGTTATACCCCATGATGCGGTCAGTGATGCCGACATCCCTTACGTTGCGCCTTTTTCAGTATTTGATTCTTCCAATAATTTTTTATGGGTGCTAGGTCTGGGGCATGGCCGCAGGAACCAATCTGCTACAACTCCAGCGTATACAGAATAGATGCCTTAGAGCCATGTACTCTGAGGGCAGGAGGTTTCCCGCGAGATATCCTAATGAAGCCTCATCTCTCCACTATGTGGAAGATGTCATTAGGCGCCAGGCTACAAAATTCTGCGCGAGTTTGCCTCAACATCAGGGCGCCCTGCTCAGGTCTCAGGGAACTACCGAACATCTGAAAGACGCTGCAAGCTCTACTTCTTCCCCGCATGGCATGTGGGCACACCCGGTGACATTAAAATTGTTATTACAACGTCAAAATTATTCCTACCTGAAAAATTACACCAATGATTACTCTAAATTAAACTCTTCCTTAATTTTCTCACACCAGCGGTGCACACAGGCGTTGTACCCGAGTCGGCTACCATGAGGAGCTACGGCTACCTCCTTTATTCTCATCCAACTAAATTTAACCCACCACCCTGCAAAACACCAAATATCCTGTCATTAATTGGTTGAGTCCGTATAGGACAGGAACAAGAATGACACCTGTCCTGCCGACCCTCAGTCAGCCGCCAGCTGCTGCTTGCTTGCTTGGAGTTGCAATCTGATCCTTTGGATTGTTAAATTATGTTTTTTCATTTCCAATACTTATGATTAAGGTTTAACTACTATTATTTGGTATTGGTTTTACATGATCAGTGTACTCACATGGTTTTCTTTGCCGTTGTGGAAGCCATTCCTACTTCCGTCTTGCCAACTGAGGGAGATGGTGCCAAACATTGCCTAATTGCTGCTGATCTTATTTGTGTAAATGTGGAATACTGGAACACAGCTGCCTTTAATCGATGGGGAGATGCTTAAGAGCTACACGTTTTCCATTTTATATTCTTATTTGGATCTCTATTCATTGGCCAGTGAAAGAAAAAAACCGAGGAACATCTTCCCATTTGACAAACTTCTTTTAATAATTATAAAATTCAAACAACCCTTCACATATGGGACTTGTGACCCTATCTAAATACAGATCCCAAAACAAAAGCGAGCAAATCCCTCTCAAATACCAATTCATTTATGAATATAGCATTCTCATTCAGACATTTTTCCTTTCTCTGTAAACATTGCGATTTATTAGATTCATATGTCTTTGCCTAACAATAACTGTTTACTTTTATGGATGAATGTAATCTGGCCTTAATATATTCTTGTTTAAAACTAGGATGTGTTTATTAATTAATAACTTGCTTCTGGTTAAACAGAACCAGGAGGACACTAAGGAAACTACTTAAAATAATTGCCCTTATAATACAGAAGATCGAGGTCGACATCTCTCAAATTTAACTGAAGGACACTTTTCAATTTTTTTTTAATTACTTGTTCCATTTATACCCCGACTTTAACTACAATGGTCATATCGGCGGCCGTTCTCCTATGGAACGTATCGAAGCTGCTAACTAGTATTCGTTAGGTTTTAGTCATTACATCACACACACACACACACACACACACACACACACACACACACACACACACACACACACATTCACACTCTCATTCATCCTTCCAGACCCTGAGGAAGATGGGGAATTATCTTGGTCGGAGAAGAATCCCCATCCCCACCGCCGGGAATCGAACCCGAGAACCCTAGCACGGCAAGCAGGTGCTCTACCGACTGAGCTACGGGGCCAGCCTGAAGGCTAACTTTGTTCGAGCGAGGGAAGTGTAAAACAGCAGCCCAGTGGCGATTGTCAAATATTTACATAGAAGGTCGTTATAAGGTTGCCTTGAAAGCCGAGAACGAGTAAGTAATTATATTCTGAACTGTGTCACATAGCTTAAAGTTTAAAGCTATTAAATTATCGGACTACTAAGACGAGATAAAGATTGTTAGATTTACAATTCTCGTACACCATTTACTACAATAGAAGATGGGATTTATAAAATGTTATTAAAGGAAACTATGTCACTTCTGGGATTTCAGTTAGACAGATATATAGATTAGCAAGATCATATAAACCATCTATTACACAAAATCAACACTGCTCGTTGTCGTATCCGAGCACTGGTGAATGGATTTTCTGTAGATACACTTATATTGGTATACTAATTATATTGTAACTCTATTTGGGAATATAAAGTATTAATATGGAGCAGCTCAGTAGAAAGAAAGAAATATTTGTTGCGCAACAGCAGGTTAAACGCATGATTCCTAACACACAGCAAGAACTTTAACAAATATCTTTTAGAAGACTGAAGTCATTAAACCTTCCTTGTATGTATATATTGTAAATCTAAAAGTCCATTGTACGCATTTGGTCATCAGCTTTTACAATTTAATTGAAATAATATTCCCATGAGTCCTTATGATAAAGTGAAGCACAAATTTAATGTAATTTTGAATTCTGGTATACGTCATTATTTATTTTTATTCGTTTGTTTGTGTTAATGTCTTTCTGATATCAGGTTATATGTCGTCTCAATGCTCCTAGGTGACAGGGGCTGAGTCAATGTTTATTACCATTAACGGACCACTAGTTCATATGTGGACACCAGGGGACTATATAAAAATGTATAACAACTCATGAATCCACAAGTGCAGCATTCTGATCGGTTCTCAGAATCTGAAATTCTTCGGTGAGACCCACCCCAACATTTTTGTTAGGAGTACGGCCATGTTTAAGGAACTATGTTGACATAAATTATTTTTAATACTATTCTCATTATTTGTTTAGTATGTCACCTGTCATAAATCTACAAAAGCTATCCTCACGCTTCCTATGATTATTTATTTACTTATATTGTCATCCTCATTAATATTGGTATCACTTGTTCTCATGTACGACGTAGTTAGGGCTTCATGTCCTGCATAAACAATGGGAATGCAATGTGAAGGTCATCATATAGCGACTGGCACTAAAATAAGTGACTACACTCTGAGGTCTACTGTATTGTCCTACACCCAGTGTAGTAGAAGCTACTTTAAAATTCAGAATACACAAAAAGAATGAACAGAGAATAAGAAAAACAACAAAGTGTCAACTAATTTTTGCAAATACATGTAGTAATTGTTGAAGAATATGAGTAGAAATAGATGTGAACTATATTTATGGGTACGACAATATATGGGACAAAGAAACCCATGTGATTCAAGACCAAATCTCAAACTAATTACTAACTGACCTTTATATACGTAGAAATTTTTCGAAATGGATTTGGAGGACTTTTAAAAACGTCGTGTAGCAAATGTGACATTTGAAACAAGCAGCTTCAAATGTTTTCTTCATTTCAAGCGGATGAAATTTCCAACAAAATGTTTAAGTTAAATGTTTAATTGTTTAAATGTTCAACATAAATGATAAAAAGAAATGAAATAAAAAATGAAATGAATTCGTGAGAAGTACAATGATAGCTTCATGATAGTGGACTTCTTTCTCAAACTGAACTATTTGTGCGACCATTATTGTGCTATTTACACAACTGCAACTATTTATTTTTCCTTATTGAATACAAAGTCAAGCCTAAACTGAACCTCAGTTACTGCAGTAACAGTATTCCTTAAAAGCTACTACAAATTACAATCCTCTAGCACTGCATCAAATATTACAGGTAGGGCCATTTATGTACAGCAGTATACACTGGGAAAGCAGTTGCATCTCCTAGCGGGTAGGAATACAGTTAAAAGAACATATGCTGTATATGTTTATGTAGACACGCCTCGGTAGCGTAGATGACAGCGTGCCGCCTCACGTTCAAGAAGTCCCGAGTTCGGACCTGGGTGAGGGTGAGCTAACTGGATAAGGTTTTATCCGGGGTTTTCCCTCAGCCCTAAAGACGAATTTTAGGTATCTCTAAGCTCCAGGGACCCTGGAAAAATTTGAGCATCATTTCGCCCATCTCATTCACCGTCCGATATGACAAGGTTGGAGGACGTAAAATTACAATATATATCTGTGTGTGTGCGTGTGTGTGTGTGTGTGTGTGTGTGTGTGTGTTTATGTCGGTATATGAATGTACTAATGTCATACTACTTTCTCAAACTACTCTACTACAGAGGACTTTGCTCCCTTTAATCCAAATTCAAGATTAAGTATTTACAAATGTAGTTTCATTAAAATTTCGGTGTATATATTTGAGTACAGGTCTAAAATAATAGCTAAATTATAAAAATGTTAGACGCAGTTTTTCGGAGTTCTAATTCACGCGATACTACAGCAGACTCAAAAATGGATCTTAGCATTATCAAGACAGAAGAGCATTGAATATTACACAAGAAAAATGTCGATGAAAAAAGAACTAGTTCAAAGAAATTATTTGTTTTAAGCAGATGTGCAGTATTTGTGTCATGTAAATAAGTTGTATGTTCCCCGGTTTAATCCCAGATGTGATAGCTAGGAAGCAGATTTATCGGCACAAAAAGTGTGTTAAATAGGCAGGCAAAAAGACCCTAAACTGGACAAATAGGCATTTAATAAGCTCTAAGCTTTGCTAAATAAACACTTAGCAATACACAAGTTTAGTAAAATGGCTCTTAAAATGTTCTATAGGAAGGTGACAATCATCGCAACATATTCTGCATTAAATTCACTAAACACATACTATTTTGCGCTTCCTTAGGCTAAATAGCTATACATTTATTCCAAATTTCATTAATGGCTCACAGCAAGTTAAAATAACAGATATTGTCTTATAATTAAAATACATAAAATTCCACTTCACTAAGTAAAAACCATAATGTGTAGACAGGTGTGAAGTAATTATGTCAAAAAACGAAAACATGTGGTTTGGGTGGGCGGGTGTCTTAAGGGTGAAAATTGAAATGTCTGAAGCCTTTGTTACATTTTTTTCAAATTTATACCATTTACATTTGTGATCGATCAAGAACGGAACAATACCAAGTTTCAGCTTTCTGGTTACAATAGTTTCTGGCGAATTAACAGTTTAGGTCTAAATTACAGTCAACCTTCAAACCATCCCACATATTGTAATTTAAAAAACTAATGCTTGGTTTGTAAGTTTCTGCACACATTTTAACCTACTAATGACCTGCACCAATGTGAAATATTTGCCGTCGCCATATCAACGAAGGTAAAATGTAATCCTACCAATAAAACAATTTCTATTTTCCTGGGCGTTTTCAGTAAGAGGTAAGCATTATAATCCTTTTGAATACAAATAACAAAATCACAACAAATGTAAATGGATACACTTAATATGCAGTTGCCGTTACAGATATGTTTAGAATTTCATATAGATTAATAGAAAACTCCATCATGTGGAACATTTTGAAGTTAAGAAAATGTAGAAAATATGGAATCTAAGAAATCTCAGGTTAAAATTATCAGCTTCATGTTTCTAGAGATAAACTTTTGCGTAAAGTTATCCTTATATATCCAGTGGAATTATATAGCAGAATTTCGCATATACAATTGCAAAATGTTTTAAGAGCATCTTGCTATATAATGACTTTAAATGTCCATTGTCTTATCATGACCAAGAGATAACGACCAATTTTTATTTGAGAAAAGTCGAAAAAAGTTTGTATTTGCAATATCTAAGAGGAGAAACGCCAACAAATTCTTCGTAATGTTTCTTCTTGGGCATTTGGAAGGCAGAGATTCCTTGAAGTAGATTCATCAAAATTGGTGTGTCTCACGAGGAAAGCCTTAATCTTGGGATTGTACTTTTAATTAAACAAATATCCGTCTCAACAAATTTGTGCGGTATGGTTAATGAAAATATTTTCTTTAATTTTGAGTGAACTCATCATTAGCTTATACCTAACTATGCAGTAACAATATTATCTGTTAGAATTAGAGTCAAGATAGCGAGTCCAAATAGAGTACACTGCAAAACATCCGAAAGTCGTTTAAAGTAAACAAACCGTGCAAATGATCACAAAAGTGAAACAACTAAATAACAGTACATAAAACAAATAAATGTATATTGCTTAAATACAAAGAAGTTGTGAAACAATCGTTTACATCTAGCGGCGTTTACATTCAGTTAATTCCGAGTACTACGCCACGTTGTCCTTTTCCCATTAAGTCTGTATACTTGAAAAAAGAATGCAGATGGATCAAAGACTGTTGTTAATGTTCTACTTTACAAAATAAACACGCGGGATGGAATTACGAACAGCTGATTCTTTTAATTCGACGGAGAGCGACGCACCGTTCTCAGCTGTGTAATTTGTACTCTATTCTTACAATACAACTCTTTTGAAAATAGAAATAAATAATTAAAACTCTCAAACCGTTATATTGGACGATAATGAAATGATGCTCAAATGAGTGCAGGCTTCATAGAGCTTAGAGCGCTGTCATCCTTATTACCGTTACAAAATATAGAATTCAAATTCATTTTAAGGTTTCCGTGTTTAGTTAGGTAACCTGGGATTGAACTATTTCGGAATTTACTACGGATATCCTCACGTCGTGGGCGTTCACTACTTTTATAGCAAGTCGTGACGAACAGCGGGTAAGGCAGCGATTTGTTGGTCTAGCCCAGAAATTTTGTCCATCGTATCGCGCAATGTAACAAGAACTTACATTTGTCACTAAGAATCACTCAACATTGCAAAAAATTTGTTACGGCTATTAATTTATATTACTTTATCTGTCATCATAGCTAATTATTTAATAATAATTCATTATTTTGAAAATTTCAATAACAATTTGAGCATTCAGTTAAAATATCTGTACATTTCTTTTTCTTGTTCCATTTATACCCCGCCTTTAACTGCTATGATCATATCGGCGGCCGTTCTCCTTTGGAACATACTGAAGGTGTTAACTCGTTATCTTTAGTTTTTTAACCATTATATCACGCAGAAATTCACACTCTCATTCATACTTCCAGACTCTGGGGAAGATGGGGAATTGTCATAGTCGTAGAAAAATCCCCAACCCCACCGCCGGGAACCGACCCGGGACCCCTAGCACGGCAGGCAGGTGCTCTACCGGCTGAGCTAAGCGGCCAGCCTATCTGTACATTTATAACTTCCTACATATTAGAGATTCTGTTATGTATTATTACTGAGGATTTAATAGTAACTAAAACACATTTTAATATATATTAACTGTCCACTTGACTGGTAGGAGATCAGTATTTACCTAAATTAACACTCTAACAGTTTATTTTCAGGTTATGGTCGGGATTATTTCTTACTGCTATTACATTGATTACATTTAAATTTGTTAATTTTGTGTTAAGTTCGCTTTAGTTCAATATAGAATTATAATGTTTAGTGTCAGATCAAGATATATTTGAAAGGTTACTGTAAATTGTTTTAAATTTCGGTATTAATATTTATCTTATCACTAATATTTTGAAATTTTAGTATTCACTTAATCAGTGTTTTATTTGTTTTATAGAGTTCGTATTGTTTGGTTATTTATTATCCGAAAGTAAAGTCTTATAATGTCGGAATATTAACTCAAGTAGGAGATGTAGCTATTGGGTGAATATTTGAATATAAAATTATATTTCTTATTTAGATTGTATAATAAACCTTTAATTTCATTATCAGTTGTAACAGCAGGGATAGTACTGACGTAGTACGCACACTGGACTTTTTCTACTCTTGTGCAAACACTTATTTCTCTAATCAAGGCTTCGTGGGTGATCAGCCGTGTCAGGTTCCTGAAGAAGGCCATGGAGTTGACAACGGCCGAAAGCTTGACGTTTACTAATTTGACATGGCTGATCACCCGCGAAGCCTTGATTAGTAATGCTCGCCGTGAAAGTTTCAAGTCTTACTTATTTCTCTCTCTACTTTAAGATGAACATTATCTTATTGTAGTTATAAGGGAATACTGTAGATTTTAGGTGATGATCAAATGTATTTAACTTGTTGTCTAGGTGACGTTTTTGAAATTATGTTCTAATTGTATTTTTTTTTTTTTTTTTTTTTTTTTTTGCTATCCTAACTGAGCTTGTCTCAGCATTCTAAGATCCATATTGCCCCTTTCCGTATCCTACACATACGGGCCTTACTTGAGAATTAACTTTTAATTTAGGGAACATCAAAACGTATAGGAATTGCCACTAAAGGCTTTGAATTGAATTTTTGGACATTAACACAATACTTTCACCATTCAAGTTTGTTCTAAGGACTTTTCATTTTAGAAAATATAACAATTGTGGAGTATAATCAAGAGTAAATCTGAAACGGTTGTCCTTACAAAATAAAGCGTAAAATGTAAAGCGTAAAATGTATCAGAGGTAAATTGTATGTTGTAACAAGATCTACATTCTATGTGTAGCATGATTTTGTTTATCTCTTACACTTTACAGTTATGGAAAGTGTTTCAGAATGAAAAGGAATTTTGACGACATCCCCAGCACATTTATTTCATTTGTCATGAAGATGTTTTAAAATATATATTAACTGAAATCATTAGATTCAATTTTTGATATAACCGGGATATTCCAAAATGCTTGCATTAAAAGGGGAGTTTGTTATTGGGAGACTTGCTTGAAAGCCTTGCTTGTCGTCCTTAAAACGAAACAAATATAGAACTTTGGTATTTAACCTACTTTCGCGTATTGAGTTTCGTTGAGAGGATTTTCTCCATATTCAGGTGTTCCAAAGCTATATATTTCCAATGGATTTTCGACATTGAATTTTTGGCTACAATGAAGCTCTGCAGAAAGTACTATTTTAACGCTGAAATAAACTCGAGCGGAAAAGCGGTACAAACTTGCAGTTTAAATATTCCGCGTGTTTCCTGACTGACTGCGATCACAGCGCCACGCCGTTTCGTAAAACAGCGGGTACACGTAGAACATTACAGATGGCGCAGAAGTTCTAATTGAACGTTGGGTAGCATTGAAACTTAGCTATGTAGCACAATTTGCAACATATTATGACAGTAATGTTTTATTTTGCTGCAAAGTAGTTGCGAATGTTAAATATAATACTTGAGAGGTACATTCCCCAAAATATTTTATATAGGCGGAAAAGAAGCATTCTGTTTCAGAACTAAAGTCTACAGAGAGTTATATAAGTAAAACTAGTTCAATCTTCTTTCTGGCATATCGTAATTCTCTTCCTACCAGCTATCCTTCTTGTTGGGCATTTATAGATTTTTAGAATATCTCTGGTACACTTTAAGTACATTGAGCCACTAATATAAAAATCAAAAGCATTAATTATTCCTTGTCTCTCCAAATGAAGTGGCTATTTTCCGCAGTTCTTAGCTAAGTTCGGTAGAATTGATTTGGGAATTAACATTCCCACAATTGGAACCATTATTCTTTCACTTGTATTTAAATTAATAAATGGAAACATCTGTTCATCTGTAGTACCGTACACTTACATAAATCTTGAGGCAAGTATATCAATTTTGTTCGATTTATTATGTATGCCTATCTTTATTACTTGTTTCGCACTCAAAGTTATTGAATCTGGAACCTTCCCCCAACAACGTGGTCTTCAATACCAAATATTGATTTATCTGTTATTTTTCACAACGACCCATTAAAAATAAAAGAAAAAGGCAAACCTTCAATTAGGGTTACTATAATTGACAACATCGCCTCTGCAAAGCTTACGTAACAACAGGTGGGGGATGAAAGTTACTTCACAATAAGAAATCAATCTTTGGAAATCTAATTATATCCCCTGTCATATATTTACTGTCGGCTACCAAATGTTGGTTTGGCTAAGTTCAAGTTAGTTTCTCCAAATAGTTTAGAGTGCTGCCATCGTTATTACCGTTACAAAATATAGAACTCGAGTACTTATGTTTCTGTGTTTATTTAGGTCACCATCCAAATTTTTCCGAAAAGCAAACCAAGAAATTTGAACTCTACATGCGAATATGGACTACAAACGCGTATAATATACAATAGCTTTAGGTATGTCGATTAGCTGGACTGTATTATTAACATAGTTATCCATTCTGTATTTGAATTTTTATTTTCCAGACATTGGCAATCTTCTATATGTACAGTAGTTTTAATATTTTTGAATAAGAGGCATCATGTCTTTGTAACTGGTCCTGAAGTACTGCATATCATTAAATAAAATGTACACTTTTCTTTAATTTATCCATTATTATTTTCAATTTTAATATATAGTTACATTTTGTAGTAAGTTAAGTAAACATCTGAACAATAATTCTCTTGCAATTGCATTTTGCTGTGGAATACTGACATACCCAGACGGTGTGTCTGAGCTGGAGTGGTCTCCATATGACATTATAAGATGACTTACACCTGTCTTTGCTGTCATTAATACACACCTAGGTTGTACGTCAATAAGTAATAAATAAATGTAATAATTGCGGAAATAGGCGATTTTGTAAGTGACAACACCTCACACTCATTTAAGGCCATTCTGGTCTTAACGTTATAGTTTGAAAATCTCATGTGTGTCGTCATTTTAATTTCTCAACTCTTGTAAGAATTTGTTTATGACAATGTTAATAAAGTAGTAATGTTAAATATAAATGACTTGACTTCCAAACCAAAGGAATTACAAAACTTGCAATGTTCTCATTGGGTTGATAGCCTCGGAATCTAGACATCATTACCACAGAAGGAGCATAAACCACAAATATTTAGCAGTTATTTTAGACACAGAGCAAACACGGAAAAATCATATAAAACAATTGCAAAACATTTACAACAAAGACTGACAATGCTCAAAAGAACGGCAGGCAGCAAATGGGACTACTCAATAACAAACTTAAATATAACATAAATTGTATATAAAAATAGCTGACCAGGCAATGTACGAAGCGCCTATAAAAGTTGTCTGAACATATCTATCCAAATAAAACAAATTACGATTAGTTAGTTATTTATTCTGCAATTGGCGGTTAAGTTTACATACAACATAGTTACAATTAATGTAATAAACACAATTCTTAATGATACACAATATCTTTTGTCTTTTATTGTGGTGTGTAAATATACAAAGATTAAGCTTTTCCGATGCTATTGGCTTACATATTCCATTCTCTTTGCATGGTCAAAACATAAAAGGCGATTAACTACTTCCCATTTGAGAAAAGTATAAGTAACGGAAAACTCAAACCAGTAACAAGGGACCTTTCAGAAATGGATCACTAATAAAAGAATTAGCAAACGTTCTAGATTTCTAGTTAAATATAGCAGTAAATCGGGATTTTTTATGCTTTATATATTACGATTTTAGGTATTTCTTACGCTTTTCCAGCTATATAAACCTTTTTAAAAGCAATAGTACTTTAGATGCTATTTGCAGAAAGACAATATATAAACGTTTCAATATTCATCAAAATTCTGAAAAGGGTTCGAACCTCTTTGCGTTTTCTTTACTCTTTCCTTTCACGACCTTCAATTGTTTATTCTCATAATGCAATGCCGTCAATAAGACGAAGTGTTTTGCTAATAGAGTTCGCAGCGCTACAAACCAAACGACTTTATGTTATAATTTTCATTCCGCTTCTTCTTTTTCCTGCCTACACTCTTTTAACATTCATATTTACAAAAACTGTCCTGATAATTTTAAGCAGTAGTGAAGGACATGAAACATTAATCATGAGAACATATCTGGAAGAATAACAAATATTACTTCAGATTTTCTAAAAGGCAACACTTCCTCATTTGGATATGAACCCAAATCATAACAGTAAACTCTGATATTTGAGACTCCACATTTTGGTTGCTTTTCATTGATTATGCTATTGTTTAATAATTTATACAATTTTGTATTTATTGATTAATTTATTTATTTAAGTATTTATTTACTTATTTATTTACATATTGAAATGTATACTTAACAATATTTTATAATCAGTGAATAATAAATAAGAAAAACTGGTACAACTAGTATTGGCTCGTATGTAATATATGTTTATTATAGTAAACTAAGGTGCTCAAATCACACTAACATCTCACCTCATTCTTTCACGTCCACTTGTCTCTCGTATTAAAATTATAACATGTACGTTTCCAGAGCTACTTTCACAGCCCATTCCGTTGTAGATATAAGTTGTATATTGTCTGAATGTTCAAAATGTTGGCCAACTCATGTCGTGTTTCAAACATCTGGCTTATCCTATGAAACTATCAGAAAAACAGGAAAGGGAGAAAACGCTTCTGAAGTTTAACATTCCGGGAAAACTTATAATAAAAGCCAGTAGGTTGTGCCTTCCGCCAAAATGAAGCTGTAGTTCCATATTTATAATATTATTAAACTATTTTAAAGATATAAATTTTTCAGAAATGCCTCTTTTTTAGACGATAGTTTCGGATCACAGAGGCCTGTTGCCGCCTAAAGGCCGAAGATTTCTTGGGGCGTAAACATCCTGAACATGTAACCCTTCGGTAGGGAAGTAAAGCCGGCAGCCTCTTGTCTGTAGATCAAAGACACCTAAAATACCCTCAATCCGCTACCAAAATAGATTAGGATGCTGAGAACCATTGCGGGCAAAAATTAAAATATGCGTTCACATTAAGGTCATGGCATTGAATTTATCAGATTACTCTAATGAAAAACATCCATATCCTGGAGTATTGCATTCTAAAGGATTAATTCTCTAAGTATTACTTCCTCAATATAAAATTTAACATAAAGTGTATAAAGATAAATATCCTGGTATTTACGATATGACTTAACGTTGGAGGACGTAAATTACAAAACAAACAAAAAAATCCCGGTATTTGGGTTCTTACAATAGTAAGTCTCCACAAAAGTGTATCTCGACTATGAGAGCTTTAAGTGGTTTACCGGGAAAATATAATGAGTCAATTTGAGGGATTAGTGTCGCGTCGGCATGTTGACCATGGTAGCTCAAGGGGTTAAAGCGACTGTACGGATGGGAGGAGATCCGTTGTTCAAATCCCGGCCTCGGAATTCATTTTTTCAGTTGACTCTAATTAATTAAAAACATCCATAGACCGCAATAATGCATTTAAAAGTGATGGATTCTGTAAGATTAACTTCCTCAATATAAAATGTAACTGGGAATAGCTCGAAAGTTGTTCATAACACAAATCAGAAGATACAATTGATACAAATTGCGCGTTTTAAAGAGATATATTCCCTTTGTTTATTAAGGTTTTGTCTATCTGCAACGGTTTAGCAGTTATAAGTATAAATTTAACCAAGAATAAATTGGACTAATGAGACATTCCTAAAAACTGAGAACACGCTTTTGCGGTGTCATTAAATATGTTGAAAATATATCTTCAGTAACACAAAGGGATAAGTTTTTGAGAAACTAAACATTTTCCAAAATTATTCCAAGTAAAGTATTATAAGGACTGGTTTGATTTTCCTCCAGGACTCCGTATCGCATTATGGAACGACAATGGCCTTAAATATCAGGTTTGTTATTTAACTGAATTTTTGTTTTATAGTTATAATGCTCACAGGTTAGATTTTTCAATTACGTCTTCTCTGGATTTGTTTAATGGTACATGCGTTGGGGCATCAGACTAACCAGTTCCTTTAAGCGCTGATTCGCCATTCATATTATTACTTTCAATGGCAATTAATTGAAATACTTTAGTATATAATTGCAGTTCAAAAATCTGAAATGAATTATTGTCACATCATAAATAGATGGAACATGTGAAAGTGAGAAAGAAATATACACACTGCCCTAGTTTATGCTAATTTCAATAGTCAATCGCAGTCACCTGTTTCCTAACGTCTGTGTTTCACAATCGTGACCAGAGCGTTAAAATCCCGTGAGCCTAAGAATTCTACTGTATTTGTATGTCGAACATGATATTACTTAATTTGCAAGTAAATGTCACAGCAAAAGTTTCCACTTTTATTTATAAACATTGTAAATCTGTAAATTTATAATACAAGCGAAAGAGCTGCCATCTATTGCCTTAATGCGGACACATTGCCCTCTATCGGTAGGCTGGAGGAACCCGATCTGGGCTCTCCTAATGTAATGTTATGTGTTGGAACGCAGTAACTGTTTTACTTACCTAAGTAGATAGTAGACCACCAAAGCTGGTTTATACGGTATGTAGCATTAACAGAATTTGGAAATTGTCTGAGAGAGCCTAGGACTGCTCGTCCTTGTTTCATATCCTTTTTGTGTCAATATTATTTATCCGTTGTTAGGAAAAACATGTGTCATTCGTTCTTTAGAAATATTAGATGACAATCTTCAACAAACATTTTCTGTCTCATTGTACAACAACATCTTAGAAAATGTGGAGTGTAAGTAAATTATTATTTTGTATCATTTCCAAATGAAACAAAAAAGAAAGTTAATGCACGCTGTGATTGGTTATGAAAAACAAACATCAAATTGAATAACAGTATTTTCTTTTAATTTGGGTTAAATAAATGCTGCCTGGTTTATCTGATTTTGTTTTATTTTGTTAATTATTGTAATTATAATTATTATTGTAATTATTATTATAATGATTATTTTAATTATAATCATCATCATTCTTATTATTATCATTACTATTATTACCATTCGGATATTGTATTCAATATTGTACTGCTTAACTAGTTCAATATTTAATGCATATTTTTCAGTTAACTCCTAGTGAAATACAGTTGTGCCTCAACTGATTAGATCCTTGTATCCTTACTAGTTCTAATGCTATTACCATTTTTTTTATTTTCCATTACTCCTGCTTTGGAATCTAAAAGTTAAAGCAAGAAATATAATGTATAAGTGTATTTAGAGGTTTTGGCATAAACTGTATGTTCACGCCTAGTATTATCAGAAGCCACGTAATTCAATAATACATATACAGATGGTAGAGAGTATGTTCTATTGCTTTCATGTACAGATTTACAAAGAGAACCGTCATTTAGTAACTATCGCAAGCTAATACATATAGCTAATAATACAAGCTATTACGCTTGTCTTCAACTCCTCCCTTTATTTCACAGTGTGACAATATTCATAGCAAAATAAACAGATAAGCACCAAGAAAGGAAAATTATGTCTTGCTTCCATCTATTAGAGTTCAGACCAAACGCTTTCTAACACTACCATCTTAAGGGTATCCTGTAGAAACAATTGCAGGCCGGTGTTGCAGATGGCTGCTACTATCGATTTGATGCTAATGGTTCCAAATATCCCTAATTTCCCGAACATTGCTCTACTAATATTACATGCACTATTAAATAATACTACTTGTACTATTGTTAGTACTATTACGATTACAATAAGCCGCGCCGTAACTGAGTGGTTACACAGCACCACCCTCATCAGCAGAGCTCCACTCCCACTCTTGTTCATAATTCTTGTTTGTCTACAACTATTTCCATTCATTAATACGTATATACCCGACGATGCAACGGAAACTTATTCGACATCTTTTATTCCCTGACTCAATGATTTGCGGTTAGTTAATTTGCCAATAGCCACAAAGTCCCATGTTGAACTTTTTATATAAAACACAGCGTTCTGGCACATATACTTGGATATTGATCACTAGAGCCACATTATTTGTAGGCAATTCAAATATTGGGATAATTATGTATATATATTTCCCTACAAATTTTTTTTGGTAATTTACGCCCTCCAGCGTAAAGTCATATCGGACGGTGAATGAATTGGGTGAAATGATGCTCATCTGAGTCCAGGGTCCATGGAGCTTAGTTACCCGACATTCGTCTTGAAGGATAAGGGAAAAGCCTGGAAAAAACCTTATCCAGGTAACTCACCCTGACCGAGATTCGAACTCGGGACCTCTTCAACGTGAGGCAGACATGCTACCACCAAGCTACCGAGGCGGGCTATTTCCCTACAGATTAGTTTGTATAATCCACCGTAGGTCATAACGCACGCTATAGCTATGACGTATTAACTGTAATATGTGATATTGTCATATTTCAACAGCGACTATCACCCAAGTATACAGGGTGATCGGCACCCGGTAACACAGAGGTAAACATAACAGCAGAAATACCGCAAATTCTGAAAGTTTCCCCATTTCTCTGCCTCTAGAGCATTCTTGATATCTCATCAAGATTATACAGAAAATAAGATAATAAAGTTAAGTCAGCTCTTCTGTTTCATTCCCAATCGGTGTCTTTGCAATGTCGTATGTATTTTATTACGTCGTGCCTCATTAACAAAATGAAAATAAAAATGTGTATATTTTATCCTTTAAAGGCTTGTCGCTCTGTCATTCTTTGACATTCTATTCTTTTTACATGACCAGAGCATAACACACACACACACACACACACACACACACACACACACACACACACACACACACACACACACACACACACACACACACACTCACACCACACACACTTGGACATAGAAGGACACATGCGGATACCTAGAAATTTACAGGGACCATTTTTTTAAAAAAAAAGAGCTATTTATTTACTGGCAAACACAACTCACTAAAATTACTATGTCGAAGTTGTAGATAGAGAGCCTTACCTCTCTACTTCTGATAGATACTCCCTATTAAGTAATGCCGTTTTTTTTAGCAAAACCGTTATTTGAAACGAGTTCTGAGAACCAAGGTTTAGAGAAGAGATCTAATGACTCCTATTTAAACAGATACAATATAAGAATTAATAACTAGTTATGGGATAGTCGACGATATCCTGGACGGCAGATAGAAAGACGACGCTCGAACAGCAAAGGAGGTGAAGGACTATTTCGTCATGCTGCATGTGGCTTCCCAACTTTGGAAACACCTCTACAACGAAGAAATTCTGTTACAAGGTATTCTTTTTCTGTTGCGTTTTAATAGTTATTTAAAACTCATAGCTAATGACATTGTGAAACAATCAAGAAGAACCTTTTACTTATCGCGATACCGCCTTAAATTTCTGCTATCCAATGAAAATCCCTATTGCTATTTTTAAAAATTAAAAAGTTTTCTAAAATTTGGCGCCGCATCCTTAGAAGATGTTCATCTTATATACTAGGATTGTTTTTATTTTTGTGTTATGCTACTCACACTTCGCACAAATTCATACGCACGCACACAGAAGTCTACGCAAACAACTTTTAATTTTCAGGGGGGGGGGGCTCCCAGAAGTGTTTTGAATTCTCAACGCATTTTGTAAGACATTTTCCAACTTTCAACTTATAAAAAACACATCTTGTAAAGGAGCATGGATTATATAAATATATTATACCCACTAAAGATATTTCATTTCTTCTTTATTTTGGTTTCAATTTTCGTATTATCCATATATCTTAAAGGCGATAATCCACATTCCCATTTCTCTGGTGAAATCATAGAATGTCATGGCATAATTTGACTAGCTACACCAAAGGGGCTACGAAACTACTTCTGCATACGGATATATGTCAACTGGAAAATCTGGAAATATTACATTATCTGGACGATGGGCAAAAAAGGTAGTTTGATTATTATATTGAAAATATTACAAAAAACATACGTCACACACGCGAAAATATTTTAGCTGTAGCGTTTCTCCAAGAAAAACGTTTCAGTTTAGAAACGTCATACGTTCTATCAATCTTTCGCTGCTCACCATAGATGGCTCTACCTGCAATATCTTATAGCTATCAAGTTGAATGATAATAACATTACAAAGCTTAGAATGAGACGTAACCTGGTCCTTTACTTTTGGTGTATATTTAAGTGTACTTCCCTGTCTGAAAATCAATGATACGTAGGACATATTCAAAACGTAACGTCAGAAGAACAAATAACTGCATTAGAGAATGGGTGTACTGCAAGTCCGGTAAATGTCTACGCTTTTCGCTATCCTGAGCCATGAATTTATTGTAATTACCCGAGTTCTTTTTTAAATATAGTACCTGTATCCGATAATTATAACTATTATTTACTCCTTTGAGTAAATGGCAGCATGTCTGCGGCACGCTTGGAGATGTCGAGTTCGAAATACAGCCACGGTTATATATGTCATAGCCCACTCACTCCACTTAATACCTCCCCTACCTACAATACATATTATAGAAGGTAAAAATATAAGATAAATTTAAAAGTAAAGAAAAACTACCAGGCTTTAAGAGTAAAAGAGCTAAAGAATAGTGCGGAAGCTGATAATGGTACAAGAAATTTACATAGTGAAAAATTTGTATACATACACATATATACATATTTCGAAAAAGCATTATATATATGAATGGATATATCTATTATAGAAATTGACCAAAGGTAAAACCTCACATGCTCTGTTAGACTACAGTTACATTAATCTCCCATATAATTCGTACCTCGTCCATTTATATTGTATATTTTATCTTATTACGGAACATAACTGGTTTATTTTTAACTATGTTAGAACTTTGTCAGAATTCCCAGTGTGATCATGTATGAAAACTCTTCTGGAATATTTCGACGCATTTTTATTAGGCATTTTCTATAGGATATGTTACCTGTTTATTCCCACAAGTGGGGCGTGTACCCCTATCAAAATTCAGAATCAGAAACGAAATCGAGCAAATCACTCTTAAATTTTAATTCGTTTCTAAATATAGCATTCGCTCCCAAAAGTGCTTCTGCCTCTCTAAACCATGGGATTTGTTTCATGCAGATAACTTTGTGTAACAATTACTGATTACTTTTATAGAAGAATTAAATCTAGCCCCAAATACATTCTTGTTTTAAACCTAAGGAACATTTATTAATAACTCACTTGTAGTTAAATAGATCCTCAGGGCACCAATGAGAGAATTTCTAAATATGCGAATAATAAAGAGTTGAATTACACTGCCCAAAATAACATTTTTTCATACCTGCACACAAATAATAGGTGATCCTTAAGGAAAAAGTTTGCTGACTTTGTATCTCTCCCCAGAAATCTCCTATCAATTGAGGTTAAAGCATGTGAAGATATTACGCTCTCACCTACGAGGTTTTAGAATTGTTACATCTATTTTTGTTACGCAATGATGTATGGTAACGCATATACTATACATAATGGTGTTTTATGATTAACTAACCATGTTGTTTTTCGTGCTGTAATAATATTAGGAACATATATTTAATGAGAGGTACTCGTAACTCTGCCCTTTAGTATGAGAAGGTATGCGTTGTTGGAAGGGAACAGGTGTGGATTTAGTTTCATGGAATATCTTGTGAGGTTTTCTGGGTGAATGGCCAACCTTTTTAGTTTCATGACCAACCCTCTTTACCTGCCATTGTCAGGTCCAGTTCTAACATGAATAACCCTTACGGTACTTAGGGTATTTCTCCCTGTCATCACTACCAAACTAAGAGTGTAGTGCTTCAAGTAGTGAATGTTTCACAAATGCAGCTTTAAATTTTCGCAACATAATTCCTGTGTTTCAGTGAGCAGCTTCAGTGTTTCAGTGTAACTTTAATATTTAGCCAATTGTCGTTACTAATGGCTGTCACAAACACTTGTGCTACAGAAACAGACAGAAAGAAATGATCTGTGATGATCACAAAAATGTTTTGGGATACTGAATCCCTATTAAAGGACAAGTAAGGGAAATTAAATGTGCGTGTACAAGACCATCAAAAAGTACGAATTGCTTGAACTTGTAAAAGCAAACCGCAATTCCCAAAATATATAATTAATGAAATTGCTGCAGAAAAAGGCCACAGAATTATTAAGCTTTCTCCCTACCATTGCCATTTAATGCAATAGAGTTGATTTGGGCCCAAATAAAGGGATATGCAGCGCGCAACAGTACAGATTTCGCTATAACATATGTTATGAAACTAACAGAAGAAGCAATAACAAAAATAAGTGCTAAAATTTTGGAAGATGCTGTTTGTCAGACAAAAAGTTATAGTGGCCGCATGGGAAAAAAAGGCGATTTGGAAGAATGAGGAAGATGTCATAATTTCCGTGGGAAATTGCAGTAGCTTTGACGACAACGGTGGTGACGGCGGCAACGACGACGATCAGAAAAGCAGTGCCAATGACAGCAGCGGCTCTGAGATAAGCGGCATATTTCCGTTGGGATAGAATGAATACTGACCCAAACGAAAAAAGAAATTGGAATGTACAGTTCTGTGCAGGTATGGCACTTTTGTTTCTGTAAATCCTAACTGTAGCTAACCATTTATTATTTTTTCCTTCCGAAGATTTCGTATGCTGTAATTAGGTAACTGTTCACTTAAACATGTAGACAGTCTTACGGCAGTCTTACGATTAGCAGTACGCAAATTTCTAGGAATATGTGCGTGTGCATTACCGCAACCGAACTTGCTCCTCGCCTGAAGCCTCCATCTTCGTTGACAAGCACGTGGAGAGGAACGGTTAAGTGGCAACGGTGCTAATTCCTCTCCTTCCCCACTCCTTCAACTGTCAATCACCAACTTATAATGCACCCATAATAATAGTCCCATCTATGTAACGCGTTTGTACTTCACAGAAACATTGCAAAGCATTTGCCCATACAAAAATAATCCTAGTTTTTTCGTGGTCATTGAGTAGCACAAGATCTTCGTCAGTAGAGGACATTGGTTGTACTTTACTTACATCGTCGTGAATTTCAAGTATGTTTGTAGTTATTTCGGTATATGGTGACGTCGTTCTCGTAATAGTTTAACGCCACTGAAATGTAAGACAGTAGCACAAGTCTCTGGAGTTTCATTCCATGTTGCACTTATTACAATGTCTGGTTCACTGGCACAGGACGCACGTACGACAGTCGTGAATATGACCGCCTACAGTTAACGTTATTGTTTTTCAGGACAACGCCAACATATACGTCCATCTATTGTATGTGTACGCCTTACGAAACTTGAACTTATATGCAAGCAAGTCCTCTCTTAGCTTGCTGCCCCTTTCGACTACTTCCATGATAACCTTTACTGTTCACTACTCTATCTCTCCCACGCGACGAGTCTACGACTGAAACAAAACACGGCACTAAGTTCTAGTCCATTTATTGTACTACCAACTTAACATAAATACAAATTCTTAGACAAACATGTCGTTGGCGCTCAGCTATTATACCTAATTTAATCAGTTCTTTATTTGGCTTAGATCGTTCCTATTATTTAGTTATTTATTATCAGAATGTAAAATCTTATACTTTCGGAATATTAACTCAAGTAGGAGCTGCACGAAATGCGTCAATTTTGTAAGATAAAATCATATTTATTATTTATATTGTATAATTAATATTTAATTTCATTATTAGTTGTATTAGCGTAGATGGTACTCAAATTACCTGCAACTATATCAACTCAGACCTCAGTCCAATGTTAGACCTTGGAGTGTATTTATTAGTTTGTCTTGGCAAGACTTTTACCAAGTGACTTTTACACGTTTATTAGTAATTCTAGTATTATAAATATTGTCAGGGCAGCGGGCATAAAAGTTTCAACGCGAACACATAAGAGACGGCGGATAGCGTTTCACGGTAATAAACAGCTTGCATAAGCAGTTAACGATAGCCCACCCACCCACCCATCCATCCATCCATCCACCCACCCACCCATCCACCCACCCACCCATCCATCCATCCATCCATCCATCCATCCATCCATCCATCCATCCATCCATCCATCCATCCATCCATGACTCAAGGGTCTTAGGTACATGAAATAAATGACCTGTTGAAGCAGATGAGTATGGATCATTCTTGGATAAATGCAGAGTATGGGTATAGAGGCTTCTGGAAAGAAGTTAAGCTAAGATTAGAAGATATTGACACACCAGACATTTTCGCCAATACAAGTGACTATATATATATATATATATATATATATATATATATATATATATATATATATATATAACGATAGTTTATTCTGCATCTCTGGATCAGTGGGCGCATCTGTAATTCTTAAGCGATGAGTTCCTTTTCTTTCCGAAGGTCGTAGTAACGATATTGATAAAGTTCATATTACAACTGTAGAAGAATGATCAAATAATACCTTTGCTGTTCCAAGATGGAAATCTAATTCCTCAATAGCATTTCTAAACACTTTGATACAGTTCCAAATACTATTAGTAGAGTCTTTACAACCAGCGTTAGATGTCACGATGAACTATTTCTTTTGTTGCGCTCTTGCTACTTAAGCATTTTTGATGCACACACAAAAATTTTCCGTACAAACCCGGGGAACTAAATGCACGTCTTACTAAATAAGACATTCTTAAGCAGGAGAACTAAATATTTTAAAACATTTAACTTCTTATCATATTACGTTGTCATGGTTACACCATTACCTACTTTACATTATTTCTTTGTCATATTATTAAAACTAATCTCTTTGACCATTCTTAACAAAACATGAAGTCTCCAAAATAACTGCTACAACGCCTTACTGCGGTACAGAGGGTCTTCTACTTCTGAAAATGTAGGGATTTATACTGAATTTTGGACAAGCTACCCCACATATTAAACAATTAATATGCAATATGTAACAAATAAATGGTACTGAATGAAAACTTAGTTTTCATTGCAATAAAAGCTTTACAGATACCAGACGTTAATTAAGTATGTTTAAGCTTTCAGGTTCGCCTATAAACAAATAACGAAGTCGAAGAGGTAGACCTCAGGCTATAGACGAATACTTTAAAGCTGGTCGCTATTTGATTACTTCCTTACTTTGCATGGTCTATAGATAACAAAAACAAACGATGACTACATTTAATATGACAAAAGTAAAAGTAAGTATTGATATATATATATATATATATATATATATATATATATATATATATATATATATATATAATCTGTGTGCATGCATTTTCTCTTACAGTTTGCCAGTTATCCAGAATAAGGAACACTTATGAAGTTTACCTGCAAACTTAGTATATGCATGCCGTTTGTTATGAACAGGCTCTAGATGAATCCTCTTAGTGGAAATTTTTAGAGCAGTTTTTAGAGAAAATCATAATTTTTAAAAGGTTTTAATTTTTGTGTGGTATTTTAATATCTTTGTGAAAAGTCTTCACGTGTATAAATTTGGTATTTAACAGACCTTTTAGTTTTGAGTCTTGCTGGAAAAAGTATTTTTCACCTGGTGCCAAAATATCTATATTAAGTTCCAGTTCGATATTTCATTTTTCTACTAAAAGCAACTCTTCCTCTACCTATTATGTTTAATACGGTACAGAAAATATTATTTAACGCTAAAATAACGTCCAAAGAAGAGACCGGTACAAACCTGCAGTTCAGATATCCCGTGTGTTCCCTCCGACAACAGCGACACGCAGTGGAAATTTCTTTAGCTATGTTGTTTCTTTTTTTCGGCTGTGGTGTACTCAGCTGTCGTTGAGAAGATGACGGCGCTGGTGGAATAGATGATGCCTTCCCCCAGGGATGCAGAGGGCAGAGCACCTGCCCTGTGTAGTGATTGTGCCCTCCAAAAGAGGCATAACAGTGATGGCGGCAGCGGAGGTCATGCTGTGTGACAACCGAGGTGAGGTAGGAGGTACCACAGTAGTGGCACCTCGGTTCAGCTGCGCGGAATTCTGCTGTATATCCGTAGGCGCAGGAGCGGTAGCATGGAGCTCGTTGAGTCTGTCGGCTGGCCTCGGTCCTCTGCACCTGAGGCCGGTAACCAGGGCAGGTTCCAGATCTGCGGTGCTGGCTAGCTCCACTCTGACCCTCGGTGTCGGGCTCCGGGCTGATGTGAAGCGGTGTACCCTTGTAGCTGAAGGCCACTGATGCTGCGCACGAAGCGTGCTTGTAGGTCCCGGGACACTCCCTTCACCCCTGTACTGGTACGATGTGTGGTTGGTGTCAGCTGACGGCTAACTGCCGATGTGAGCTGTCCTGCTCTCGGCTGAGAGGCAAGGTCAGGTGCTGACTGTGGTGCCCTCGCAGCTGTGTTTGGATGGTGGTTGCGTGGCGGCGGCTGGTTGGCGGCCGCTGTTGACTGACTTGCTTCCAGCTGGGAAGCAGAGCCAGGATCTGGTAGAGACTGTGGCGAGCTAAGCTCCTCTCCGGTTGTTCCCTGCTTAGTGGCAGTAGTCTTCTTGACTCGAACCTCTTTGTGGCGGTGATGTTGACTGCTAGGACTCTCTAGGAGTTGGCTGGGCAGCTAGCGGGCTTCCAGAGGGGAAGCGGGCTTCAGTGAAGAGCTACTTGCCCAGAACTTCTCGGTCAGCTCCGCGGGAGGCTTTCTTCCAGCCACCGTTAATGGCGGAGAGGCGGGAGACGGTGCCCGAGAGCTGGCAGGCGATTGCTGCTCTGGTTGGCTGGTCTTCTTGCCTTTAGCTGAGTTTTTCTTTGCCATTCTGCGTAAGTCGGCGTTGTCTCCTCAAGGTGATGTTTACTCCTCAGTCTCCTTATTAAAATAAATTATTATTCCCTTGTACTAATTAGTAATCCTTTTAATATGCCATTAAACGCATATTCAACTTTAATTTTACAAAGCTGACTTTGTGGCAATCTTCGAAAACGAAGTTTAAATTAATTGCTAGCGTATATTACTATATTACTTAATTATAACATAATATTTAGAAAAGAGGCCAGTTTTGAATGTCTTAAACCAACACTGCCTTCAACACATTTTGTTTATTAACATGTATGATAAGAACCTTTCTTCCGTTATGTTATGTAAATGAAAATTTTTCAAATAAGTGCATTCAACAGATCCGTAAAGTTCTAAATTTTTCAACATCAGACATATTTGAATGAATGTATGAATTACAATAGCTAAAAACGCCAGTATATATATACATATATCCGTTTTGGAATGCTTCCATGTTTAGTTTTTATTACTTTTTTCTTCGACGTATGTGTATATACGTTCTTAGCTATTCGTAGTACTGGAGAAATAACACGCTAAATATATGCTAAACCTAAAGAGTAGAGTTATGTAACTTAAAAAGATTTATAAATATTTGTAACTATTTTTTCTCGGTATACAATGTTGCAGCTAGTGCCATCTGTGGCCAGCAAAACAAGGTTGAACTTGAACTTACATTTTTGTGAGCCAACATGTTTTCCTTGACGGAAATGTGTAAACTAAAATATTGCCTGGTACGTAGCAGTTTTTAGAAGTATCTTCAAGTATTTACACTTACACTACATTCTCAAGTCACTCATTCACAATGGCTCATCTTTGCAACTCTTCGGAATTTAATATACCGCTTTACAGAAGTAGTCTCAGTGTCCATTTCCTAGTAGGTACAACAGGTATACAGGATATATTAAATATCTCGCACTGTGGTTTTCCTCTCTGGATACAACATAATACGCCTTCTTAACATTTCGCAGATCTAGTAGGTCATCGGCAAATGTAAGCAACTTTTTTTAAACGGATGTGGTTATTCCTTTTCATATCTCATGGCGAAGGAAAGATTGCGGAATTTAAAAGTCATACATATCATCAGTATGTGAAATATTTTAAAATTCCCCAAAGCCAGCCACGTACTGATATAATTTTAGTAAATTTTAGCAACTACTTACAAAATTGTGTACCGTTTCCTACGGGTATCAATAATATTAAAACTATCTGTGAAAGCACTGGGGAGGTTTGGACAGGAAAAGGCACCAAAACATACTAAACACTTTACAACAAGCTTTATTATTCTAAATAATTGCAAACTTAGCAATTTTCAAAAACGTAACTTTGACACTGATCAGAGAGTGCTTTTTACAATTTCTTTTAGTATTTATATTTGTGCACCAACCCAGTGAAATATTCATAATAATTCACAGAACATGGGAAGAAAAATTGGAAAATTTAATCGAATAGTATGTCGGAAAATGGCTAACTCATTAAAAATATATTTGTTTGTGTAGGTACTAACATTTTTCTATCTGCTACAGCGTACCGGATATACAGTTCGTTTGGAACAAAGAGCTTGAAAATAATTAAAGTTAGACGTCTCAATTACCGTTAGTAATTTAAAATGGATGAGCACCAGTTTTCACCCTCTGAAGTGTTTGTATTTAAATTTTAGGCTATTTTTTGGTTTCCTTTTTGGCCCATGCTACTGAAAGTTGCGCAAGCACATGCACTCACAAAGGGGGAGAGGGAGAGTAGAAAAAGATGGAGACTTGGAGAGATTCTGAAAAAAGCAATATTTAGATTCATAAGGCCACAAGACCCTCTTTTCCTTTGTAATTTCTACAGCCACTTCTATTGGTGTGCTACATAGTTCAGTTATTTGCATTTGCATTGGTGTAAAAACGTTGTACGTATTTGACTGTAAAAAATATATCCCTCATTTCAAAATTCAGACCTGTAATAGCGATTTATGCGTAGACATCTAAAGAGGTCAAAAGGCATTTCATGTAGTAAATGAGACATAGGTAAATTTGTTGTGAAGGAATTTCTGTTACATCCCTGTTGGTTTTCCCACTTTACAAGCTCATAAAATGGTGAACATCACATGTTATGCGTGACCACTCTTATTTAATCTCTGATATATTTCGTGCTTCACTTTGTTATTTAATTTACTATTATTCGTTTAATGCAACCTGAGAAGTCTGGGCTGGCAGAGCATTGTTTTCATAACGACCATAGAGCCAACTTTTGGGAGACGACCATCTTGGCAAAATGCAACAGTTCCTGGGAGCAGAGAATTAAGGAGGCTTTGGAGATTTACTACGAGAGGAGCACGCTTAATCGTGATGCTGGATTTCGGTTCAGCTCCTCTTAAGAGCCGGCCTTCAAAAGGAAATCCGTCGATTTAAGAATCACCGATGAATACAGCTTGCTGATCAAGTTAAGTATTTACGTTTCTTTGACCCAATTAATTTTCTATACTCACGTCATTTCCTGACCTGGCATTTAATTTATTGAAAACAGTCTTTTGTTCAGTAACTCGAATTTTAATGGTGTTTTGTTTTTGTCTTTGTATGTGTTGTCCTGCGCCTTGCCGTAGCGTGCTAAGGAAGCATGCTTTGTTCCCTGGTCAAGGAAAGCGCCCCGGGTTCGGTCCCACCCACGTGGTGGGGATTTTAGGTCCCGGGTATAGGACCGGCGCCCACTCAGCATCGTGAGGAAAGTGAGAAGCTTACGCTAGCTAAACGGCCCTGGTCACGAAAATCAACGTTCCGGCTGGGGGATGCAGAGATGCTGACCAATTTGGTCCCCCTATCGGTTGGATCATCGCCCACATCTTCCGTACGTTAGTGGGCGTGAGGCCGGCAGTCGGGTTGGTAGGCGCTTGCCCTGTAAGGGCTGTCGTGCAAGTGGTTAAGCTTAACTTTATATGTTTGTGTTATATCCAGTGATTCGTTTGCGGTTATAACATTTTATAAGTATCCTGTTGATGGGAGAAATGCACAGTATCGAAACGTATACTTCCAATCGTCTTTTCACCTGGTTTGCTTCCCGAGAACAACTTGAGCATATTCGTCGCCAGGAAAGCTTTAGGTCTTATTTTATAAATTCCCCTTTATTATTGACTGTAAGTGCTTTAGTTTAACCTTTGATAGCACCCTTTGAGATGTTATAGTTTGTTGAATTTCCAGTTATTTTCCTTAGAGCCATTGACAACTGTGAGGTTTGCTTCAAACTAGAATTCATGTAAAATCTGCTGTAAAAGCTCTGCCAACTTCCACAAGTGTCTCTGAGCTTATCGTCAGCGTATTAAACATATTTGTGGTTGGGTACGCAACAGAAGATTTGGAGCCTACCAGCAGCAGAGATAGACGGATGAGCGTTCATAATATTTAAGAACTTTACACATTATTATACAGATTGTAGTTGTGTTGCTTCATTAAATAATATTAACAATACTAACAATACCAACAATACAAACATTACCAATATTACCAACAATACCAACAATACCAACAATACCAACATTACCAACAATACCAACAATACCAACAATACCAACAATACCAACAGTACCAACAATACCAACAATACCAACAATAACAACAATAACCAACATTACCAACAATACCAACAATAACCAACAATGCCAACTAAGCCAACTAAGCCAACAATGCCAACAATACCAACAATGCCAACAATGCCAACAATACCAACAATACCAACAACGCCAACAATTCTAACAACACTAACAACACTAACAACACTAACAAACCTAACAAACCTAAAAACACTAACACTAACAACACTAAAACACTAAAAACACCAACAACACTAACAATACTAACAACACTAACAATACTAACAATACTAATACTAACACTAATAATACTAATACTAATAATACTAATAGTAATAATACTAATACTAATACCAATACTAATATTACTAATAATACTAATAATACAAATAATACTTATAATCATCATCATCATTATCATCATCATAATCATCATAATCACAATCATTATAATCATAATAATCATAAACAGAATAATCATAATCACAATAATCATAATCATATTAATCATAATCATAATAATCATAATCATAATAATAATAATAATCATCATAATCATAATCGTCATAATCATAATCATCATAATCATCATCATAATTATAGTCATAATCATCATCATCATCATCATCATAATCAACATAATAATCATAATCATAGTCATCATAATAATCATAATCATAATCATCATAATCATAATCATAATCATCAAAATAATCATAATCAACAAAGCAATTTACAAAAACTTCTACATGCGTGCTTCCGTGGAAATGAACTGTATACCTCATAGCCGTGCAGCAGCACCATTCAGAGTACTTAAACCTTTGTAGAATAGTGAGTTGAGAATGTATGATGAATATAAAACACTCAATGTCAGTCAAAATATAGAAAGCGGCCGCTCTGTTAGTTATATGGATTGCCCGGTCGGATGTACAATGTTTTTATCCATCAGGCGCTGTTGCGCATAGATGGCTCTACTTGTAATACCTTAAATATTGAATAAGCATTTTTAGTTATATATGACATTTTTTTATTAAATTGCAATTATGTTATTTTTTATGTCTTAGATTTAATTGCAGCGTTTGGGGTGAAGGTACAGACCATCTGTAGTGCATAATGAGAGAATACTGAACGGACAAATAATTGTGTATGGGAAAGGAAGTGCCTACAACTAAGTATATCTCTAGACATTTGTGCCAGAAAAAATCTTTGACCGCTTAAATACAGAAACGAAAGACATTTTAACAGTCATTTTGGAAAACCCTAGTTATTGTCGACTGAATGTTCCACCTATATTCACTACATTCTCTTAGTGCTGTAAAGTACATTAAAGCTAAGAAGCCTTTCTCGTTCATTGGGATAAACATGAGTTCGAAATGTCATTTGGCACTGTTTATTTGCTCAATACTTTTGGGATTTAATATCCACTTTTACAAGCTTCACCACCTGCTCAGTGTCATTCTTTTTAAAATGTTCTGAATTTCATCGCACGATACTCTGTTCCTACTGCGACAAATTGTTATTCAGGATACCATGTACTTATAGTAGTAGAGATGACGTATAAGCAAATAACTTTTATTACTTATTTTCGGTTTGTATTCATTCAAGCATTCTGCACCTTTTAAGTGGTGACAGAGAGAGCATTCCCAATATCACGGTTCTTATATTTTCTTGAAGACACGCTGGCAGCAGTTGCACACTGTAGTCTAATCCTTTAGTAGGTGTAGATTAGGTGTTGGCTTTAATATTTAATATTCATTGTAGACCTAGAAGTTTATGAAACTGCCGAGTGGCGTCACATTTGACTGCAATATAAGTACATACGGGTAATTTACACCTAGTAAATTACCCGAGAGCTAAAATTTTATTTGAGTAACATTTTAACTATAATACATCGCTTAACTCGTCCAAAGCTGGATTGCTGCAGTAGGTGTGTACAATATTTTGTATTTTTAACACTCTTTAGAGATAGTCTGTTGCATATAAAAACACACAAGTATCTGTATTTGTAAATTCTTTTTGTGATACCACATTGTCTCCAAACGGATCTCCGCTTATCAAACGATTTCGAACATATTCGGTAGAATTCAGTACCTTCGTTAAAATCAGCTATATTAAGGAAATCATTTAGTAATATTTTATAAAATAAAAACGTTACGAATTGTTTTATTTTTGTGTAGAGAATGCTCTAGAAAGCTACCTGTCGAATCGTTACAACATGCTGAACTTACGTACAATGTTTGCAATCTCAGCAACGCCTTCTTTGGGTTTTTCTGTTCAATTAGATTCCCTGACCTTTTTCTGAAGGTCTTTGCTGCTTGGTGCAGGTCCTAAAACTTCGCACTTTTATTGAAACTGAGGATAAAGTTTTTGTTGAAATTCAATATTGAACATAAGTGGTTAGAATTGATACCAAAAGAGGATTTAAACGACTGGTTTGTCTTTCTGACGATATAATTTAAATATTTGTATTTACGTTGAGATAAGAAACTTGGCAAGGCTGTTGCACCGATGAGCCTTCCGGAAGACCCGGCCATGATATAATTGCGGATATCACATTGCATTTTAATAGTTGAATGTTTAATAATTTACAGCGTAATTACTGACACTCAACGTAAGCCAAGTATTCGTTATGTATTTCGTGAAATACTCACCAAGATGACAATTTTCAGTACACAAACAGGATAAAGTTAAACACAAGAAGATCACATTGATCAGATATGGAAATTGCTGTTGAAAAAATCCTTAGTTTCATCCCCATACTTACACACCGTTGCAAAGCATTGCTGGTGGTGCCTATACAGAGCATTCAAGAATTGCAGTGACTCATAGTGGTAATGTGGGTGACTAAAATAAGGAGACTATTGAGTGCTTAAAGAAGTCTAAATACGTAGCGTGCTAGGCGTGGGAATGTGCATTTTTCTCCGACTAAGGTAAATCTTCATCATCTCGTGTCTGGAAGTAAGAATGAGAGTGCGCATGTATGCGTGACCTAAAGATTGAACCCAACGAATACGAGTTAAACACTTCGAAGTATTCCAAAGGAGAACGGCAGCCGCTTTGTCCATTGGAATTAAAGGTGGGGTATTAACGGAATACAAAAAGGAGCAGAGTAGCTGGTCAACACTTACTGAAGATGGTCTAAACCAGACCGAAAAGCGCTTATGGAGATATGGAGAACATCTTATCTGAGTGAGTAATCTCAAAAACTGCTTGGCAACTACTCATTTTCTATATAAAAGATATCTCATTTTTAATAACTTGACAATGTCTTCTTTAAAAGGAGTATTAAGTGTCCATTAAAACGATGTTCTGGTATGGCGGATTTGTAGGAGAACTTTAATCTGATTTGACTACGCAGGTTTATAGGAAATAAAGTTCTAGTGCCCATCTAATGCACAAAATAGTGTTTAGAAGATTCTATTTTGATGCGTTGTTGCCTGCGGACACTATGATTCATAACCAAAGTTTCGAATAAATCCTAAATAGCGGTCATATGTGTTCACTGTCGCTGAGAAACTCTACTAGCCAAACTCCAAAAACTATATCTTCTTAATGCAAAAGTTAAAGTTGGTACTTCCTTTTTCCTGAAATATCCCTTAAAGATTTAATCAAAATGCAGTACATTAATATTTACACGACAAGCAATCAATATAA
Organism: Mantis religiosa; assembly: GCA_030765055.1. NCBI lineage: Eukaryota > Metazoa > Arthropoda > Insecta > Mantodea > Mantidae > Mantis > Mantis religiosa. The sequence goes on from CM060948.1 coordinate 313,954,747, forward strand.
CCGCAATTACCTGGCGATAGACTGTGGATTCCGCTTCATTCTGAATGGTTGTTCAAAGTTTATAACGGGCAAACCATGACATATCTACAAGTGGATTAGTAGTTCACCTATTTATTATCCAACTTCTTTTGTTATTCTTACTTAACACAAAGGTATATTACGAATATATATTACAAATTTATTAGTATAATACAATTTACAAAAATATAATAAAGTTCCATATCAAGCTGACAAACAGTAAACATTAAGATGAACTACTTAGCTTAAGAAACATTTTGTTTAAGAAAGCGATGTGATATTGATAGGTTTTTTAATTCATCAGAATATGTGTAAGTGGTTTTGAGAAAGTGTAACCTAAGGATTGCAGCAATCAAATAAAATATGAGGGACATCTTAGAGATGATTGACAGAAATACAGTGAGACGTGGATTTGATTTTGAATCGAAATAAAGAATGTCGCAAACCCTGATCTACGGTCGCGCAGCTTTTTGAGACAAAGGGGGCTGATAGGCGGGCAGTGTGAAACCCAAGTGCCGGCAGACAAGATAACATGCAGACAAAGATCTGCCGAAACCTGAAATAAATATAAATTTCTAGTTACTTCTGGACTGATAGAGATAATTCTTTTTCTGCTTTATTTTAGAATGATCTAGAAGTTATCAGGAGATACATAAGCGATTGAGACACGCTAGCCGGCAGTTGTAAACAAAGTTAGTTGCAAGTAGTGAAACTGTGTCGTGAAACGAGAGACAGCTGGAAGTGTTATTGTAACGAGAGCTAATGAAGTAATCTGCTGTCACTGTTATTTTCATCGACTTTGGTAGACTGATGATGTACGTAACGTAATGCTGCTGTAAACTATAAGAGTATCTCTACGAAATTAAAGGCGATTTGTAAATTCTGCAACTCGGCCTTTTAAATATACGAACCCACAAAATCACAATTGGTGTCAGGAAGCTGGACGACGACAGCATCACCGAGAAGATGTAAGAAATGAAGATCGAAATAACAACGAAGACTGAAGCTGCAAATAGCAACTTGGCCGCGACGATGACGACGAAGATGACCGACACCAGGAAGATCAGCCGAAGGAACCAGTAAGGACCGGCGTGGCGAGGAGCACATCGGCGCCAAGACCACCTTCCCCTCGAGGGACATTGCGCGCCATCAGCCGACGTTTGGATGATAGTTTCATCGCGGAATGTTGGGTCAGAAAGAAGCCGTGCCGCGTACTCGTAGACATCGGGGCAGCCGTGACTATGATCAGACGTGACGTGGCCAAGGTTTTGCAATCCGGGAAAAAAACGCCGATCGTACCAGCTAGTGACGGCATCGGGCGACACCTAGACCGTGGAGAGGGAGGCCCTGCTGCAGTTGACCTTGGGACGTAGTGCCGTGCGTTAGTGGTGTTCCTTGCGGAGGTGGCCGAAGATGTGATACTGGGACTGAATGCCCTCGGAAGCCACGAGGCGACGGTCGACGACGGCAGCACAGCGGCTAAACGGAAAAGCGTTTATACTCCGGCAACAGGAAGAACGCCTTGGAATCTGCAGGGTCATCTTGAAGGAAGGCGTGAGTCCGCGCGAGTAAGTAGGTGTTGGTGACAGCGCGACTGGAAGAACAGCGAATGAAGAACATTGTTGCCGTGCCGAGAGAGGCCAGTGAGGCTGCTTAACACAGCGTACATCGATCACGATGTCCAGGCCGGAACGGAGATGGGGACGTGCGAGCCCGTCGTCATCGGGACCACAATCGACAAGACAGAGGTGCCGCTTCCAACGCAACACCTGGGGTCCCAGCTGAAAGGCTAATAGGAGATAGCGACCGATCACCTGACCTGATCTGAGCTCTAGAAGTTTCACAACTGCTGAGAACATACCAGCGCGTCTTCAGTCAAGGGAGGGAGGAAGATTTTTTGTCACACGGCGAGAGTTACTGGCGGTAATAAAGGCCTTGGAGAACTTCCAAAATTACCTGTACGGTCAGCCATTCCACCTGAAGACCGACCACTTCGCCCTAGCTTGGCTACTGAGCTTTAGAAACCTGGAGGGCCCGACAGCCCGTTGGGTTCAGAGGCTGCATGAGTACGACTTCGCCTCCGGATATCGTAGTGAGAAGAACCACGGTAACGCAAACGCCATATCTAGAGGACCATGCCCAGAGGAGCAAACTTGAAAAACAAAATTGTTTAAATTGCAGAAATGATACCCGAAGACATAAATTGCCAATTATTTAAAGAAGGAATCTTGCACATTCTCTCCTTACTAAATGTAATTCTTTGCAATAATATGAATTTTCAAATATTCTTCTCATATGTTTAGGAAATGACAGACGTCTAATAAGATACTGCTATCCAACCATATTTTCGATATTGCACCTTTTGAGCCACTCTTATGCCAACAAATGAATTTATCAGGACTGCTAGATGTATGTTTTCGTGCACATGAACCGTTTATCTCATAAGCGTGCAGCAGCACCCGTCAGAGTTATTAAACCGTTGTAGAAAAGTGAGTTGAGAATGTATTATGAAGATAATACGGTCAACGTCAGTCAAAATATAGAAAGCAGACGCTGAAATAGTTATATGGATTGCCCGGTATGAGGCACCATATTTTCATCTATCAGGCGCTGTTGCCAATAGATGGCTCTACCTGTAATATCTTATAGATTGGATAAATATTTGTAGTGATACATAGATTTTGCATCAAATTGCAATTATGTTATTCTTTATGTTTTTGTTTTAATTGTAGCTTGTGACGTGAAGGTACAGACCATTTTTAATGTATATAGAGAAAATACTGAAAGCACGAATAATTGTGTATGAGAAAGGAAATGCCTAAAACTAAGTATATCTGTGGGCATTTGGTACAAAGAAAAAATATCTTACAATAAAATAAAGCAACATATTTTTGTCTACTGAGTGTTCGTCCGCAATTCAGCGCTTTGTCTTTGTGCTGTAAAATATATTAAAACAAAGAAACTCTTCTCATTCATTTAGGTGAACATGATTTCGAAATGTTGTTTGTCACGGTTTATTTACTCATCACTTTTGAGATTTAATATCCACTTATTCAACTTCACTACCTGCTCAGTGTCGGTCTCTTAAAAATGTTCTGAATTTCATCGCATGACACTCTGTTCTTACTTCAAAAATTTAATATTCAGGGTAGCGTGTACTTATAGCAGTAGAGATAACGTATAAGCAAACACTATTTTGTTTTTATTTTCCATTCGTATACATTTAGGCATCCTACATCTTTTAAGTGGTGACAGAGAGAGAACTCGTAATATCGCGGTTCCATATGTAAGCAAACAAGTATCTGTATCTGTAAATTCTTTTTGTGACACCTCATTGTCTCCAAACGGATTTCCGCTTATCAAACGATTTCGAACATATTCGGTATAATTCAGTACCTTTTTTTAAAATCAGCTATTTTAATGAATTAATTTAGTAATATTTTATAAAATAAAACCGTTATGAATTATTTTATTTTGTGTAGCAACTTGGCCAGGACGATGACCACGAAGATGACCGACACAAGGAAGATCAGTCGGAGGAACCAGTAAGGAACGGCGTCGCGAGGAGCACTTCGGCGCAATCACCAACATCCCCTCGAGTAACACTGCGCGCCATCAGCCGACGTATGGATGACAGCCCCATCGAGGGTGGTTGGGTCAGAGGGAAGCCGCGCCGCGTACTCGTAGACGTCGGGGCAGCGGTGATCATGATCAGACGTGACGTGGCCAAGGGTATGCCGTCGAGGAAACCAAGCCGATCATACCAGGAAGGAAGACGTGGGTCCCCGCGAGAAAGTAGGTGGTGGTGACGGCTTGACTGGAAGGACAGCGAATGAAGAACATTGTTGCCGTGCCGGGAGAGGTCAGTGTGGCTGCTTAACCAAGCATACATCGATCACGACGTCCAGGCCGGAACGGAGATGGGGACGTGTGAGCCCGCGTTCATCGTGACCGCAATCAACAAGACACAGGAACCTGTGCCAACGGGGTCCCAGCTGGAAGGCATAAAAGAGAGGACGGCCGATTACCTGACCGCAGAACAGCTCGAGAAGGTTCGACAACTGCTGAGAACATATCAGCGCGTCTTCATTCAAGGGAGGGAAGAAATACTGTGTCACCCGGCGAGAGTTACTGGCGCTAGTAAAGGCCATGGATCACTTCCACAAGTACCTCTACGGTCAGGCATTCCATCTGAGGACAGGCCACTCCGCCCTAACCTGGTTACTGAGCTTTAGAAACCTGGAGGGCCCTACAGCACGTGGGGTTCAGAGGCTGCAGGAGTTCGACTTCGCCTCTGGATATCTTATTTGGAAGAACCACGGTAACGCAAACGTTATGTCCCGAAGAACCTGCCCAGAGGAGAAAAATTGAAAAACAATTTTGTTTAAGTTGCAGAAATGGTACCGAAGTAGAGAATTTTCCAGCTATTTAAAAGAAGGAGTCTTGCACATTCTCTACTTACTAAATGAAACGCTTAGCATTATATGAATTTACAAAATCCTTCTTATGTTTTTAGAAAATGACAGATGTCTGAGAAGGTACTGTTACCCAACCAGATATTCGATAGGGCAACTACTGAGACACCTTGATGCCCCCAAAGGAATTAACTAAAGCTGCTACATGTGTGTTTTTTCGTGTACATGAATCGTTTATCTCATAACCGTGCAGCACCTTCCGTCAAACTAATTAAACCTATGTAGAAACGTGAGCTGAGAATGTATTATGAATATAATACACTCAGTGTCAGTCAAAATACAGAAAGCCGACGCTCAACTAGTTATACGAATTGCCCGGTCGGAGGCACAATGTTTTCATCTATCATTGCAGTTGCCAATAGATGGCTCTACCTGCAATATCTTATAGCTTGGATAAATATTTGAAGTTATATTCAAGAATTTGTATCAAATTGCAGTTACGTTATTCCTTATGTTTTAGATTTAATTTCAGCTTGTGACGTGAAGGTACAGAACATTTTTAATGTTTAATGAGACAATATTGTACGGACAAATAATTGGTATGGGAAAGGAAGCCTAAAACCAAGTATATTTATGGTTATTTGTCCCACAGAAAATCATTGACCATTTAAATTCAAGTGTTTTTTCAGAAGATTTCTAAACAGTTATTTTGTATAAATAGCTAACAATACGAATCTGCCGCATACGTAATTTGGACTGAGTGTTCCTCTTCAATTCAGTGCTTTGTCTTAGTGCTGTAAAATATATTAAAGCTAAGAAATCCTACTCGTACATTGAGGTGAACATGTTTTCGAAAGGTCGTTTTCCACGATTTATTTACTAATCACTTCTGAGATTTAATATCCACTTATACAAGCTTCGCTACCTGCTCAGTGTCGTTCTGAATTTCAAACGCATGACACTCTCTTCTTACTTCAACAAACTATTATTCAGGGTACCGTGTACCTATAGTAGTAGAGTTAGCGTATACGCAAACCCTTTTTTGTTTTTATTTTCGGTTCGTATTCATTTAAGCATTCTGTATCTTTCAAGTGGTCACAGGGAGAGAACGCGTAATTTCTCGGTTCCATATATAAACAAACAAGTATCTTAATCTGCAGATTTTTTTGACACCACACTGTCTCCAAACGAATTTCCGCTTATCAAACGATTTCCAAGAAACTGAGTGACATTTAATACCTTTGTTAACATCAGATACTGCAATAAAATCATTTAGTAATATTTTATAAAACAAAACCGTTATGATCTGTTTTATTTTTGTGTCGAGAATGCTCTAGACAGCAACATTTCGAATCGTTGCAACATGCTGAACCTTAATGCAAATTTTGCAACTTCAGCAATGACATCTTTGGGTTTTTCTGTTCATTTAGATTCCCTGACCTTTCTTTGAATTTCTTTCCTTCTTGGCGCAGGGACCTAATATTCTGCACTTTTGTTGAAATTGTGGTAAAAGTTTTTGGTGGAATGTAATTCTTACCATAAGTGGTTAGCATTGCTATTAAAAGAGGATTTAAACGACTGGTTTGTCTTTCTGACGATCTAATTTATATATTTGTATATACTTTGAGATCAGGAACTTCTCAAGGGTTTTGAAGCGATAAGCCTTCAGCAACTGCCAGCTATGATGTAATTGCGGATATTAGATTGGATTTTAATACTTAAATGTTTAGTAATTTACAGTTTAATTACTGAACCTCAAATTAAACCAGATATTCGTTTGTATCTTGTTAAAGACTCACCAAGATGACATTTTGTAGGACACAAACAGGATTAAGCTTACTACAAAGAGATCACATTGAACAGATATGGACGTTCCTGTTGAGAAAATTCTTATTTGCATCCCCATAGTTATAGATCGTCCCAAATCAGTGCTGGTTGTACCTTTACGGAACATACAGGAATTACAGTGCCTTATAGTGGTAATGTGGTTTACTAAAATCAGGAGATTATTGAGTGCTTAAAGAAGTATAAAAGTGTTTAGTGCTAGGCGTCTCGGTTTGGGTTCCGGGCCGTGGGGATGTGGAATATTCTCCGACCAAGGTAAATCCTCATCTTCTCGAGTCTGGAAGTATGAATGAGAGTGCGAATGTATGCGTGATATAATGATTGAACCCAAAGGAGTATTAAGTGTCCAGAAAAGGATATTTTGGTATGGGGGATTTGTTCTGCCTGTACCCGTGCCCGCCTCGGTAGCGTAGATGGTAGCATGTCTGCCTCACGTTCAGGAGGTCCCGAGTTGGAGTCTCGGACAGGGTGAGTTCCCTGGATAAGGTTTTTCCGGGGTTTTCCCTTATCCTTCAAGACGAATGTCGGGTAACTCTAAGCTCCTTGGACCCTCGACTTATTTGAGCATTATTTCACCCAATTCATCACCGACCGATATGACTTAACTTTGGAGGACGCAAATTACAAAAATGCACATACTCTGTAAACGCGTAGTCGTTTACGTTATAAATGAAGTATACAGACTTGAGTCTGTAGAGCCCAGTGTTAATTCCTTTTTAAGGATAACCATGACGCACCGAAGCTTGTTAATTGTGTATTTTACTAGGAAATATCAAATGGGAAGAATATAGGTTCATCAGTTTATTCGAATGCATGTATCCCGTAGCTATACTTCCGCTGCTAGGCGTTATTATTAATATTGGAATCTGACTTCACATATTCATCAAATATGTTAGCTTTGAGCCCGTTACACATCAAAGGAAAGATTTATAGAAAAATGTCAAGGAGTGCAAGTGTGCAGCAAAATAAAAAAACAATGTTCCTAAAATTCCAGAATTGGTACCCAAGTACAGCATTTTCCTGTGACTTTAAGGAAGGAAACCGTCACATTCTCTCCTTAGTTAATTAAAATCTTTGAAATAATATGAATTTGCTAATATTCTTCTCACGATTATTATGAAAATGCCAGATGCCTAAGAAGGTAGCATCAGCCAACCAGATTTTCGACACTCTGATGTCACCAAAAAAATTTACAGAAACCGCTATATTTGTGTTTTCGTGTACATGAACGGTATATCTCATAACCGTGCAGCAGCACCCGTCAGAGTAGTTAAACCTTTGTAGAAAAGTGAGTTGAGAATGTATTATGAGCATAATACACTCAATGTCAGACAAAATACAGAGTTCAGTTATATGGATTGCCCGGTGGGATGAACAATGGTTTACACTCTCAGGCGCTGTCGCCCATAGATGGCTCTACCTGTAATATCTTATAGCTTGGATTAATATTTGTTGTTATACATAAGATTTTGTATCAAATTGTATTTATGTCATTTTATATGTTTTAGTTTTAATTGCGCTTTGTGACTTGAAAGCACAGACCATCTGTAGTGTATAATGAGAGAATACGGAACGGACTAATAATTGTGTATGGGAAAGAAAGTGCCCACAACTAAGTATATCTCTAGGCATTTGTGCCAGAAAAAACCATTGAGCGGTTGAATTCGGAGAAATGACATGCGAAAGAGTTATAAGCAGTTTTTTGGAAAAATAATAAATAATAGGGTTATGCGACCTAGTTAATTTCCACTGAGTGTTCCTGCTCTAATCCGTACATTGTGTTAGTGCTGTAAACTGTATCAATATTAAGAAGCTCTTCTCGTCCATTGAGGTGAACGTGAGTCTGGAAGTATGAATGATTGTGCGAATGTATGCGTGATCTGAAGATGGAACCCAAGGAATATGAGTTAAACAATTCGAAATATTCCAAAGAAGAGCGACATGTGCTTAGATCATTGAAGTTTAAGGCGGGAGATAAACGGAATACAAAAAGGAGTATTAAGTGTCCATTAAAACGATATTTTGGTATGGGGGAGTTGCAGGGAACTTTGGCTACGGACTTTCATAGAAAATAAAGTTCTAATGCCCATCTATTGGCAAAAATAGTACTTAGAAGATTCTATTTTGAGGCGTTGTTTCCTGCGGACAATATAACTCATAAACAAGGTTTCGAATAAATACTAAAAAGCGGTGATATATGTTCATAGTTGTTGAGAAAGTCTACTATCCAAACTCCAAAAACTATATTATCTTAAAGTAACAGTTTAAGTTGGTAATTGCTTTTTCTTGAAATATCCCTTAAAGATGTGATCAAAATATACTACCTTATTATTTACATGATAAACTAAAAATATCGTTGGACTTTTCTGGCGACAGACTGTGGATTCAGCTACAATCTGAATGGTTGTTCATATGTTATAACAAGCACATCATGACACATCAACAAGCAGATTAGTAGTTTATTTATTTATTATCCAATTTTTATTCCTATTTTACCAAAGGGAAAGGAATATAGTTTACAAATTGTATGAATATAATACAATTTACAAAAATATTATAAAGTTCCATGTCAAGCTGAGAAACAGTAAACATCAAGATGAATCATTTAGCTTAAGAAATATTTTGTTTAAGAAAGCCATGAAATATTGATAAGTTTTGTAATTCATCAGAATATGTGTAAGTCGTTTTGAGAAAGTGTAACCTTAGGTTTGAAGCAATAATTCATGTTCATATCTTTGAAAACAGAAATACGGGCAATCAAATATAGTGTGAGGGCATCTTGAAAATGATTGCAGCAAGTACAATGAGATGTGGATTTTATTCTGAATGCTATTAAGTAAGAAGAAAATTTGCCATGTCCAGTAAAGAATTGATTGGGAACATAGTTAGGATTAACGAATTTATAATTATGTTTGCCAGAAACTGTTAAGAAATATAAATCCGTATTCAAAGCACCACAATCTCTTTTAACCAGTGTTCATTCCAGTCATTGATGATAATCTCCTTCAATGTTTGCCTCAAATAAGAAATGGGGCATGGAGTGTAAGTCTCTGGAACACTTGAAGTCGCAGCTCTATTTGCAAGCTGATTTACACGTTCATTTCCGGCATTCACCACGTGCCCTCTGACCCATCAAATGCAAAGAAGAGAAGCACATAATAATTGCCTTCTTATTTCAACTATAGGAAACCTGCACATTCTCTCCTTACTAAATGAAAAGCTTTTCAATAGCATGAATTTACAAATATTCTTCTCGCGATTTTTATGAAAATGGCAGATGTCTAATAATGTGCTTTCAGCCCACCAGATTTTGAAGGGGCACATTTTGAGACACTCTGATGACACTAAAGGAATTTGAAAAGAGCTGCTACATATGTGTTATCGCATACATGTACGGTATATCTCATAACCGTGCTAGGCACCCTTCAGAGTAATTAAACCTTTGTATAAAAGTGAGTTGAGAATATATGATGAATATAATACACACAATGTCAGTCAAAATACAGAAAGCAGACGCTCTGTTAGTTAATGCATTGCCCGGTCTGATACACAATATTCTCTTCTATCAGGCGCTTTTGCCACAGATGGCTCTACCTGTAAGATCCTATAGCTTGGATAAACATTTGTAGTTATACATAAGATTTTGTATCAAATTGTAAACATGTTATTTTTTATGTCTTATATTTATTTTCAGCTTTTTGCGTGAAGGTAAAGACCATCAGTAATATATAATGAGAGAATACTGAACGGACAAATAATTGTGCACGGGAAAGGAAGTGCCTACAGCTAAGTATATCTCTGGGTATTTGTGCCAGAGAAAATCATTGAGCGGTTGAGTGATCGAGCTTCTTTTGTGAAAGAGTTGTTGACGTTATTTTGGTATCACAAGTAATTATAAGGTACAGCGACATTGTTATTGTCGACGGAGTGTTCTTCCTCTACTCGGTGCATTGTCTTAGTGCTGTCAATTATGTTAAAATTAAGGAACTCTTCTTTCTCTTTGAGATGAAGAAGATTTCGAAATTTTATTTGCCACGGTTTATTTAATCATCACTTTTGAGATTTAATATTCACTTATACGAGCTTCACTGTCAGCTCAGTGTAGTTCTTTTAAAAATGCTCTGAATTTAATTGCATGACACTCTGTTCTTACTCCAACAAATTATTATCAGAGGGTAACGTCTACTTATAGTAGTAGAGATAAGGTATAAGCAAACGCTTTTTTGGTCTTTATTTTCGGTTTGTATTTACTTATAAATTCTGAAACTTTTAAGTGGTGACAGGGAGAGTTCTCGTAATTTCACGGTTCGTATATCTCCTTGAAGACACGATGGTAGCAGGTGCATACGGTAGTCAATTCCTTTAGTAGGTGTAGACTATGTGTTATCTTTGATATTTAATATTCAGTGGAGATCTAGAAGTTTATAAAACTGAGGTGCGGCGTCTCATTTGACTGCAACATAAGTACATATGGTTAATTTACATCTGTTCAAAATGCTTTTGACTAAAACTGTGTTTTAACAAGAGCGAAAGTTTTTGTTGATTAAGAGTTAAGTCACTTTCACCGCTTATCTCATTCAAAGCTTAATTGTTGCTGGAGGTATGTACAATATTTGGCATTTTTAACTCTCTTTAAATATATGTCGTTGCATACATAAACACACAAATATCTGTATCTGTAAATCCTTTTTGTGACACAACATTGTCTCCAAATGGATTTCCGCGTATCAAACGATGTCGCACATGTTGGGTAAAATACAATACCCTTGTTAAATCAGCTATTTTAATAAAATCATTTAGTAATATTTGATAAAATAAAATCGTTACGAATTGTTTTATTGTTTGTGTACAAAATGCTCTAGAAGGCAACTTGTCGAATCGTTGCAACATGCTGAACTTACGTACAAAGTTTACAATTTCAGCAACGGCTTTGTGTTTTTCTGTTCAATTACATTCCCTGATCTTTCTCTGAAGGTCTTTCCTTCTTGGTGTAGGGTCCAGAAATTCTGTACTTCCATTGAAATTGTGGTGAAAGTTTTTGGTGAAATGTAATAATGGCCATAAGTGAATAGCATTGATACTAAAAGAGGATTAAAACAACTGGTTTGTGTTTATGAAATTCTAATTTATATATTTGAATTTACTTTGAGGTAAGAAACGACGCAAGGGTTTAGGAGCAATAGGCCTTCCACAACACCCGGCTATGATTTAATTGCGGATATTACATTCGATTTCAATAGTTAAATGTTTAATGATTTACAGTTTAATTACTGATACTCAACGTAAGCCACGTATTCGTTATGTATTTCGTGAAAGACTCACCGATATTGCAATTTGCAGTACACAAACAGGATTAAGCCGTTCATCACAAGATCACATTGAGCAGATATGGAAATTCCTGTTGAAAAAATGCTTATTTTCATCCCCATAGTTATAGACCGTCCCAAAGCAATTCTGGTGGTACCTTTACGAAATATACAGGAATTACAGTGACTCATAGTGGTAATGTGGGTGACTAAAATCAGGAGATTATTGAGTACTTAAAGAAGTATAAATGCCTATTGCGCTAGGGATCTCGGTTTCGATTCCCGGCCGTGGGGATGTTAATTTTTCTCCGACCAACGTCAGTGCTCATCTTCCTGAGTCTGAAAGTATGAATGAGTGTCAGAATGTATGCATGTTCTAATGATTTAACCCAACGTATACGAGCTAAAAACTTCAAAATAGTCCAAAGCAGAACGGAAGCCGCTTTGATCATTGGAGTTACAAGCGGTATGTAAACGGAATAGAAATAGCATATTAAGTGTCCATGAAAATGATATTTTGGTATGGGTAGCTGCAGGAGGAGTTTAAACAGGTTTGGCTACGAAACGTGATTAAAAATAAAGTTGTAATGCCAATCTAATGTCAAATGTTTTACTTAGATGAGTTCTATTTTGATACGTTGTTACCTGCGGACAATATGACACATAACCAATGTTTCGAAGAAATAATAAATGACGGTTATACGGGTTCACTGTCCTAGAGAAAGCCAAACTCCAAAAACTATATCATATTAATGAAACAGCTAAATTTGGTAATTGCTTTTTCTTCAAATATGCGTTAAAGCTTTGATTAAAATGCTGTACATGACAAACGAAATATAACTGGAATTTCCTGGCGACAGACTATGGAGTCCGCTTCCTTCTGAACGCCTGTTCAAATTCTATATCTGGCAAATCGTGACACATATACAAGTGGATTAGCAGTTTATTTATTTGCTATCGAATTTTTTCGATTCCTAATTTACCCAAAGGAATATTAGTAATATAACTGACAAATTTATGAAAATAATACAATTTGCTAAAGTGTAGCAAAATTCTATATCACGCTGACAAACATGAAACATCAAGATGAATAATTTAACTTAGGAAATATTTTGTTTAAGAAAGTGATGAACTATTGAGAAGTTTTGTAATTCATCTGAATACGTGTAAGTGGTTTAGAGAAAATGTACCTAAGAATTGAAGCAATAATTCACGTTAGTATCTTTCATAACAAAAAACGGGCAATCAAGTAGAATGTGAGGGACATCTTGAAAATGGCTGCCACAAATGCAATGAGATGTGGATCGATTTTGAATCGAAATAAGTAAGCTGAAAATTTGCCTTATCCAGTTTGTCTCCCACAAATCTTACAAGAACCACACGAATTTCTCACCTTAGTTTCTGCGGGAAGAGCTCATAGGTATTTACGTGCGAGAAGAGCAAGTGTCCTAAACGTGATTTGTTGCGATTGGTTTACTGATGCATTTTGCGATTAAATTTGCAGGTACACAAACTGCAGTGCTCACTCAGTGCCTGGAACTTCATCGCTGTTACTCTCTATACATACTTCAAGAACATTTGTGTATTCTGAATCCGTATCTGTACTGTTGTGGCTGCTTGCGTCGTCCGCCCTCTGTCTCCTTCACCTCATCCTTCCTCCCGTGGCAATGTACCCCACACTTGGGTTCATAGGAGGAATGGGCCCAGCGTGGTCGCCTACGTACCGAATCACCTCCTTAATGATATCCTAATCTTCTCTGTACCCGTGCCCGCCTCGGTAGCTTAGATGGTAGCATGTCTGCCTCACGTTCAGGAGATCCCGAGTTGGAATCTCGGTCAGTGTGAGTTACCTGGATAAGGCTTTTCCGGGGTTTTCCCCTATCCTTCAAGACGAATGTCGGGTAACTCTAAGCTCCTTGGACCCTGGACTGATTTGAGCATTATTTCACTCAATTCGTCACCGACCGATGACAACTTTGGAGGACGCAAATTACAAGAAAAGGCACATTCTCTGCACCCGCGTAGTTGTTTACATTATACATGAAGTATACAGACTTGAGTCTGTAGAGCCCACTGTTAATTCTGTTTTAAGGATAACCATGACGCACCGAAGCTTGTTAATTGTGTATTTTCCTAGGAAATACCAAATTGGAAGAGTGTAGGTTCATCAGTTTATTGGAATGCATGTCTCCCTTAGCTATACTTCCGCTGCTAGGCGTTATTATTAGTATTGGAATTTGACTTCACATATTCACCAAATATGCAGGCCTTGAGCCCGCTACACATCAAAGGAAACATTTAGAGAAAAATCTCAGGGAGTGCACGTGTGCAGCAAAATGAAAAAACAATGTTGCAAAAATTGCAGAATTGGTACCCAAGTACAGAATTTTCCAGTGGCTAAGGAAGGAAACCGTCACATTCTCTCCTTAGTAAATTAAAAGCTTTGAAGTAATATGAATATGCAAATATTCTTCTCACAATTATTATGAAAATGCCAGATGTCTAAGAAGGTACCATCACCCAACCAGATTTTCGAAAGGGCACCTTAGAGACACTTTGATGTCACCAAAAAATTTACAGAAACCGCTATATTTGTGTTTTCGTGTACATGAACGGTATATCTCATAACCGTGCAGCAGCACCCGTCAGAGTAGTTAAACCTTTGTAGCAAAGTGAGTTTAGAATGTATTATGAGTATAATACACTCAATGTCAAACAAAATACAGAGTTCAGTTATATGGATTGCCCGGTGGGATGTACAATGGTTTCCACTATCAGGCGCTGTCGCCCATAGATGGCTCTACCTGTAATATCTTATAGCTTGGATTAATATTTGTTGTTATACATAAGATTTTGTATCAAATTGTATTTATGTTATTTCATATGTTTTAGTTCTAATTGTTGTCTGTGACGAGAAAGCACAGACCATTTGTAATGTATCATGAGAGAATACGGAACGGACTAATAATTGTGTATGGGAAAGGAAGTGCCCACAACTAAGTATATCTCTAGGCATTTGTGCCAGAAAAAACCATTGAGCGGTTGAATTCTGAGAAATGACATGCTAAAGAGCTATAAGCAGTTTTTTTTGGAAAAACAATAAATAATGGGATTAAGCGACCTAGTTATTGTCCACTGAGTGTTCCTGCTCTATTCCGTACATTGTCTTAGTGCTGTAAATTATATCAATATTAAGAAGCTCATCTCGTACATTGAGATGAACATGATTTCGAAATGTCATTTGCCACGGTTTATTTATTCATCACTTTTGAGATTTAATATCCACTTATACAGGCTTCACTAAAAACTACGTGTCGTTCTCTTAAAAATGTTCTGAATTTCATTCGCATTACACTCTCTTCTTACTTCAACAAAATATTATCACAGGGTACCGTGTACGTATAGTAGTAGAGGCGACGTATAAGCAAACCCTTTTGTCTCTAATTTCGGTTTGTATTTATTTAAGCATTCTGCATCTTTAATGCGGTGACAGGGAGAATACTCGTAATATCACGGTTCGTATTTTCTCTTGAAGACACGATGGCAGCAGGTGCATACGGTAGTCAAATCCTTTAGTAGTGTAGACTATGTGTTGGCTTTTATATTTAGTATTCATTGGATATCGAGAAGTATTTAAGACTGAAAACGGCGTCACATTTGACTGCAATATAAGTACGTATGGGTTATTTACACATATTAAGAATGTTTTTGACAAAAACTGTGCTTTAACGAGAGCTAGAGTTTTATTTGAGTAAGAGTTTACCTATCTTTCACCGCATATCTCGTCTAAAGCTTGATTGTAGCAGTAGATATGTACAATATTTGGTATTTTTAACTTTCTTTAGATATATGCTCTTGGATATCTAGACACAAAAGTATCTGAATCTGTAAATTCTTTATGTGACACCACATTGTCTCCAAAGGTATATCCGTTTATCAAACGACGCCGAACGTATTGGGTAGAATGAAATACATCCGTTAAAATAAGCTAAGTTAATAAAATCATTTAGTAAAATTTAAAAAAATAAAGCAGTTACGATTTCTTGTATTTTTGTGTAGAGAATGCTCGGGAAAACAACTTGTCGAAGTGTTACAACATGCTGAACTTACGTACACAGTTCGCAATTTCAGCACCGCCTTCCTTGGGTTTTTCTGTTCAATTAGATTGCCTGACGTTTCTCTGGAGGTCTGTCCGTCTTGGTCCAGGGTCCTAAATCTCTACTATGTTATTGAAATTGTGGTTAAAGTTTCTGGTAAAATGTAATACTGACCATAAGTGATTAGCATTGATACTAAGAGAGCAATAAACGACTGGTTTGTCTTTCTGACGATGTAATTTATATATTTGTATTTACTTCGAGTTAAGAATCTTCGCAAGGGTTTTGTAGCGCTAAGCCTTCCGAAAAACCCGACTATGACGTAATTGCGGATATAACATTGGATTTTAATACTTAAATGTTTAGTAATTTACAGTTAAATTACTGACACTCAACATAAGCCAAGTATCCGTTAAGTATTTCGTGAAAGACCCACCGAGATGACAATTTGCAGTACACAAACAGGATTAAGCTAACCACAAGAAGATCAAATTATACAGATATGGAAATTTCTGTTGAAAAAATTCTTATTGTCATATCCATAGTTATAGGCCGTACCAAATCAGTGCTGGTGGTACCTTAAGAGAACATACAGGAATTACAGTGACTCATAGTGTTAATGTGGGTGACTAATTGGTTAGCATTGATACTAAAAGAGGATTTAAACGACTGGTTTGTCGTACTGATGATCTAATTGATATCTTTGTATTTATTTTGAGATAAGAAGCGTTGCAAGTGGTTTGCAGCGATAGGCCTTCCGCAATGTTTAGTATTTTGCAGTTTAATCATAGACGTTAAAAGTAAACCAAGTATTCGTTATGTATTTCGTGAAAAACTCACTGAGATTACCATTTGAAATACACAAACAGGATTACGCTAACCGCAAGAAGATCACATTGAACAGATATGTACATTCCTATCGAGAAGAAAAATCATTTTCATCCCCCTAATTTTACACCGTTCCAAAGCAGTGCAGGTGATAAGTTTACAGAACGTACAGGAATTACAGTGACACATAGATGCATTGTATGTGACTAACATTAGGAGATTATTGGGTTCTTAAAGAAGTATGAATTCCTAGTGTGCTATGGGTGTCGGTTTCGTTTCCCGGCAGTGGGAGTGTTAATTTTTCTCCGACCAACTTTAATGCTCATCTTCCCGAGTCTGGAAGTATGAATGAGTGTGCGAATGTATGCCTAATCTGAAGATTGAACCCAACGAATATGAGTTAAACAATCCGAAATATTCCAAAGAAGACCGACAGACGTCTAGATCATTGAAGTTAAAGGCGGGGGATAAACGGAATACAAAAGGAGTATTAAGGGTCCATTAAAATGATATTTTGGTATGGGGGAGTTGTTAGAGAACTTTGGCTATGGAATTTTATAGAAAATAAAGTTCTAATGTCCATCTAATGCCAAAAATAGTATTTAGATGATTCTATTTTTAGGCGTTGTTTCCTGCGGACAATATAACTCATAACCAAGGTTTCCAATAAATACTAAAAAGCGGTCATATGTGTTCACTGTCGTTGAGAATGTCTACTATCCGAACTTCAAGAACTATATCATCTTAATGTAGAGTTTAAGTTGGTAATTGCTTTTTCTTTAAATATCTCTTAAAGATGTGATAAAAATGCAGTACCTTATTATTTACATGACAAACCAAAAATAGCATTGGAATTTTCTGGCGATAGACTGTGGATTCCGCTTCATTCTGAATGGTTGTTCAAATGTTATAACTAGCAGATCATGACACACCTACAAGTGGATTAGTAGTTTATTCATTAATTATTATGCAATTTTTATTCCTATTTTACCAAAAGGTATTTATTAGGAATATAGTTTACAAATTGTATGAATATAATACAATTTACAAAAATATAACAAAGTTCTATGTCAAGCTGAGAAACAGTAAACATCAAGATGAATCATTTAGCTTAAGAAATATTCTGTTTAATAAAGCCATGAAATATTGATAAGTTTTGTAATTCATCAGAATATGTGTAAGTGGTTTTCAGAAAGTGTAACCTTAGAATTGGAGCAATAATTCATGTTCACATCTCTCAAAACAGAAAAACGGGCAATCAATTACAGTGTGAGGGCATCTTGAAAATGATTGCGACAAATACAATGAGATGTGGATTTTATTCTCAATGGTAGTACGTAAGAAGAAAATTTGCCATGTCCAGTTAAGAATTGATTGGGAACATGGTTAAAATTAAC
The DNA here is from genome assembly GCA_030765055.1 of Mantis religiosa. Taxonomy (NCBI): domain Eukaryota; kingdom Metazoa; phylum Arthropoda; class Insecta; order Mantodea; family Mantidae; genus Mantis; species Mantis religiosa. The sequence continues at coordinate 313,972,653 of CM060948.1, forward strand.
GAATTTATTATTATGTCTGTCAGAAGCAGTTGAGAAATACAAATCCGTATTCAAAGCACCACAATCACTTTTAACCAGTATTCATTCCAGTCATTGATGATAATCTCCTTTAATGTTTGCCTCAAATAAGAAAGGGGGCATGGAGTGTAAGTCTCTGGAACACTTGAAGTCGCAGCTCTATTTGCAAGCTCATCTACACGTTCATTTCCGGCATTCACCACGTGCCCTCTGACCCATGAAATGCAAAGAAGAGAAGCACATAATAATTGCCTTCTTATTTCAGCTATAGGAAAACTGCACATTCTCTCCTTACTAAATGAAAAGCTTTGCAATAGCATGAATTTACAAATATTCTTCTCGCGATTTTTATGAAAATGACAGATGTCTAATAAGGTGCTGTCAGCCAACCAGATTTTCGAAGGGGCACCTCTTGAGACACTCTGATGACACAAAAGAAATTTTAAAAGAGCTGCTACATATGTGTTATCGCGTGCATGAACAGTATATCTCATAACTGTGCAAGGCACCCTTCAGATTAATTAAACCGTTGTAGAAAAGAGAGTTGAGAATATATGAGGAATATAATACACTCAATGTCAGTCAAAATATAGAGAGCAGACGCTCTGTTATATGCATTGCCCGGTCGGATATACAATATTCTCTTCTATCAGCGCTGTTGCCACAGATGGCTCTACCTGTAATATGCTATAGCTTGGATAAACATTTGTAGTTATCCATAAGATTTTGTATCAAATTGTAAATATGTTATTTATGTCTAATATTTATTTTTAGCTTTCGGTGTGAAGGTAAAGACCATCAGTAATGTATAATGAGAGAATACTGAACGGACAAATAACTGTACGGGAAAGGGAGTGCCTACAATTAAGTATATATCTGGGCATTTGAGCCAGAGAAAATCATTGAGCGGTTGAATGGTCGACCTTCTTTTGTAAAAGAGTTGTTCACGTTATTTTGGTATCACAAGTAATTATAAGGTACAGCGACATTGTTATTGTCGACTGAGTGCTCTTCCTGTAGTCAGTGCATTGTCTTAGTGCTGTCAATTATGTTAAAACTAAGGAACTCTTCTCTCTCTTTGAGATGAAGAAGATTTCGAAATTTCATTTTCCACGGTTATATACTCATCACTTTTGAGATTTAATATCCGTTTATACAAGCTTCACTGTCAGCTCAATATCGTTCTTTTAAAAATGCTCTTAATTTCATTGCATGACACTGCGTTCTTACTCCAACAAATTATTATTACAGGGTAACAAGTACTTATAGTAGTAGAGATAGGGCATAAGCAAACGCCTTTTTGATCTTTATTTTCGGTTTGTATTCATTTAAGGATTCTGCAACTTTTAAGTGGTGAGAGGGATGGGACTGGTTATTTCACGGTTCGTATATTTGCTTGAAGACACGATGGCAGCAGGTGCATAAGGTAATCAATTCCTTTAGTAGGTGTAGACTGTATGTTAGCTTTGATATTTAATATTCATTGGAGATCTAGTAGTTTATAAAAGTGAGGTGCGGCGTCACATTTGACTGCAACTTAAGTACATATGGGTAATTTACATCTGTTCAAATTGTTTTTGACAAAAGCTGTGTTTTAACAAGGAGAAAGTTTTTGTTGATTAAGAGTTAAGTCACCTTTCACCGCTTATCACGTTCAAAGCTTAATTGTTGCTGGAGGTATGTACAATATTTGGCATTTATAACTTTCTTTAAATATACGCCGTTGCATACATAAACACACAAGTATCTGTATCTGTAAATTCTTTTTGTGACACCACATTGTCTCCAAATGGATTTCCCCGTATCAAACGATGTCGCACATATTGGGTAAAATACAATACCTTGTTAAAATCAGCTAATTTAATAAAATCATTTCGTAATATTTGATACAATAAAACCGTTACGAATTGTTTTATTGATTGTGTACAAATTCTCTAGAAGGCAACTTGTCGAATCGTTGAAACCTGCTGAACTTACGTCCAGAGTTTGCAATTTCAGCAACGCCTTCTATGGGTTTTTCTGTTCAATTACATTCCCTGATCTTTCTCCGAAGGTCTTTCCTTCTTGGTGCAAGGTCCTGAAATTCTGTACTTTCATTGAAATTGTGGTGAAAGTTTTTGGTGAAATGTAATAATGACCATAAATGGTTAGCATTGACACTAAAGAGGATTAAAACGACTTTTCTGTGTTTCTGAAAATCTAATTTATATATTTGAATTTACTTTGAGATAAGAAACGACGCAAGGGTTTTGGAGCGATAGGCCTTCCGCAACACCCGGCTATGATGTAATTGCGGATATTACATTCGATTTTAATAGTTAAATGTTTAATAATTTACAGTTTAATTACTGACACTCAACGTAAGCCACGTATTCGTTATGAATTTCGTGAAAGACTCACCGATATGGCAATTTGCAGTACACAAAAAGGATTAAGCGGTTCACCAGAAGATCACATTGAACTGATCTGGAAATTCCAGTTGAAAAAATGCTTATTTTCATTCCCATAGTTATAGGCCGTCCCAAAGCAGTGCTGGTGGTACATTTACGGAACATACAGGAATTACAGTGACTCATAGTGGTAATGTGGGTGACTAAAATCAGGAGATTATTGAGTGCTTAAAGAAGTATAAATGCCTAGTATACTAGGGGTCTCGGTGTTAATTCCCGGCCGTGGGGGTGTTAATTTTTCTCCGAGCAACGTCAGTGCTCATCTTTCCGAGTCTGTAAGTATGAATGAGTGTGAGAATGTATGCGTAATCTAATGATTAAACCCAACGTATACGAGTAAACTCTTCAAAATAGTCCAAAGCAGAACGGAAGCCGCTTTGACCATTGTAGTTACAAGCGGGATGTAAACGGAATACAAAAAGCATATTAAGTGTCCATGAAAATGATACTTTGGTATGGGTAGCTGTAGGAGAATTTTAATCAGGTTTGGCTGCGAAACGTGATTTTAAATAAAGTTCTAATGCCAATCTAATGCCAAAAATTTTATTTAGATGAGTTCTATTTTGATACGTTGTTACCTGCGGACAATAAAATACATAACCAAGGTTTCGAAAAATAATAAGTGGTGGTTACACGGGTTCACTGTCGTTGAGAAAGTCTACTAGCCAAACTCCAAAAGCTATATAATATCAATCAAACAGCTAACTTTGGTAATTGATTTTTCTTCAAATATCCGTTAAAGGTTTGATTAAAATGCAGTACATGATAAACGAAAAATATAACTGGAGTTTCCTGGCTACAGACTACGGAGTGCGCTTTCTTCTGAACGCCTGTTCAAATTTTATATCTGGCAAATCGTGACACATCCACAAGTGGATTAGCAGCTTATTTATTTATTTTAAAATTTCTTCGATTCGTAATTTGCCTAAAGGAATATTAGGAATATAACTGACAAATTTATGAAAATAATACAATTTGTAAAAATATAGCACAATTAGATATCAAGCTGAAAAACATGAAACATCAAGATGAATAATTTAGCTCAGGAAATATTTTGTTTAAGAAAGCGATGAACTATTGAGAATTTTGTAATTCATCAGAATACGTGTAAGTGGTTTAGAGAAAGTGTAGCCTAAGGATTGAAGCAGTAATTCAAGTTTCTATCTTTCAGAACCGAAAAGCGGGCAATCAAGAAAAATGTGTGGGACAGCAGGAAGATTATTGCCACAAATACAATGAGATGTGGATTTGATTTTAAATCGAAATAAATAATGTCGCAAACCCGGATCAAAGGTCACGCAGCATGTTGACACAAAGGGAGCTGATATGCGGGCAGTGTGAAACCCAAGTTCCGGCAGACAAGATAACATGCAGATAAAGGTCTGCCAAAAACAAACAAACTGAGATAAATGAACATTTCTTGTTCCTTCTGGACTAATAGAGATAATTCAGTTTCTTGTTCATTTCAGAATGATCAGGAGATATATAAGCGATTGAGGTACGCCAGCCGGCAGTGGCAAACAGAGTTAGTTGCAAGTAGTGAAACTGTGTTGTGAAACCAGAGACAGCTGGAAGTGTTATTGTAACGTGAACTAATGATGTAATCTTCTGTCACTGTTATTGTCATCGACCTTGGTAGACTGATGGTGTACGTAACGTAATGCTGCTGTAATCTATAAGAGCATCTCTACGAAAATAAAGGCGATTTTTAATTTCTGCAACTCGGCCTTTTATTTCTACGATCCCACAAAGTCACTATTGTTGTCAGGAAGCACGACGACGCCACCATCATCGAGAAGATGTAAGAAATGAAGATCGAATTAACAACGAAGACGGAAGCTACAAATAGGAACTTGGCCGCGACGATGACCACTAAGATGAATGCCACCTGGAACAGCAGCCGGAGGAACGAGTAAGGACCGGCGTGACGAGGAGCACTTCGGCGCCACCACCACCATCCCCTCGAGTGACACTGCGCGCCATCTGCCGAAGTATGGATGACAGCCTCATCACGGACTGTTGAGTCACAGGGAAGCCGTGCCGCGTACCCGTAGACATCGGGGCAGCCGTGGCGATGATCTGCCGTGACGTGGCCAACGGTTTGCAGTCGAGGAAACCAAGCCTATCATTCCAGCTAGTAACGGCATCGGGAGCACCTTTGCCCGTGGGGAGGGAGGCCCTGCTGCAGTTAACCTTCGGACGGAGTGCCCTGCGTCAGTGAGTGCTCGTCGCGGAGTTGGCTGATGAGGTGATACTGCGACTGGATGCACTCAGAAGCCACAAGGCGACGGTGAACGACGGCAGGAAGGTCCTGTGGCTAGATGGAGAAGAGGTGAAATTCCGGCAACCCGAAAAACGCCTTGGAATCTGCAGGGTCATCTTGAAGGAAGACTTGGGTCTCCGCGAGAAAGTAGGTGGTGGTGACGCCGCGGCTAGAAGGACAGCGAATGAAGAACATTGTTGGTGTGCCGAGAGAGGCCAGTGAGGCTGCTTAACCCAGCGTACATCGATCACGACGTCCAGGCCAGAAAGGCGATGGGAACGTGGGAGCCCGTGGTCATCGTGACCGCAATCGACAAGACAGAGGAGCCGGTGCCAACGCAACACCTGCGGTCCCAGCTGGAAGGCTTACAGGAGAGGGCGACCGATCACCTGACCACAGAACATCTCGGGAAGGTTCAACAACTGCTGAGTATGTACCAGCGCGTCTTCAGTCAAGGGAGGGAAGAAATACGGTGTTACTCGGCGAGAGCTACTGGCGGTAGTAAAGGCCTTGGTGCACTTCCCCAAGTACCTGTACGGTCAGCCATTCCACATGAGGACTGACCACTTGGCCCTAACCTGGCTACTGAGCTTTGGAAACCTGGAGGGGCAGACAGCACAATGGGTTCAGAGGCTGCAAGAATTCGTCTTCGCCTCTGGACATCGTAGTGGGAAGAACCACGGTAACGCAAACGCCATGCCCCGAAGAGCCTTCCCAGAGCAGTTAAATTGTAAAACAGTATTGTTTAAATTGCAGAAATGGTACCCAACTACAGCATTTTCCAGCTATTTTAAAGAAGGAATATTGCACATTCTCTCCTTACTAATTGAAAAGCTTTGCATTAATATTAATTTACAAATATTCTTCTCATGCTTTTGCGAAATGACAGATGTCTAAGAAGCTACTTTTACGCAACCATATTTTCGAAAGTGCACCCTTTGAGACACTATGATGCCACCAAAGGAATTTAAAAGAAACTGCTACTTGGGTGTTTTCGTGTACATGAACCGCTTATCTCTTAACGGTGCAGCAGCACCCGCCAGAGTAATTAAACCTTTGTAGAAAAGTGAGTTGAGCTTGAATGATGAATATAATACACTCAATGTCAGTGAAAATATAGAAAGCAGAGGTTGAAGTAGTTATATGGATTGTCCGTTCGGAGGCACAATGTTTTCATCTATCAGGCGCTGTTGCCAATAGAAGGCTCTACCTGTAATATCTTATAGCTTAGATATAGATTTGTGGTTATATATAAGATTTTGCATCAAATTGTAACTATGTTTATTTTGTAAGTCTTAAATTTAATTGTAGCTTGTGCCGTGAAGGTACAGACAATCTGTAATGCATAATGAGAAAATACTGAACGGACAAATTATTGTGTATGGGAAAGGAAGTGCCTACAACTAAGTACATCTCTGGGCATTTGTGGCAGAGAAAATCATTAAGCGGTTATATTACCATATTTTGCAATGTGTTTTGAATAGTTATTTTGGTAAAATAAGCAATAATATGATATAGGGACATAGTTATTGTCGACTGAGGGTTCCTGATCTACCCAGTGCACTGTCTCAGTGCTGTCAAATATATTTAAACTAAGAAACTCTTTTGGTTCATTAAGATGAAGATGATATCAAATGTCATTTGTCACGGTTTATTTTCTAAATACTTTTGTGATTTAATATCCACTTATACAAGCTTCACTACCTGCTCAGTGTCTCTCTTTTAAAAATTCTCTGAATTTCACTGCATGCACTCTGTTCTTACTTCAACAAGTAATTATTATTACAGGACACCGTGTATTTATAGTAGTAGAGATGACGTATAAGCAACCCCTTTTTGTGTTTATTTTCGGTTTGTCTTCATTTAAGCATTATGCACTTTTTAAGTGGTGATAGAGAGAGCACTCGTAATATCAAGGTTCGTATATCTTCTTCAAGACACGATGGCAGCAGGTGTATACGGTAGTCGAATCCTTCAGTTGGTGTAGACTATGTGTTGGCTTTGATATTTAATATTCAGCGGAGTCCTAGAGGTTTATAAAACTGCAGAGCGGCGTCACATTTGACTGCGATATAAGTACATATGGGTAATTTACATCTATTCAAAATGTTTTTGACAAAAGCTGTGCTTTAACAAGAGTTACAGGGTTATTTGAGTAAGAGTTTACCTATCTTTCATCGCTTAACTCGTCCAAAGCTTGATTGTTGCAGTAGGTGTGTACAATATTTGGTATCTTAACACTATTTAGAGATATTCTGTTGCATATATAAACATACAAGTTTCTCTATCTGTAAATTCTTTTTGTGACACCACATTGTCTCCAAACGTATTTCCGGTTTTGAAACGATGTCGAACCTATTGCCTAGAATGCAATAGCTTTGTTAAAATCAGCTATTTTAATAAAAGTATTAAGGAATATTATTATAAAATAAAACCGTTACGAATTTTCTTATTTTTTGTGTATAAAGGGCTCTAGAAAGCTAATTGTTGAATCTTTGCAGCATGCTGAACTTACGTACAATGTTTGCAATTTCAGCAACGCCTTCTTTGGGTTTTTCTGTTCAATTAGATTCCCTGACCTTTCTCTGAAGGCCTTTCCTTCTTGGTGCAGGGTCCTTAAACTCTGCACTTCTATGGAAATTGTGGTGACATTTTCGTTTAAATGTAATACTGATCATAAGTGGTTAGCATCGGTACTAAAAGAGGATTTAAACGACTGGTATATCTTTCTGACGATCTAATTTATATATTTGTATTTACCTTGAGATAAGAAACGTCGCAAGGGTTTTGCAGCGATAAGCCTTCAGCAACACCCGGCTATGATGTAATTGCGCATATAATTGGATTTTAATACTTAAATGTTTAGTAATTTACAGTTTAACTACTGACACTAAACGTAAGCCAAGTATTCGTTATGTATTTCGTGAAATACTCACCGACATGACAATTTATAGTACACAAGGGGGATTAAGCCGACCACAAGAAGATCTCATTGAACAGATAGGGAAATTCCTGTTGAAAAAAATCTTATTTTCATCCACATAGTTATAGACCGTCCCAAAGCAGTGCTGTTGGTACCTTTGCAGAACATACAGTAATTACAGTGATTCATAGTGGTATTAAGTGTCCATTAGAACGATATTTTGTTATGGGGGAGTTGTAGGAAAGCTTTAGTCAGATTTGGCTGAGAAAATGTATACAAATTAAAGCTCTAGTGTCCATCTAATGCCCAAAATAGTATTTAGAAAATTCGTTTTTGATGTGTTGTTGCCTGCGGACAATATGGCTCATAACCAAGGTTTCGAATAAATACTAAATAGCGGTCATATCTGTTCACTGTCGATGAGGTAGTCCACTAGCCAAACTCCAAAACTATACCATCTTAATGAAACAGTTATAACTGTATAACTGCAATTTCCTGGCGATAGACTTGTTTCCGCTTCATTCTCAATGGTTGTTGAAATTTATAACTGGCAAACCATGACACATCTAGAAGTGGAGTAACAGTTTATTTATTTATTATCCAATTTCGTTTTTGATTCCTATTTTACCCAAAGGTATATTTGGAATATAATTTACAAATTTATTAATATAATACAATTTTCAAACATATAATAAAGTTCCATATCAAGCTGAGAAACAGTAAACATCAAGTGGAATCACTTAGCTTAAGAAATATTTTTAAGGAAGCCATGAAATATTAATAAGTTTTGTAATTCATCAAAATATGTGTAAGTGGTTTTGAGAAAGTGTTACGAAAGGATTGAAGCAATAGTTCAAGTTCGTATCTTTCAAAACATAAAAACGGCATATCCAGTTTTGAAGTGATTGAGAACATAGATAGGATTAACGAATTTATATTTATGTCTGCCAGAAGTTGTTGAGAAGTATAAATCCTTAGTCAAGGCACCACAATCACTTTTTAGGTAGTATTTATTCCACTCGTTGATGTTAATCTCCTCTAATGTTTGACTCAAATAAGAAATGGGGCATGGACTGTAAGTCTCTGGAACACTTGAAGTCGCAGCTCTCTTTGCAAGCTCATCTGCACGTTCATTTCCGGCATTCCCCACGTGCCCTCTGACCCATGAAATGCAAAGAAGAGAACCACATAATAATTGCCTTCTTACTTCAGCTATAGGAAACTTGCACATTCTCTCTTTACTAAATGAAAAGCTTTGAAATAGCACGAATTTACAAATATTCTTCTCGCGATTTTTATGAAAACGTCAGATGTCTAACAAGGTGCTGTCAGCCAACCAGATTTTCGAAAGGGCACCTTTTGCTACACTCTGGTGCCACAAGTGGAATTTAAAAAAAATGCTACTTATGTGTTTTCATGTACATGAACAGTATATGTCATAACCGTGCAGCAGCACCCTTCAGAGTACTTAAACCTTTGTAAAAAAATGAGTTGAGGGTGTATGATGAATACAATACACTCAATGTTAATCAAAATATATAAAGCAGGCCCTCTGTTAGTTACATGGATTGCCTGATCAGAGGTAGAATGTATTAATCTATCAGGCGCTGTCGCCATAGGTGGCTCAACTTGTAATATCTTATAGCTTTATGGATTTTTGTTGTTACATGTAAGCTTTTGTATCAAATTATAATTATGTTATTTTTTATGTCTTAGATTTAATTGCAGCCTGTGGCTTCAAGGTAAAGAGAATCTGTAATGTATAATGAGAGAATACTGAACGGACAAATAATTGTGTATAAGAAAGGAAGTGCCTAGAACTAAGTAATCTCTGGGCATTTGTGCCAGAGAAAATAAACTATGGAAGGCAATTTATTTGTTAGGTGTAACAGTTCCGAATTATATCTTATTTAGAAAAATAAATAAAGCATCTTGATAGTTTGTTTCGTCTTCAAATGGGCTGATATCATGTACCAGAGGGCCTTACAATATTTTGCACCCCTTTCCTGCAGCGACATAGTTCTACAATTCCGCCATCTATTATGCGGTGTATTAACTTTCTTACTGCAACGCTCCTAGAGGCACAAGCGTTAATTAGGAACTCAGGCAGCACCATCGCTAACAGCTCATTATCCATGGTCCTGATGTTGGTTCCTTGTTTGCAAAGGCAGACAGTAGTACAAGAGGCAATCACATGCCACGAAGCACTTTTTCTGTAATTTTGTTTTTTGAAATTTTACTTCCTAAAACGTTAAGTCATATCGGACGGTGAATGGAATGGGTAAAATGATATTCAAAGGTATCCAGGGTCCATGGAGCTTACAGTTACCCTACATTCGTCTTTAAGGATAAGGGAAAACCCTGGGAAAAACCTTGTCCAGGTAACTCATCCTGACGGATATTCGAACTCGGGAGCCTTTGAACGTGAGGCAGACACGCTACCATCTACGCTACCGAAGCGGGCTGCAGTTTATTAATCAAGCATTAGATACATTTCTGTGGAAACCAAGTAAATGCCATGACTAGCTATTTTTTTATGAAAAGTTTATATACTAAACAGAAGCACTAAACGACGTTATATTTTTCAATTATGCTGCAGACAGACAAACAAAAATAAACTTTTTCTAAAAATATTTTTCTTATACATGGACGCTAAAAAGGTATTTTTCTAGAGAAGCTTCGTATCGACTTATTGAATGGAGTGCACTGACTCCTCTACCTACTATAATGTGGTAGACAAGAGAATGTTGGATGTGCTCACTCACGCCTGTTTCTCTACTCTTGTAACAAACGCTATTCCTCTGTCCATTTGAGCACACTCTAGATAAACATTTGAATAAATCTGTTATTGCTAATTATTTGTATGTGCAAGGGGAATATAGTACAGCTGCGTTTAAGCGAGAGCCAAATCAATATAAAACTATTCCCTATACAACAAATTTAACATTTCTTTCTGTTTTATTGCACAGAGACACAAATATTCAATATTATTTTCGGATTAAGAGGTATAAGTCAAATAATTTGTAACAGTAGTTTCGAGTTATATTTAGAAAAGTTATGAAAGTTCATAAATTTGTAAAAACAGTGATTGTGTATTTAATAATTTAAATAAGTAAAAGTATATGCAATTTTGTGATTGGCCGTAGTAATAATTGCAAGACGTAATTTTGTGACGTGGAATTAAATGGGCCAATCACAAAATTAAGATAGGAGTAACGATAGTTACGAAAAATCAATAATCTTAGTATAGAGAGGCTTTGGTAATCGTGAGCGTGATGAATAGTGGTGCAGGATCAAGAACTTTTATGTAATAGTAGGAACTGTTTAAATATAACAAAGTAAGAATTTATCGATATGTTCGAATTAATCTGCAAGTGACAGGGAAAGGAAGTTCAAGTAAAATGTAATCCAAATAATACAATTAAATTGTTACAAAATTTGACCTATCCGAAAGTTTATTCCGAAGCACGCCTGAAAATTAGATTGCTATAACTCTTGTTTATCAAACACAATCATCAAGAAACAACTCAAAATACAACGAATTAACCCTGTTATATCTGGCTTCTCGAAGTGGGTCTTCGAAAAGTCAACATGCATCCCTTCTCAAATATAAAAATCCCGCACCAAATTGCCCCAGAACGTGTAGCTGATGAAGATCGAGAGAAATTAACTACGATTAGAATTCCGGTCCCAACTTAAAAAACTTAAACATATAACAAGGAATATCTAGGAAGTGCTTTACTCAACAAAAACGAAACGCACACACATACACTAAGACACGCTCTAATACACACACAGTACTTTTTAAAAAATTCTTGTGTATTTTCAGGCGAACCCAGAACTTGTTCTTCTACTGAACTCTCGCGATCGAATTAAGTACAATGTCATACATTTTTAGCCAGTATATTTACTACTCCTATCCTTATGACCCTTTCCTAAATTGCTCTTTGTATTCAGCAGACCACACAAGGGTATTTCGATTGGCATCTCGACATGGACTATTTGGACGGATTACTATATCTCCCCTATTTACTGTATATAGTAGAGAAGGTAAAAATAAAATATGAAATTACAGGAAAGTAACAGGCATTTGCAAATACAAAGCAGTGCAAGGGAATACTGCGAGAACTGAGAAGAGTTAAGGAAGATATGTTACACATTCAGACTGCTCTGAATTATTTGTGAAGTAAGATTTGTATATTTGAATTGATTAACCTGTAATAGAAATTCACTAAAACGAGGACCTCACACGCTCTGTCTGACTACTGTTGTACTAAAACAATCGTATTCTTCGTGCCTCGTCCTGCCAAGACTGACGGCGACGCGCACAAGAAGACAGTGCAGCGCGGAAATAAGATACAGATAGTGCAGGGCGGAGATAAAAGACTTGCCGAAACAGAGAGAAGATGGCTACAAAGTCCGTTTTTATTCTGGTGCCGTCTTACAGAACATTCCACAGACGTCTAAATATATCAATGAACAAGCTGCGGTGAGTTGAGTGTACAGTCGTTACGCCAGTTGCAAACAGAGTGGAAATGCAATTTGAGAAGCGTCTGGGTGCAACTGTGTTTGTGGTCAGCGACTTTCAGCATTATATTTGTGTATCTTACGTAATTATGCTACTGTAAGGGTTGACCAAAGTGTATTTATACGGAAATAAAAACCATTTTGAATTTCTGCAATCTGAATTTTCTTTCTACGAACCCACAACATCATACTATATATATACCGTTAGTACTGCAGATAACTGGTTTATTTTAAACTTTGTTAGGACTTTGTAAAATTTCCTAAACTGTTCAATTATGCTCACATCTTTGGAATATTTCCATGGATATTCATCAGACACTTTCTATATATTGCCTGTTCTTTATTCTCACATATGAGGCGTGTACCACCAATAAAATTCAGATTCATAAAGCAAATCTAGCAAAACCCTCTCAAATAATTCTTTTGTGAATAATTCTTTTTCTCCCAAACGTGCTTCCTTTCACTATAAACATTTTGATTTGTTAGATTCAAAGGACTGTGTCTAACAATTACTGTTTAGTTTTGTAGGCGAATATAAACGTAGCCCCAAATACATTCTTGATTTAAAACTTAAGAACATTTATTAATTAATAACTTCCTTCTGGCTACATAGGACCGGAAGGGCACTAAAGAGACAATCCTTAAATTACTCCCCTAAAATATCAAGGAATCCAAGTAACATATCTCGGTATCAGATTATATCTAATTACATGTCCATGCAATAAAGGTATCAGAAAGGAGCCTCGAGGTGATAGTCAAGTATTTACATTGGAGATCGTTGTAAGGTGAGTTTAGAAATCGCTCTCTTTGCATTAACCACAGAAAAAATAAATATAACATCTGATTTTAGAAGTAGGAGTTCAATAATTGGAAAATTCAAACGAATGGTATGTCGGAAATGGCTCAGTAACTAACAATATTTTTTGTAATTGTTTTGTTTAAACGATACCTACATTTTAGTGTACTAGCATTGTTTAATCTCTGGTATTTTAGTGCTTCACTTTGTTATACTATAAGTTTCCCCTTGTTACTGACTGTAGGTGGTGTAATTTAACATTAGTTGGCAATTTTTGTGATCTCATAACTTCCTTATGCACAAACAACTTCCAGAAGGATTTACAGACACTTTCCTTAGAGAAATGTTTTTGCTCTAGTCATTGTCTCTGGATATTACTAAAACATTATCCACAAAACAAGTTGCCCTTTCTCTATTCTCACGAATGGAACATATACCCCAATGCAAATTCACATCCCTGAACTAAATCAAGAAACCTTATCTAAAATTCTAGCAATTTTCAGAATATAGCATTCTCTCATAAACGATTCTTTCTCCATAAACATAATCATTCATGGCTTTTTCAGCTGGTAACTAGAACGCTTTGCGCTGGGATGATGAGTATTAGACATTTGTCTAATGTTTATATTAGGAGTTTCATTGTTTGAGTCTCAATTCCATATAAATGAGTGTAAGATCTAGAATATATACATATAAGGAAGGGTTAATATTACCAGTCATGCATACACCGCATGATTACCTGTTATATATCTTATAAATAATTCTTATAAACTACTTTTGCATAAGAAACACTCGTTTACTTTCTACTCAGTTGTCCCATATTAATATTTCATATTCAAAGTTATAGTTAAGATATGCTTAGAACTCTAATTGAGCATGTCGTCTGACCGTACATTTACCAGTTTTCCGACAGCAAGACAGGTAGATCTGAGTTTGGGGAAGGTATATTTTACGTGTGTCTACTTGAGATCCGAGAAATTTGATTTAGCCAATTTTTTCTAATACCTATGATGATGATGATGATGATGATGATGATGATGATGATGATGATGATGATGATGATGATGATGTGGTGTTTAAGGCCGCTCAAATACTCGGTCATCAGCGCCCTTAAAATACCAATGGATTAAAAATCAATTAAATGGCTTAAACCTTAAAGATTAAATTGCAATAAATCAAATAAAAGCAAAGTTAAAACTCATGGACAACGGTGTGGTAAAGACTAAAATATGAGCTAAAACCATTAAAACCAGAGAGGAGATAAACTGGTTAAAATACCCAAAAGTTTAGTGCCTAATTCTAAAATTTGCAGATAAAACGAACGCTAAAACCCTGTCCACCGCCGTCTCGTGATCCGCGAGTAGCTCTGCCAAGCTGGCCGGCAGCTGGAGAGACCTGCGCAGACGGGTCAGTCTAAAACATTCTAAAAATACATGATGCACGGACAGTTGGGCACCGCAAAGTGGGCAAAGTGGAGACGGTGTCCGGTTTAATAAAAAGCTGTGGATAAAATGGCACTGGCCAATATGCAACCGAGCCAAAATAACTTCTTCCCGCAGCGATAGGCGACAGGAGGTCACCCAGTGATTCGGAAGCTCCTTTATTGTTCGGAGCTTGCTGTCATGGAGAGCAGACCACTCATCGCGTCAGCACGAGAGCACCGCCCTACGCATAACAAGGCGAAAGTCTTCTGCGGTCACAGATGAAATGGTTACACTGGGATCTGTGCCAAATTTTACATAATTTCAATTCTATTCTTTTTTCCAAAGCATTGGTTTTACTTTTAATCGATCCATGATTTGGGCATTATTAGAAATTTTAATTAGTAGATGTCCTTTACGTAAAGGTATATACAGTAGTTGATTTGTCGTAGATGGCCTTTATAGATATTAATAATTTTAACATTGCCACCTTAGCTGCCGCATCCGCCATTTCATTCCCACGCAAGCTCACGTGACCAGGAACCCATGCACAAACCACGCTAACGTCCGGGGCCTGTAGAACGTGGTGGGCGTCCTGGATACTCTGTACGAGAGAATTGTTGTTGTACAGCTCACGAAGGCTCTGGAGTGCACTGAGGTACTCACTTAGAATAAGTCAGTCACCCAACTTTCGGCGGCGAACATGTAAAATGGCTCGATATATTGCATTCAGCTCTGCAGTGTAAATGGAAGTGCTGCCATGGAGACCGAATGTAAAGGGTTCGGCCTCATGGACAAACGCGCATCCAACACCGCTAGAGCATTTTGCCCGTCTGTAAAAATGAGGTTAAAATTCTGATAGCCCGATAAAAATTCTAAAAATAATCTGCGGATACTAATCATAGGCGTCGTCGACTTGCTGTGTAGTGTCATACCAGGATCTACGTGATCTGCTGCAGGCAACCAAGGGGGATACAGTCTTTCGCCTCTAGGGAGCTTACTAGGCAACACGAGTCCATGCTTCGCAAGAAGCTCCCGGAAGCGAAAACTGGAGGCTTAAGCTTTGCACGGGTGTTCTCATACTGGACGTCGAAGGCGGTGTCGAAAAAGGGTGCAAAAGTCGGATGCAAAGGCATTCAATAAAATCCACAGTCATAATTCCCCAGCAAAGTGTGCCGTTGATACTGCAGAGGTAGTTCTGCCGCTTCGGCGTAGATGTTAACAACAGGGCTAGTTGGGAAAGCCTCCGTTTCTAGACGAAGGCCAAAGTTATGGACTATGTCTAGTTTCTTCAGCGTAAGTGGACGAGCTGAAGCATAAACGATGTACCCATAGTCCGTCTTGGATCGGATCTGTGTGCGATACAAATTTAAACTGAAGTGCATTAATTTAACTTTATCTCACTTCTCAATCTGGAAGTAATCAAATATCGAATTCTTAAACACCATCACAAACATATTGCCCCTCAAAATCCAACCTCTGCGGTCCTCGTCCCGAGGGGTGGGCAACAGGAAGTAGGGGACTGACTGATGGGGTGATGTACGGTGGGGACTTGGTGTACCCCAGGACCGCTACGGCTGCCGAGAAGGCCCATCAGTAACACCGAAAACTGGCAGAAGAGGCTCTGGTATTTTTCCCCAGGGACCTACTACGGTAGGTATGGGATTGGCGATCCCGGGGTCCCTAGCCACTCACCCTCATTTCATGCCCTGCACCTCCATCAACTGTGCCACGCTCTGCTACTGCTGATCAGTATGCATCACCTTCTTCCCCTTCTAGTATTTTATTATAATTATTAGCACTTAAGGTCTTAGGTTTATAACTCCTGTCTCACCAGCAGAGATCTCTCCTATCTCCGTGGTTCTGTCCCACGGTTTTCAGCGCGGCTTCCGACATGTGTGCTCTCCGGAGGTCTCAGAAGTGAAGGTTGAGCGGACCCTTCGCACTGCCCCTATGTGTAACCTTAGGTGCGGAGCCCGTCCACACCGTCAAGTACACCCACGTAGCTCCTGGAGTGCCCGCTCTGTGTTAATCTCCCGACGGCCGTGTTGCCGTTGGGTTAGTATCACGGACCGGACGTGTTACCGCTGACGGAACCCCGGTGTAATCAACCACAAGTCCCCTGAATCCGCGTGTGCCTATTATACGCAGCGCGGCCTAAAGTGGGGAGCCACAGGCGGTTATTCCTGTGGTAGGGGCATAAAGCCGGGAATTGCGTGGTGAACGGTTTACCCATACGGACAAGCAGTGGATTTTGAAGGGTAGCTTTTCTGAGTTACAAATGAGATCGGTCATGGGTGGGGTCCCCATGACGGCACAGACCGTGAAGATTCGGTGTCTGTCTTTCTTTCTTTAACCCCCGGATGGCAGGCTGACGCCGACGGTTCCGGATGGGGGTCTATATCATCATGTCTCCGCGCAAAACCTCCTTCATTGACCCTTATTTATTGATGACCTTGGCATGTGATGGCAAAACGTATAAGGATATTAGCCCATTTTATATAAAGCGTGAAATAGATAAGATCAATGGCCCTGTCAAAAACGCTACGCGTCTCCGAGACGGTAGCTTACTGTTAGAGACCTCAGCTGCAGACCAGTCTAAAAAGCTGCAAAAAGCGTCTTTGTTGGGCTCCTACCCTATCCGGGTAGCCCCACACAAAACGCTGAATACGTGTAGAGGAGTAGTCTCCACCTCTAGCTAAGATGGTCTTGCGAATGAAGAGATAGTAAGTTGCCTCTCTGATCAACTTTTTTGTCAGGCGTACCGGCTTACCCGAAAACAAGATGACAGGGAATACCCCTTACGTACAGTCTTTCTTACTTTTGCTGGAACTAAGTTACCTGAATTTATCTATTGCGGCTATGAACGTGCTAGCGTCCGCCAGTATGTCCCGAGCCCCATGCGCTGTTTCCAATGTCAGCGGTTCGGACATACTAAGGTCACGTGTACCAATCCTGCTGTCCTAAAGAAAGGTTCTGATAAAGATCCGATGAAACCAAAGTCATATAGACCAATCTGCCTGTTAAACTCAACGGGCAAGATTTTTGAACATCTAATTAATAAGAGCATAATAGAATATAGGACTATGATAGGAATGAATAATAGGCAGTATGGCTTTAGAAAAGGAAGATCTACCGAGGACGCTATCATTGATATCATGGACTCCGTGACTCGCTGTACAAATAAGTATATAATTGGATTATCAGTTGATATTTCAGGAGCCTTTGATAATCTATGGTGGCCTTTCTTCTTTGAAAGGTTAAGAAAGCTTAATTATCCATATCCCATATATAGATTACTCTTGAGTTATTGTGATAACAGGAAAGTGTATATTCAAGGCATCAACCAGAAGATCTATAAAAGTATCAGTAAAGGTTGTCCACAAGGATCTGTTCTGGGCCCCACGTTTTGGGACATTGTGATGGAAACCTTGTTAGAAAATTTTGAAAATGATGAAAATGTAGTTAATATAATAGCATATGCGGACGATGTAATTTTTCTGATAGCAGGCGACTCAAGATTACAACTAGAAACTAAGGCAAATTTTATATCATCAAAATTAGCCAACTGGTGTAATGAGACTAAACTGCAAATTGCTCCCCAAAAGTCATCATATATTTTATTTAAAGGAAAATTAAAACGAGATCCGATTATTAAGTATAATAATGAAAAAATTAAACGTTGTAGAGAAATAAAATACCTAGGTGTTATGCTGGATGAAAAATTTAATTTTATAAATCATGTAGAGTATGTTAGAATGAAGGCTGAAAAAGTTATGAATAAATTAGCCACAATTGTCAATATAAAATATAAAATATCCTTAAATAACATTATCACCTATCATTATACTATTTTTGGATCAATTGTTACATATGCCGCAGCAACCTGGGCTCAAAAACTGTATAATTTGAATATCAGAAACAAATTAAGAAGTACACAGAGGAACATCCTGCTTCGCCATACGGGTGCTGTTTGTACGACATCTACAGTAGCACTCCTTGTAACGACAGGAATATGGCCCATCGATCTTCTAATTAGATTGAGAGGTGCAATGTTCTGGTTCAAGAAAAATAATTTTGATAAAGTAAATAGTATAGTTGGAAAGGTGTGTAATACCAGACAAGATATCAAGAAACATCTGTTGAAGGATTGGCAGAATGAATGGGATAGTATAAATGAAGGTAGAAGAACTCATGAATTCTTTCCATTTATAATCGAACGCTTGAAATTGAAACATGTAAAACCCACAAAAGGTCTAATCCATTTTTTGACTGGACATGGACCTTATGGTACATATTGGTATAAAGTGAAGAAGTTAAATAATTCCATTTGTAATATATGTAGTAAAGTAGATAATCCAGAACATGTTTTATTTGAATGCGTTAAGTATGACCATCTAATTACTGAAGAACGAAATAAATTAAGAGGATTTAATTTATGGAACATAATAAGAATCCCAGAATTATATAATATCTTGGCCAAATTAGCAAATACCATCAGCGAATTAGCATGGAAATCAATTCTACCCAAATGTATACCTGTTCAAAAAATTCAACCACCAATTGAATTAAGAAGATCCCAAAGACGTATTAATCCACGTAATGAAGAAAATATTATTATTTAAGAAGGTATGGATATTAATGATTAGCAAAATATAAATAGTAGAAGAAGAGGATATTGTGTTTCCCTTGGTCGACGAGATTGGGGCAACAGGAGAACTAGAGCCGTAGCAGAATCCGAAGGTGATGCAGAGAGGATGAGGGTGGCGCAATTCCCCTTCCATGTCTACCAGTTCTGAGGAGGACACATAGAGTTCCTGCCGGCGAATCAGGTACCCGCTTCAAGGTTGTTGGTGCAACTGATCCAGTAATGTCCAACAATCTGTATAATGAGGAGGTGATCGCAGAAATGAAAGTTTTTTAGTGTTTCAGTGTAATATATTATCCTGTGAAATCTTTAGGGGAGGGACCCCCTCCCCTCAAATTAAATATAATTTTGAGTAGTGTTAATAGTATATATTTTTGGGGGAGGGGCTTTGCCCCTCCCCGTGGTGTTTAAAGTGAATGATGAAGTTTATTTGTGGTTTAGTTTAGGGAGGGATTTTCCTTCCCCGGTGTAAGATGATGAGAGAAGTGTTGTAAGTAATAATGTGGTGTAGTAATGGATGAGTAAAGTTTTTTTTTTTTTTGGATGGTTGTTTTGTAGTGAAGGATATTGGTGAATTGAGTTATGGATTATTATTATGGATAATTTGAGTGAAAGATGAAGGATGATTTTAATGAATTATTTTAAGAAGTGGATATTTGGAAAAATGGATTTAAGGAGTTGATTTGATAAATTATGGAGATGTTATTTTATTTAAATTTGGTGTAAAATGAGGATTGTTAAATTTTGAGAAAGTGTGTTTTGAGAAATTATAGAATAGGAATTTTTATATATATATAATTATGTTGAAGATTTAGGAGATTTAATAGTTGAAATGTGTTTTGGTATAATGTTAATTTGATATTTTTGTCTTAATAAGGTAAAAAAAAATTAAATTATAAATAGATGAAATAAATAAAATACATTGAATTGTTTGGTTTGGTTGTTTGAAGGTTGTTGTAATGGTTTAATTTTGAAATATATGAAAGTTATTGAATGTATAATTATTGTTTGTTTAATATGTTTGAATTGTATTGTTATTTTTTGAATTTGAAATTTATATTTTATTTGATATAAAGTAGATTTGAAAAAAAATATTGATTGTTGTAGAATTAAAAATAATAATTGAATTTGTTTGTTTGTATAAATTGATATAATGTATTTTAATTTGTTTAAAGAATTTGGAGTTAATAATTTGTAAATCCGGTGATTGTTGTAATGTAAATTTTATGAATTATTTTTATATAAGTTTTTGGTTAAATGTTTTGTAAGTTTTTAAGAAGGTTTTTTTTTTATCAGTTATAAGTTTTAAATGTACTGGTTACCAGTACATTAAGTAT
The DNA here is from genome assembly GCA_030765055.1 of Mantis religiosa. Classification (NCBI taxonomy): domain Eukaryota; kingdom Metazoa; phylum Arthropoda; class Insecta; order Mantodea; family Mantidae; genus Mantis; species Mantis religiosa. The sequence continues at coordinate 313,993,036 of CM060948.1, forward strand.
CGGTTTCCGGTATTGTAGTCTTATTTTGTAATTGTAGCTGGTTGCCAGTTATTTGTATACTGGATTCCAGTAAATTTTTATTAGTTAAATTGTAAATTTTAAAAATGGTAGTTTTTGTATTTGTTTAAAAATTTTTCTTTTTTTTTTCTTTTAATTTTTGTTTTATTTAATTATCTGAAAAATGATTGTTTAAATTGTATTTTTGTATTTATGTGGTAGTTAATAAATTAGAATTTGGAAATCATGTCCCGGTATAAGAAATTAGGTACCGGGATTAGATTTTCAGATTTTATTTATTTATTTGTACCAATCCTGCTCTTTGTGAGCAATGTGGCCTGGCGAAACACGAAGACCCAAACTGCACTCTACCACCTTGTAGCGTGAACTGTGGCGGTAGTCATCCTTCCAGCTCGCGACAGTGCCCTAGATTCATGGACGAAAAAAGTATTCAGGAGCTACGTGTAAAGGAACGCCTGACTTTTCCAGAGGCACGACGGCGCTTTGAACAACTAAAGCCTGCTACCACTACAACTGGATATGCATCAGCAGCTCGCCGTACTCCTAACACCACTGTTGCTGTTCAACACGTCCCTGTCGCCCACGCATCCACGCGGACTGACTTTCTAGCCGTTAAACCCACGTCTCAGGCTGTTTGTATATCCACCAGCACAGATTCCGCTTCAACCGTACAGACTCTAGCCACCAAGCCATCAGCGGGTAACAACCATCCCGTGGTAAATGCGAAAAACCGATCTCGACCACAACATAGATCGCGAAGTCGCTCGCCTTCTATTAGATCCCGGTCTCGTTCTACGAGCCGTAGGAGTTCTAACTCCCGAACATCAGCGGAGTCACAGGAGGCTAAAGATTTTCGAATCGTAGGGCCAAAGTCAGCCAAGGTCAAGAAAAAGGTTAAAACGGCCCGTTAAAACCTCTTCATGGAAATAATCCAGTGGAATATCAATGTTTTTCGAGCACGTGCTCAAGACCTAGAACATTTAGTTTCTCAACGGTCACCATCAATTATTTGTCTCCAGGAAACCCGCTTACATCCCAATCACTCGTTACACCTTCACTCTTTCTCTGCATTTAGAAGCGACTCTCTTGCAGGTATGCGTGCAAGCGGTGGCGTTGCTACCTTAGTGGCGCCTAACATCTCAGCTGCCAACGTTCCTCTCACCACACCATTGCAAGCTGTGGCCGTTCGGATACAGCTGGAGAGCATCAGTTTTACCATCTGTAACATATACCTGCCGCCGCTCAGTATAGTTCCAGAGCGTGATCTTCTAGCTCCATTGGCTCGGCTCCCCTCACCACTACTCCTTGTGGGAGATTTGAATGCCAAGCACACGCTCTGGGGATCAGACACTGATGACGCCCGCGGATGCCACCTCGTAGACGTCTTCGATATGTCTGAGCTGCTTCTGCTAAATACTGGTGAGCCGACATTCCTATCATCCGCTTATGGTACACATTCCGTACTAGACCTTTCTTTCTGCAGTCCGTCATTAGTACCATTACTTGAGTGGTCAGGACTTTCCGACCTCTTTGGCAGTGATCATTACCCCATTAACATTCATTTTTCTGGCCGCCAATGTATACTTTCTCGACATCCTCGCTGGATTATTTCCAAAGCTAACTGGGGAAAATTCCAATCCGTGATACACCTCATCGACGATGGTTTTGACACCGTCGATGAAATGGTCGAATATTTTACTTGCTCTATCCTGCTCGCAGCAGAATCCAGCATTCCTCGAGGTTCACCTACACCACGTCATATCCCTGTACCGTGGTGGTCTGAGGAATGCAGTTTGGCTGTCAAAGCACGCAAACGTGCTTTGCGCATTTTTCATCGCCTTCAAACGTTCTCGCGCTAGGGCACGCTTTATACTGCGCAACGCAAAGCGTAAATCTTGGGAAGCCTATGTGTCTTCGCTTTCCCGGCGCAGCTCTACCCAACAAGTATGGTCAGCTGTTCGGCGGATGTATGGCAAGTATCGCCGGACGGTAATTCCCGGCCTTGCCATCAACGGTTCCTTGTGCACCACCGAGCAGGACATAGCTGAAGCCCTAGCTACCACATTTGCTGCCACGAGCCAAACTGCCCGCTATGACGCTCTCTTCCTGCCTATTAAGGAAAAGGTGGAGCGGGTACCACTTAATTTTAATAGTGACTGCACCGAGCCGTACGACCAACCTTTTACCGCAGCCGAGCTTGCCCATTCTCTGGCGTTAGCAAAGGATTCTTCTCCAGGTCCCGATGACGTACACCGTCAGATGCTGCTCCATCTTCCATCTGAGGCGCTATGTTTCCTTTTAAACATCTATAACCACATTTGGCATGAGCGGGTTTTCCCTTCCTCCTGGCGAGAGGGTATTGTCATCCCCATCCCTCGACCCGGAAAGGACCGCACGCTACCATCTAGCTACCGCCCCATTTGCCTGACGAGTGTCATCTGTAAGACCTTCGAGCGAATGATAAACGCTCGGTTAAATTGGTGGCTAGAAAAACATAACCATCTGTCCAACTTGCAATGCGGTTTTCGTCGCCATCGCTCAAGTGTCGATAATCTAACACGCCTTGAGGGGTATATTTCCGATGCGTTTCTACTGAAACAGCACGCCGTGGGCGTGTTCCTCGACCTGGAGAAGGCATATGACACCACCTGGCGGTACGGCATACTGTGTAACCTACATGGTTACGGTATGCGTGGTCATCTACCCGAATTCCTATGCAACTTTTTGAAACTTCACCGTTTTCGGGTTCGCATAGGAAACACGATATCACGGGAGCGGATAGAGGAGAACGGCGTACCTCAAGGGTCCATTTTGTGCGTCACCCTTTTTGCAGTAGCGATTAACGGCATCACTAGTGTCGTTCGAAGTGGAATTCCATCATCCCTCTATGTTGACGACTTCGCAGTTTATTGTAGGTCTGCCAACATAGATCACATTGAGCGCCAACTGCAGCTGACCTTTACCCAGCTAGCAGCTTGGGCGCTTCAAACCGGCTTCCCTTTTTCAGCTGCGAAGACGCAGTGTATCCACTTTCACCGCCTAGAAGGTATTCGCCCGCTTCCTGATCTTCATTTGAACGGCACACCCCTGCAATTTGTCTCGCACCTGAAGTTTTTGGGCCTCTACCTGGACCGACAACTCAATTGGGAGCAGCACATTCGTCACCTTCGAGCCTCTTGCGATCGTTCTCTTCGGGTGCTGAAGGTATTATCTGGAGCATCTTGGGGGGGGGGGGGGCGATCGCACGGTAATGTTGAGGCTATACCGCTCTCTGGTTCGGTCCAAGCTGGACTATGGCAGTTTTATTTATGGCGTAGTGACCGCCTCTAAACTTCGCCTTTTGGACACCGTGCATCATACTGGCATCCGCCTTGCCACAGGAGCTTTCCGCACCAGTCGAGTCGACTGCCTGTATGCAGACTCAGGCGAACCTCCACTTCATATTCGTCGCTCGCTGTTACTATGTTCATATGTTTCGAAGTTGGCAAGTTATCCCAATCATCCTTGTATTGAACCAGTTCTGTGTCCAGATTTAGTCCACCGTTATATGCGCTCTGGTTCTCGGACTCGCCCCGTGGGAATAAGATTTCGGGATCTACTACATTCGCATGGCCTCCGAATGCCTCGCGTGGAGAGGTCGTCCAGCTGTCCCTATCCTGCATGGCAGCTCAATCGTGCGCGTTTCGATCTCGCTCTTTCAAACAACTCTAGACTCGCTACTCCACATTCAGTGTTCCAACACCTTTTTTCCGAATTACTGGGCCGTTACCCTAACTATGTTCCTGTCTTTACAGACGGCTCTCAGTTAGGTAACGCTACGGGTAGCGCGTTCTTTGTTAACGGTGAGGCTCACAAATTTCGACTTCTGGACTCCACTTCAGTTTTTTCCGCAGAACTGTATGCCATCTTCTATTTGCTCCTTTTTATTTGCAAGTTAGCTCCTGGCTCTTTTATTGTCTGCACTGATTCTCTGAGTGCTCTTCAGGCCTTGCAACAGCACACTGCCGCTCACACCCTCGTTTTAAAAATACAGGCCCAGATCTCGCTAATGCTCAGGCGCGGGTACAATTTTGTTTTTACTTGGACCCCAGGCCATGTGGGGATTTCCGGAAACGAGGAGGCGGACGCGGCTGCAAAGTCCGCTTGCCGTTTGCCCCGGAGTTTATCAACTACTGTACCATACCAGGATGTGCAACGTTTTTTCCGTCGCCAGTTCCTCTCTGCTTGGCAGCACTCCTGGACAACTTTGGAAGGCACACAACTCCGGGCAATAAAGGAGAGCGTACAACCCTGGCTAACTTCCTGCAGGGATAACCGGCGAGCCGAGGTGATACTCACCCGGCTGAGAATTGGACACACACGAGAAACTCATGGCCACCTATTAAGAGGGGAACCGGCCCGTGTGTGTGCTCCGTGTGCAGTACGCCTCACGGTGCGGCACGTACTGCTTGATTGCCCGCAGTACGCCAGAGTTCGCCAGTCAATAGGCTTGGGAGCTAACTTGCCCAGTATTTTAGGGGACGACCTAGTGGCCGTGATTAAGGCACTGCGGTTTGTTACTGAAATCGGTTTTAATCAGCGAGTCTGAGTTGCATTTTTTATTTATTACTTTTAGAGTTTTTAAAGTATGTCTTTAGATCGTTTTTAATGTCCTTTTAACAGTTGAGGGTTTTATTATATTTTACCTTTTTTAGCTAAATGTTTATAGCTTTTAGGTTTTAGTATTCACTTAGGGCCCAAATGACCTTGTTGTCGACGGGCCCTTAAACACCACACACTCACTCATCACAAATATATTAATATTTATTAGTCCCTTTTCGGTCTACTTTGGCATTATTTGTATTTACTGTATTAAAACAGTAAATACTTTACAAAATTTTCTGGAAGAAACAATTTTCTCCTGACATTTAAAATGTTTTTATACGAAGTGAAAGATCTCTCTGCTTTACAAAAGCCACATGATATTTGCGAAAGAAACCTTTCTTACTTACAGAATCAGCATTAAGTTCTTCCTCAGATTCACTATGTAGCAACACATTTATATCTCACAGAAGCATGAAACCTGGATTACTGGCTTCAAATATCTCAATTTTATTACAAAGACACTTTCCTGTTTCTTCTGGTATGTCTCCGGCGACAACTGTTTGTATATCTGTAGGGCAGAAGATAAGGGCATTCCCTTTTATTTCAAACATGTGATAGCAGCTAGGATTTTTATAAAGTGACCTTTAATAAACACTAATTTACTCTGGATACTATTCTCAATGCAAGCACTTGCTGCTTTATTTTTGTCTATCACGTCGAGCACCTATTTCATTGTACTACATAATATACAACTGCTTAAATCCATGTTCCACATCTCTTGTCAGTTGGGATATACGAGTATCTTGCGCCATATCAGTGAATAATTTCACACTTGATGGCGATCTCTCAAACACTTTATTCATAGCCGAAATTAAGGTATTTACTTCGGGAAAATTCGCTTGGATTTTCTGTGCCAACCGGTGAAGGACATGCGCCAAACAAGTCACAGAACTGCTTTACAATGAAATACGTGTAAAGCTTTAATAGCTTTAGGCATGTTTTCTGCTGCATCTGTAACATCACCAAGAGGTTTTCCTCATTTTATTTAGCAGGTGACAAAATAACATAATGCATCAACAAAAACCATAGCAATCGCCGAATTGCTTGTTATTTCCAGTATGTAGCCTCGAGACAGTGAGATGATGTATTACTGAGTCAGATTCAGTTGCTTATCCACGACGGCTTTGACACGATCTAACGATCCAACACGATCTAACTGAGTCTTTGGTACTTTTCGTTATTTCTGGTATGAGCTGAACAGAATTACTTTATTGAACATTCGTAAAGATTATTTGGTAAAATATGGAACGTCCTTTAATGGGGAGCAAGGTAAATGAACAGGCCGAAAAAAGTTTGTTGATCTTTAACCAATTTAATCAAACCAGCTGCACTACAGGATATATAAATTTTGCTTGCATTTGAAAACATTTTTTTGTAATACACTTACAGGTTATAAAAAACTGAGAAGTATTTGTAAAGCTTAGATTTCTGTGAAGGCGCTCGGGGTAGTTGATAAATTAGTTTCATTAAATTATTTCTTCATAAACTTTTCCGAGGCGGCTTTTCCTTAATGTTTATTCACCAGGAAATTTTCGTTCGTAATATTTCTTCCAGGAAATTTTGAAATTATACATTTTTAGCCTAATTAAAGGCATTCTGGTTGTAAATAATGATTTTAAGGCTTAAATATTTCCGAAAATTACCATTGCCACCATTTCCACTTTTACTTGCAGTAAATGTTGTTGCTAAGGTTTTTTAGATCTTGGAGACTAGCATTTCTATGAGCAGCTGTTTTCAATAAGTTGTCTCGTCATATTTTTTTGTTGCAGGACACATACAAAAATGGTATAAAAATATGAGATTATTTTGGTGATATATAACCAATAAACACCAATCCGAAAATCACACTGACTTTTAAAATATTCCGAAAATTCAAAACTAAACCTTAATGTTATCACACTTGCTGAGTACTATATTGCCATCTGTTGTTAAGACTAAGATTTCCATCAATCCACTGTCGAAGTAACTGAACTTCACTGCTCTTCTGTCTCGACAATGTAATTCCCTATTACGCAGATTTCAGAAAATACAATTAGCAGTACAAGTGTAAAGGTTCAACTTTTAATTCTTGGATATATTGTTACGACAGACGACTTTGTTTGTAGCATTAATACATACCATGTCAAGTTATGTAACGTACACAACGGACTTTAAACATTTCCCATATTATTGTTGAACAATATTGATCGGGGCATTTTTATGTCAGGAAGTGCTCAATTTTGAATGCTACAAACTCATTTACGGCGACTTTTATGAATTTAGAAACGTGATATCTAGCATTCCTGCACAAGATGAACAATAAAAGACAAATTATCTCACGTTTTTCTCTTCTTCAAGTATCTGGGTGAATTAGACGTAGGGAACATCGCTGACAAAGTAAAATATATGCATAAATATGTACAAAATTTAGCTAAATATGCACTAATCCCTTAAATATTTATATGTATGCACTATAAAACTTCCGTAAGAAGTAGCTTACAATGTCGAACAAATGTATTGCTAACATTTATACGTTTAAAATTTAAGGAATGAAACATGTATATATGTAAATTGAGAGCTCTGTTAATCACACATTATTGATCACAATTATTTTAGAAGCGTGTGACAATCGACGATTTAGAGATATAACAACCATTTTGTATACGTTCACTGATAGTTTCTTAGATTTAACTCAAAGTAAACTTCAGCAAAGTAATTGGACTTAATTAGACAAAAAATTGCACATTACTGTTCACTAGGACACCAGTGTCATCTTCGAATAGAACTCTACTTGCTACGTCGTTTATTGGTACGAAGTGAGAGATCGCGTATATAGATCAGAAGTAGCAAAGGTACTAACACTGACCTTGGAATACTCTATGTTACCTTCCTGCAATTTGAAGTTTGTCTTTCGTAACCGATATCACTGTTTACTTTAACATTTCGTTTTCTTTCATCTAGATGTGATACAGTTCAAGTATTTAATTTACCTTCCACGCGTAGCCGATCTCACCTTATATGTGTATTTCGTAATGCCCCGGATATTCCTAACTACAGATATAAATACTATTGACACAAAAGGATCTGAAACAAGTATGGATATCCTTAACCTCTCCCTGACTCCCTCCAACTTCTGGAAATGCCACAGAACGTGTAAATTACCTTTGGTGGACTACTATCTACCTGCGTAAGTAGAGCAAGTATTGCATTCTAACCAAAAATTGGATATCGACATATCGGTCCGGGTAGCTCATTTAGTTAGGCGCTCGGCCATTCATCTCATGGATGTGGGTTCAAATCCTGTGCTCACTGTCTGTTTTAAGTGACAGTGCTGATACGATCCTGACAATTGAAATCAAAGCTGAGGTACATCAGATTTATTTATGTAAATGTAACATTTTTGAAAAAATTCTAATGTAACAAAACTTAAAGATATTTTTATGTCAACCAAAATGTATGTCTTGAATTTTCTGGGATCTTCCTCGCAAGACACCTTCGTTCTGGCTAACAGTTCCACAACAGGCAGGAATTTAGGGATATACAAAATATTACTGCACAAAATGTATACACCTCCTTATAACACGCAATTTATGTGAAATACATATTTATGGAGTCTATATTCCTCAGATAATCCCAGTAATTTGCACTTTTAAAAGTCTATGTGTTTATCACATGGCGCCGTACTTCAATATGTGGCCAGCAGATAGCGCTAGCTACATCCAGTCTGGCTATGTCAGCTCTACAGGCTAGATGGCGGCATCTTCGCTGATATATATGCTGTTCTAATTGTTACAATGTTATTAACAACAATGAAAGAGCGTTTGTCTGTAATATCCACAAAGAAAGTGAGCAATATTCTATAAAAGAACGCAGGTAATTTTGTAGTCATTGGGGATTAGAACGCGGCATATTTGTATTAAAAACCACAGTTTTAGTGCAGAAATGGCTGCGCATGGTAGTATACAAGGGCGGCATTCTTGATTCTTTGTATAGCATGATTGTCATTTTTTCTTGGTCATTTGATATCCTGTTGGAACTTATACGTAACTAGTAACACGTATTTTCATATTCCAATTGAAAAACTTTACCTGGCAGTACGGATCAGTGTTGCCAACTCAATTAAATGGGATCTAGTTACAAGTAGAGCAAACTTCCGCTGCAAAAATATAAAAACTAACCACAAACCTTTCGCTTTGAGATGACAAGATGAGCAAGATGATGGAATCATTAGTGATTATGATGGTCCTCTTATTGTTTAATGAGGCTGTTAGTATACTTAATAAATTATTAGCTCTCACTACAAATAAGTGTAGGAGATCTGCACTGGATGCCTAAAGTAGTTTAAGAGTCGTCACTGACCGAAGATTTCAGTATTACTGTAGCACTTTTAAACAAATTATACATAGATTTTCCAGATTTATTTACAACTTCATCACTTAATGGGTATGAGATACAGTAATTCCCTTTGTTCTGAATGCCAAATTTTACCATTAGGGGGTCAGTGTTCAGTTTATTCCTTTTTTATATTTAATGTCAATCATTATGGTATACAATCTTTCCACATCACGTTACCATGTGGCAACACAAGTAATGGTTTAGTCAATTTTGAAATATTCGAGAGGACATAATTTCCTTCAAAACGCATTTCTCCTGCTTGGCACCAGAACACAAGGGTACTGTTTGATTCAGTTTACTTTTCTATAATGTATCATTGGTGACATAAACGCAACGTTTTAAAACGTACTATTCACTTGAAAAGTTAAGAGTGCATTATAAATTGCAATGAAGCCTGAGACCCGGGAGGTATCCAGCGTTAACAAAGTTTTGGCTAGGATGATGGATGCTGAACCTTTGTCTACTGTATATTTTACGAATTACGTTAATTGTTAAAACTGAAGCCCGAATGATTACAAAGGACTTTCAGATTCAGAATATATAAATTCAAGGAAGGGTTAATATCTCCAGTCTTCAGAAAAATATTTGCTAATGCCCTCTGTGTAAAAAGAAATTTACACGTTTAACCTCCTTTGGCATAAGAAATATTCATTTACTTCCTGAGCAGAATGATTCAGGCGATTTCGTCTATGCCGCGCATGCGAGGGGCCCGGGTTCGATTCCTGTAGCCGATCTATCTGACCCATAGGTTTTGTTTTCGGGAGATTTACCAGGTCACCAGGCCACATCCACTGAATTTCTTCTGCCTCTATTTCCCACCTTTATCATTTCATGTCATCTCCCCTGGTGGCCGGTGGTTGTCTTGGTGGTACATGGCAGGATGATATGCTCTAAGAAAATTCCTCCCTTGGTAGACGTTTACCGGTCTACGATCTCAGTCTTGTGGTGGGGCTGTATCCCAATGGCAGAAGGGTGGGATATACATTCTCCTGGCCTGCCAGAGACCTTCCATGTAGTAACATGTACTAAAATGTGCCCTCTGAAATGTCCTGTCTCCTTGGCATGGCCGCCCTTTGCCTTATCTCGCTACATCCTTCCTCCCGGTGGTACTCCCAATTAGGGGTATAGGCATAGGAACCCGCAACTAACTCTCCGTGCCGATTCCCCTCCGTAAAGTAGCCCAGTCCAGTCCATTCCAGTCAAGTTCTATTGAGTTGTCCCATAATAGTATATCATCTTCCAAACTAGAGTTACAATATCAACAGTGTGCTAATATAAGTGTATCTATAGAATATTTATTCACCAGTGCTCGAGTAGGACAACGAACAAAGCTGATTTTGTGTAAGATATAGTTTATGTGAACTTGCCAATCTGTAAATATATCTTTCTAAATGAAAACCCAGAATTATGATACTGTCACTTTCTTTAAATAACACATTAATAATCCCAGTTTCTATCGCAGAGCGTGAAATATCATGAGTTATAAGTGTAACAAGCTTTGTTTTGTCTAACTTCTCATATAATTTATTAGCTTTAAACAAAAACCTATATGACACAATTTTAAACATAATTATAATAAATTACACACTGATTTAAATGTTTACTGACCACCAGTACACTAGTTCCATCAGCTGATAAAGATATACCTGCGATATTCTTTATAGAAGGTGATGTGTCGTGCATATAGATGAGAAATAGTTAATGCCCTGACACTGAACTTTGCAGTACTCCATCTACTATTATTGTACAATTTGACGTTTCCTTTTGATAACTGATATCAGTGTTTATTTCCACTTTCTCTTTTCTCTCATATAGATATTTCACAAATCAGGTAATTAATTTAACCTCCTTACTTTGAAAGAATTTCTGTACAATGTGTCACAAAGTATTTGTTGTGGATGATGATCTCAAATTTGCAATTTCACGTAGTCGCGGCTATTCCTAACAACAGACTGATAATACGAGGAACGTCCAGAAAGTAAGTTCTGTTAGGTAATACAATTAAATTATGTACAGATACACCAAAATTATTTATTGCTCAAAATTCTACAACCCTTAAACTAATTTTCCACATAACTGCCGAAATTTTGCAGGCATTCGTCATAACGAGGCAAACATTTTTGTATAACTTCTTCATAGAAGTTTTCCGCCTGTCTTCAAACAGTTGGAAACATTTTCTTTCAGCTCTTTGTTATTGTTGAAGTGTTGGCCACCAGGGAATGATTTGAGATGGAAAAACAGATGAAAGTTGCTAGGAGCGAGGTAAGGGCTGTACGGGGGGTGGACAAAAACATCCCAGCCAAATCCCTGTAGGATGTTTTTCGACGCATTTGCAGTGTGTGGTCGTGCGCTGTTTTGTAGAAACACCAAAATTTTTGAGATCGCAAATATACTGATAAATTTCAATTTTTTTCTCTTTCATAGAATTCAGAAAACGAATCACAGTTCTGTTTACACAAGCGGCGGGATTTTCAATCAACATCGACATTGTAAACAAGCACAACAAGGTGTACTTGGCCGACAGCGATCTCACAATGGTGCCGTTTTTTCTCCTTGATACGGAGCATCTACCCCGCATGTCAGGAACTGCCATCGCAGCGCTGGAGCGGAGATAAATTGAAGCAGAACGTTTTTCTGGACGCCGCTTGTAATAAAAGTAAGGCAGATGGGGCTAGGTTGTACTTCCTTATCTTCTCCCTGACGCACTCCACGTTCTGCAAATGCTACATAGTGTATGAATAGTCTTTGGTGGTCTACTATCTACTAATGTAAGTAGAACAAATGTTGCATTCCAACCAAAAATTAGATATCCACATATCGGTCTGTGGGACACAGTTGGATAGGAACTATTGCTGTACGTCTAAAACATGAGAGGACAAATATTGTTTTGAAGGCAGCTGAACAGTAGAAGATGCATTTTGTGGAAAGATTCACATATGTAATGCGACATGAAGTGGTTCTGTCGTTCTTCCTCTCTCCTCGCGCGCACGCTGGGCAAGTTTGTGTGTGCTTATGTGGAATCTAGAAAAATATCGTACGTGTTTCATTCACATAATTGTCGCCCTTCACGTGCAACATATTCTACTGCTAATGTCGTGTACCTACATGCAAGGGCAATACGGAAGTTCAGTAGGCATAAAGGGATCAGTAAAAAAAAATTTCAATCTGCTGGCTTTATGATGACTTTAAAGGCGATAACCGCAGTAAAAGGAGTTCTTGTATATATTTGTTACAAATAATTATTTACATTCGCCTAACTTTGTGAACGTACGTTCGTCAAAAACAGAAGCATCCCTTAATGGGAACCTAAAATGGAATGACACTGTGCTTTTACGTGTTCCCAGCAGATGGCATTGGGTACGACTAATTTGGCTCTATCCACTTTTTCGATTAGCTGGCAGACATTTAGCTTGTATTATTCTATCAGAATTTCAGTTTTGTGAGCAACGATAATACTTTTGTAGCATTTAATTAAAAAGTGAGAAATATAAAATTAAAGAAACCCAGCTAGACTCATAGGCTCTCGGGATTAGACCGCGGCATATTTCGATTCGAAGCCACAACGATAGTGTCATACGCGTGTCATAGGCTGCCTATGTAAACTTACTGCTTGTACCATTATCAGCTTCCGCAGTATTCTTTAGTGCTGGTCTGTATTTTCGAATGCCTGGTACTTTTTTGTAACTTTAAATTTATCGTATATTTTATTTCCTCTACTGTTAATAGTACGTAGGTCAGTCTCGCGTGCATAGGAATACACTTGAGGGGGTGAAGATATTGTTTTTGTAATAGTGCAACCTCTGAATCACATCATTTAGGAACAACTCAAGGAAATATGGATACACATTTGTAGCTTTGCTGGTTGTTTAAGTTTATTGGTATGACAATCCATGTCTTGTATTTTAGATAGAAGTTGGCATATCGAGATAGTTTTTTTTTTTTTTCTTTTGGTTTGGAAATTTTACGCCCTCCAACGTTAAGTCATATCGGACGGTGAATGAAATGGGTGCAATGTTGCTCAAATGTGTCCAGCGTCCATGAAAATTATAGATAACGTACATTAATCTTTCAGGATCAGGGAAACCCGCAAAATATACCTTACCCAGATAGCGGATCCTGACCGACATTCGAACTACGGACCACTAGAATATAAAGTACACAGAACCACTAATATTAGGAAGAAAAGTCTAATTGTATATAAACGTATTTAAGTGAAAGCCGCTAATTATTCACGTGTAAATGAATGTGAATCACAAGGATGTTGCTTACACATTTCTAAGATAGAAAATGAAAACTGAAAACAAATTGACCATCCAGGGGTGGTATCATACAGATTATTTCACCTGCAATTGTAAATATTGTGACTTTGTGAGTTCGTGAAATGAAAAGTCCAATTACACCACTCAAAAATGTTCTTTATTTCCACCGACTTACAGTTGCACACTTGCCAATTACACAGGATTACGTAATGCACCCAATTACGATTCACCAGTTCGTCCGTTATAATTTCACTTGCAGTCGTAATTACATAAAATACTCTGATGCACGTACACAGTCTTCTCGTCGTACCCTGCACTCTTACACTGCTCCCCAAGAACTCTGACTCTGACTCACTCCTCTTGCCCGACGTGTTGCTTATATAGGGTCAGCTAGCCGATCTGCTGGAAGGTTCTAGATTAGATGAAATATCCCGTAAGTTCGAGAACACAGATGGAACAGAAAGGGACAGCGTAGTGATGTTTTTGTACCAGGCACCCCTCCTTAACGCTATAAGACAAACGAGGGAGCGGGGCGAAAGCCGACCGTCTCCTGCTTGCCCGCTCTATAGGGTGTTCCAACATTCGGGTGACAATATTATAGCTGTATACACTACATGTATGGAGTAGGCTGTAGTAACATTAAACCCATGTGGTTGAAGAAGAGAAAGCGGTAAATACAATTTCGTAAACTTTCTTAGTCATAAACAATAACTGGCTTGTTAGGTATTATCTCAGTTCTGGACACAAAATCTAGTGACCTTCAACCAAATATGTAAGCGAGAGGTATAAAGTAATTAACTATGCTGTGACAGTAACCGTGGAAAGGTATAGCCGGAGCCATAACTTGAATATGAACCACGGATCACTTAGTCTTAACCATGAAAACACACCAGCATGGCAAATACATCACCAGCACATTCTATATATTTGAGATACATGTTAGAAATTATATACTCAAAATATCATATGGACAGAGGTCATCTTCCATAACACCGATGTCATAGCAAGGGAAGCAAAAAGCTCTACAAATACATTCAATTTAGAAGGCTTCTTTTCGCAAAAAAAAAAAAAAAAAAAAAAAAAAAGAATTGTTAGATATTAAGATTTTATCTCAATCTATGGTACAGCAATTCTTTGTTTCAATGCCATAGGCATCAATTAAATGTACTTTATATTTAAATAACGTAATTCCAATTTGTTACTTATCTTTGCGAATATTTAGAAAATTTTATTTCCTACTACGCAATTTTACAGGTAGATACATCTCTGGGCAGAGGAACAAGTTGCTCTATTACTGGTCCTCCCTGGCGGACAATTTAAAATAACAAAATCGTGTTATTCGTAACGTATATTTATAGCAAAACGTTAATTTATTTCACTCACACTACTTTCTCAATCCAATCTTCCACAACGGCTTATTTTTACACCTGTTAAAAATGTAAGATAAAAGTTATTACACATTTCCTTGTTGTTACAAGAAAGATAAAGGGACTAAATGTTTAACCAACATTTCAAACTAAACCCACGAAAGAGATTTGCTCCAACAATATTTTTAGTGGTTACTGTTGTTGCTATTATTGTTGTATATTATATACAAATGTGAGTAAGTAACATCCTTCTTTCATACACACCGTTTAGAGTTTATGAAGTGCAGCATTTGAACATAGAGTTTGGGACTTGCGTAATATCGGTACAGGATATTTATTTGACAGGAGAAAATGTCCAGGGTAAGTATTATTATCGGACCATTTTGTAAGTTTAGACAGCGTTATTAGGTTTATTGTGCCACATTGCCGACCGCATGCTCTGCGCAATTTGGTCTAGGTCTTCAATTGTCTGAATAATAAACCTAAGGTAGCGCCAGAAAAAGAACCGGAGACAAAAATACAGCAAGTGCGTAAAGCATGTAAAATGGACATAATGATTATTTGTACATCTTTACTTGTAATTCTTTAATTATTTAAGTAATTTAATCATTACTTGTAATTCTACAGTCTATTCGTTTACATTTTAGACATTCCTTGGAAGCTAAAATAGGAGATAGAGCTGAATTATAATATCCATAAAAACAGGCGATATTGCAACATACGTGGTTCAGGGTTTCTTTCTAGGTTTTTCGCTACAAAGTTTTGAAAACTGCGCTGATTCTCTACTTTTCAGGTGTGATGACGCAATTGTTTTATATACATATAGCAGAGCAGATGTTCTTGTGGAAACCTGCAAACAGCTTGCGAACTATGCCTTAAACTGCACTGAAAGTAGGATTAGGTTTAGTGTAAAGAGGAGTTGGCGCAGTGGTCAATTTTGATTTATTGTATAGACGCGAGAAAATGTATTCCGATACTTGAAAGACTGACCTACGGGAGGGAGGTGGGTTTCCATCAGTTAGTTGCGCCAGGACGGTTCAGTTTCCCTATACCTAAACAGTGATTTCGGGACACATTTATTTAAGCTTCAAATGAAAATAAAAACACTTTTGCCACATGAAACGTAGGTGCTTTTATACAACATTCCAGTATCAACTCAGGTATTTATCGATAGTTTGCTATTGACGTTATTTTCGCTCTCTTCGTTTTTCGCACATACATTCCTTAAACAGTTTAACCTCCCTTTCTTCGTTTCTAATGCATCTCCAATACTCACATTTGTAGTTTTATCTCGAACGAAATACTTCTACCTTTCATAGATTAGCGATATTTAAAATAATATTTAACTGCGTGGTGTTTAAAGTTAAGTGTATATAGTTCCGAAAATAAATACATTATCTCCTTTGTTACAGGTCTCAAAAACAGATTGTATGAATATACTACTACAATTATCTGCACTAAATTAATGATTGAGTGAATGAGTGAATGAATGAATAATAAAGCCCGCAAACAAACAAATTGGACGATAATTAAATGATGCTTAAATAATTCCAGGCTCCACAGAGCTTAGAGCACTCCCATCCTTATTGCCGTTACAAAATAGAGAACTTAAATACTTTTTAATGATTCCGTGTTTAGTTACCTCACCTAGGATTGATCTGTTTCGGAATTTCCTACGGACATTATCACCTCGTGGGCGTTTACTACTCCTAAAGTAAGTCGTGATGAACAGTGGGTAAGGCAGCTGTTTATTGGTCTAGCTCAGAAGTTTTGGCTATTAGATCGCGCAATGTCACAAGAACATAGATTTGTCACTAAGAATCACATTTCATGGAAAACAATTCGTTACGGGGACGCATTTCAATTATTTTATCTGACATTATAGCTAATTTGACACTAATAATTCATTGTTTTAATAATTTCAATAACTATTTGACCATTCAGTTAAAATATCTGTACATTTATAACTTCCTACATGTTGGAGCTGCTGTTATGTATTATTACTGAATATTTAATAGTAATTACAATGCAGTTTAATATATATTAATTGTTTATAGGTCTGGTAGGAGGTCAGTTTTTACCTCAAGTAACACTTTAACTGTTGATCTGTAGGTTATGTTCGGGATTCTTTTTTAATAATATTACATTGATTACATTTAAATTTGTTAATTATGTTTTAACTTTGCTTTAGCTCAAAATGTTTAGTATTAGGTCAAGATATATTTGTCTTTGTGTTATATATTAGGAAAGTTTACCGTAAATTGTTTTAATTTTCGCTATTAATATTTGTCTTATCACTAATATTTTGAATTATGGATCTTCGTTAAATCAGTATATTATTTGTTCCACAGAGTTCATATTGTTTGGATATTTATTATCCGAATGTAAAATTTCTTAGTGTCCGAATATTAACTCAAGAAGGAGATGCAGATATTGTGTTAATATTTGAATATAAAATTATATTTATTGTTCCGATTTATAATAAAGCCTTAATTTAAATACCATCCGTACTAGCACGGATAGTACTGATGTGATACACTCACATTACTATCTCTACTCTTGCACAAACACTGATTTCTCTATCTACTTCAAAATAAACATTTTATTGTAGTTACAAGGGAATACAGTAGACATTACGTAATAGATGTTTTTAAACGGTTGTCTGGGGGACGTCTTTGAAATTATAATGTGAATGTAATTTTTTTTCTGTTTTAACATTAGCCTGTCTTAGCGTTCAGTGATCCAAATTGCCTCTTTGCATTTCATATACGGACAGGGCTAATTTGAAAATAAGCTTAAATTCAGGGGGCATCAAAATGTATAGGTGTTGCTACTGAAGGCTCTGTAAAGAATTTTTGAACCTTAGCGAAATATTTTCCACACCCAAGTACGGCAGAAGGACTTTTCCTTTTAGAAAATACAGCTATTGAGGATTTGTGGAGTATACTCAAGAGTAAATCTGAAACGGCTGGTCTTACAAAATAAAATGTATCAGACATAAATTGTATTTAACAACACAATCTACATTCCATGTGAAGTAAAAGTTTGGTAATTTCTTAAACTTTATAGTTATTTAAAGTGATCCAGAGTGAAAAGGATTTTTTAGGATATTCACAGCAGATAAACATATTCATTTGTCATGAAGATGTTTTAAAAATATAACAATTTAATTAAAATGATTAGATACCATTTTCGATGAAATCGAGATATTCAAAAAAGTTTCCATTTAAGGGGTAGTTTGTTATTCGGAGACTTTCTTGAAAGTCTTGCTTGTCGTCCTGTAAGAAGCTGAAATTATATAACACTTTGGTATTTAACGTACATTTGTGTACTGGGTTATTTTGGGAGGATTTTTTCCATATTCGGGTGTTCCATTTCCAAAGAAATCTCGACATTGAAATTTTGGGTCCAGTGCAATTCTAAAAAAAGTGCAATTTTACCGCTAGAATACAGACCAACGAAAAGACCTGTACAAAATTGCAGTTTAAATATCCCGCGTGTTTCTGACTGACTGATCACAGCGACACGCCGTCTCGTGCAACACAAAGTACACTAAAACGTTGCAGATGGCGCTGAAGTTATAATTGCATATTGTATAGGTATGTAACTTAGTTATTGGGCACCTTTTGCAACATATTGGAACAATAATGTTTTGGTTTAACTGCAAAGTAGATGCAAATGTTGAGTATAATAATTTAGAGATATATTACACAAAATATTTCATATAAGGTAGAAAAGAAACATTGCGTTCCAGAACTTAACTCTTCAGAGAGTTGTATAAGTGAAGAGGTTTCAACTTATTTCTTGCATGGTTTTATTCACTTCCATTTTATACGTTTGAAACGATTTCTGGGCAATTCTAGCACATCATAAGTACATTACCTAGAGTTATATAAACCAAACTTGTAAATTTTTCCATATTATACTAAACGTATACCACGTGACTCAGCTGTACCTAGGTATGTAACATACAGTTTATAATTTAAGTTACAAGCTTTGACACCTTTCACAAATATTCTTATTGTATCATTAATCCTTAAAGTCCTGAAGAAGAACCCAGCAGCTCTGAAATCATTTGAAAAAAAAAAGGTTTTTCATAGATACCATGACTGGCTAGGTGACAGAGGAATGATGTACCGAAGAACGGTACACATAACGTACTATATGTCCCAGTGAATTAGCTACCGGAATGTATTGAAGGAAAGAAAATTCAAACCTAATATATGAAACAGTTTATAATCTTTTCGTTGCGGTATTTTCTGGATTTTAATTTACCAATTAGTGTATGGATATTATAGTCGTTTCATCCAACTATTCATGACAACGTTTGTCTAAGTTTTGAATGTTGTTGATATTCTCCCCGTTGCTTATTCAATAAGTACCTTACCTTACACAGAGGAATGTTCTCTCTGATATTTCTTTGATTTACGATTTCGGTTTTCAGTATTTAGATAAATAAATAATTGATAAAGCTCTCAAACCGTCATATTAGACGATGAACGAAATGATGCTCAAATTAGTGAACGCTCCACAGAGCTTAGAGCTTGCCTATCTTTATTACCGTTACAAAATATAGAACTCAAATATTTTTAATGGTTCCTGTTTAGTTCACCTTCCAAATTTTTTCGATAAGTAAATCAAGAATTTTTACATTCTACATGCGAATATGGACTAAAACGCGTATTATATACAAGGAGGAAAATTTCATACACAGTAGTGTTATTTGCGGCATTTATTTCTGTAGTTCTGAAAGAGGACCATACATAATGAAGAGTTATCGATGACTATGCCAGTTAGGGACAATGTCCCGGGATGGCTATAAGTCGAACTCCCCTCCTCTTCGAAGCGGGGTATACCTTCAATGACACTATGTGCTGTGTGGGTTATCAGTGGTGTAACTTGAGTGTCTAGTCAACACATGTGATTGTGCCGCCAGGAGCGTAAGAGGTTAGTTAGTTAGTCCATGTCAAAATAGATCGCGCTATGGTAGAGTTACGACTCTGCGGGAAGGAGTGTGCAAAGTATTCTAAGGCTCTGGGGTCCATGCTATCAACTTATATAAAGAGGGTATAGACAACTATGTTTGTTCCGTTGATTCTCTAAGAAAGACATAATTCTGAATTTTTACACCTAAAATATGTCTTCCTTAGGTTGGAGCAGGAGGCCGCCATTATAATTATAAGTTCTTTAAAGTAGTATTGTAATCTGGGTATTATAGATCTTTTATTTTTGTTTTCATTTTTAATACATATGATTAACGTTTAAGTACTATTGGTTGTTATTGATTGTACATGGTCATTGTACTCACATTATTTACTTTGCCGTTGTGGAAGCCATTCTTACTTCCGCCATGCCAACTGAGATAGATGGTGCCAGACATTGCCTTACTGCTGCTGATCTTCTTTGTGTAAATGTGCAGTACTGGAACACAGCTGCTTTTAAACGATGGGGAGATGCTTAAGAGCAAGACGCTATCCATTTGACTTTGTTATTTGGACCTCTATGCATTGGCCAGTTTAAGAAAAAAGAGAGAGGAAATATTTTACCAAATTGTAATAATTATATAATTCAACTATACTTTCTCTCATATGGGGCTTGTGCCCCTATGTAAATGCACATCCCGAAACAAAAGCGAGCATATTCCTTTCAAATGCTAATTCATTTATGAGTATAACATTCTTATTCAAACGTTCTTCCTTTCCCTGTAAACATTGTGATTTATTAAACTCATATGACCTTGTCAAACAATACCTGTTTACTTTAAAAAATGAATGTAAACGTAGCCCAAAATACATTCTTGTTAAAATTTGGGTACATTTATTAATTAATAGCTTGCTTCTCGTTACATAGAACCAGAAGGGCAGTAAGGAAACAATTGTTAAATTATTGCCCATAGATTTCAAATAATCGAGGTAAACGCCTCCCTATATTAACTGACGGATAATTATTTGTACGAGCGAGGGAAGTATAAAATGGCAGCCTTGGGGCGATTGTCAATTGTTTACACAGAAGGTCGTTCTAAGGTTACTTTGAAAGTCACTCTCCTTGCATTCACCACTGACAAAATAAATATAACACCTGAATTTAGAGGTAGGAGTACAAGATTTGGAAAATTTAATCGAATATTATGTCGGAAAATGGCTTACTCATTAAAACATATTTGAAATATTTGTAGTGTTTAAACTGGAGCTAGATTGTTTGTGTACTTACATTGTTTCTATCTCTGACAGTGTAGCTGATATACAGGTCATTTGGAACAAAGAGCTTGAAAATAATTAAAGCTAGACGTATTAAATGCCGTTAGTAATATAAAGATGATCAGAACCAGTTTTGACCCACTGAAGTGTTTGTATTTAGATTTGAGGCTTTTTTTAATCTTTGTGGTTTATCCAGGGATTCCTCTAAATTTAAATTTAGAAGTTAATATTTTTCAGCTGTTTTCTTTTTGGCCCATGCTGCTGAAAGTTACGTACGCTGATGTACTCGCAATGAGAGAGAGGGAGAGGAGAAAAGGATGGAGGCTTTGAGAGTTCTGACGAAAGCAATATTTAGACTCATATGCCCACAAGATCGTCGTCTCCTTTGTTATTTCGACAGTCACTTCTATTGGTGTACTAAATAGTTCAGTTATTTGCATTTGCATTAAAGATTGAAAAAAAGCTGTATGAATTTGGCTGTACAAAGTATATCACTCATTTCAAAATTCAGAGCAGTAAGAGCGATTTATGCGGAGACGGTTAAAGAGGTCAAAAAGCATTTTATGTAGTAAATGAGACATAGGTAAATTTGTTGTGAAGGAATTTCTGTTACATCCCAGTTGGCTTTTCTACTTTACAAGCTCAGAAAATTGTGAACATCACATGCCATGTTTTGACTACTGTTTTATTTCATCTCTGGTATATTTCGTACTTCACTTTGTTATTTAGTTAACTATTATTCGTTTAATGCAACATGAGAAGTCTGGGATGGCAGAGAATTGTTCTGATAACGAACATGGCCAACTTTTGGAAGACGAGCATCTTGGCAAAATGCAGTAGTTCCTGGGAGCAGAGAATTAAGGAGGCTTTGGCCATTTCCTACGAGAGGGGTACACATAATCGCGAGGCTGGATTTCAGTTCAGCTTCTCCCGAAAACCGACCTTAAGATGGAAACCCGTCGACTTAAGAAACACAGATCAATACAGCTTGATAATCAAGTATTTACGTTTCTTTGACCCTATTAATTTTCTACACACACGCCATCGCCTTACCTGGCCTTTAATTTACTGAAAACAGTGCTTTGTTCAGTAACTCGAATTTTAATAGTGTTTTGATTTTGTTTATATATGTGTTGTCCTGCGCCATGGCGTAGCGTGCTAAGGCAGCATGCCTTGCTCCCTAGCCACGGAAAGCGACCCGGGTTCAATTCCACCCATGTAATGGGTATTTTAGGCTCCAGGTATAGGACCAGTACCCACTTAGCATCGTGAGGAACGTGAGGAGCTTACGCTAGCTAAACTGTCCTGGTCACGAAAACCAACGTTCCGGCTGGGGGATGCCGAGATGCTGACCACATTTGGTCCCCGAATCGGTTGGATGATCGCCCACTTCTGCCGTACGATAGTGGGCGTGAGGGCGGCAGTCGGACTGATAGGCCTTGACCCTCTAAGTGCTGACGTTCCAATGGTTAAATTAAACTTTGTATGATTGTGTTATATCCACTGATTCGTTTGTGGTTATAACATTTTATAAATATCCTGTTGATGGCAGAGATGCACACTACCGACACGTCTATTTGTAATCGTCTTTCTACTGGCTTGCTTCCCGAGAACAACTTGAGCATATTCGTCGCTAAGAAAGCTTAAGGTCTTATCTTATATATTACCCCTTTACTATTGACTGTCAGTGGTTTGTCTGTTGAATTTCCAAACATTTTCTTTAGAACCATTAAAGGCTTGACAACTGTGAGGTTTGCTTTAAACTCAAATTCATGTAAAATCTGCTGTAAAAGCTCTGCCGACTTACACAAGTGTCTTTGGGCTTATAGCCAGCTTATTAAAACACCGGTATATATTCCGATGACAAAATGGGAACTATATACAGTTAACTGGAGATTGAACCTTACGTATGTATTAATTATTAGAAAGTCATTTCCCCGGCTATTCTCTTCAATCGTGCAGATGACATAACCACCGTTAATGGTCCCATTTGATCAGATAGAATTCTTTCGTGTTTTCCAAACACGGAATAATAACAACAGGACAAAGTTGCTGCGAATGGGAATATATCCCGTCGAGCACCATGCTGTCGGTAAAACACTTCTTCATTCAAGTTTTGTTGGAACTCGAACAATCATTAAATACAAATTCACATGAAGAGCGACCTGCCGCTTTACATTTCTTCGATGGTTCGTGACAGATACGCAATTTTTATAAACGGGGTTATTACATTTTTGGCTGTGTTATATATGCTTTATTTAATTTGCTCTAATTGTTACTTTATTTACCACGCATGTTGTTCTAATATTATTTCCTCTTCACATTATTGTTATTATGAGCTTGTTTTTGTTGTTATATTTTTTGTTTTGTCTTCTTGGCTCACTAAAATGGATAAATTAAAGGTAATTGGACAAAATTCATGACCTCAATGTTTGTTTAGGATGTACCTAGCACTTAATAATGCCAGATATATCATTATATGCCCTTTATTATATTCGTTATCGCTTTGAATTCTGGGAGTACCAAACGTTCTTAAACTTATTCCTCTACATACTTCATGTTTATCAAGCTAAAAGGTAGTATAGAACTAATCCTTATGGCTACAACGGGATTAGGTAAACTCAATGGGCTTAAACCATAGAAAAATGCTTATAGAGCTTGTCGCTATATAGCGACTTTGCATTTGCATTTTACTTCGATGGCCAACAAATATTATCCAGCAGCTTCTTGTATGAGGCAGGTAAGAAAAATGTTTGTCTCCTCAATATGTAAATAATGACGCTGAAGAAGATGATGATGATAATGATGATCATGGTGAAGTACGAGAAGATGAAGAATATCATAAGAAAGACAAAGAAGATGAAGAATATGATGAAGAAGAAGCTGAAGAAGTTGATGAAGAAGATGAAGAAGAAAATGAAGAAGAAGAGGAAGAAGAAAAAGAAGGAGAGGATGAAGATAAAGAAGAAGAAGACGGTGAAAGTGAATAAATAATAATAGTTGTTTTTAGTACTCGAATGAGTACAGGGTCCAATTGAGCTTAGAATGACCCGACATTCGTCTTTCAGAATAAGGGATAACCTCGGAAGAAAACTTACACAGGTAACTCACCATGCCCGAGATACGAACTCGGGACCTGTTAAACGTGAGGCGGATTTGCTACCTTATCGCTACCCAGGTGGACATGATGGTGATGATGATTAAAAGGGTACCCTCATCATCCTTGAGGTTCATTAACTTGCTGAAAGTGACCCCTGGCATTGCTTTACTCCCTCCGCCAGGTTTGATACAGAGACCTTCTGACTCACGCGCTAACACATCATAAGCGCCACGGTTCTTTTTTGAGTACCAGCGACACCTGCCGTTAAAGTTGGTAATTATTCTTCTGATGGTGTCCAATAGAGCTTGCTACATTGTTAGAAGGGACATTTTAATAAAATATTTGGGTTTCTTTGGACTTCACATATTCTGCTTTTGACAGAATTTTACGTTTTTAGGCATAGGATTAGTACTGCTTCACTAACGCCTTTTGGCAGCAAATTCGCAAGATATATTTACCTGAATGTATCTGAATTCGCCCATCACAGCCTGTAACCTCCCTTTGGGCAGTGCACGTCATAATATTAGAGTTATTCTTAGGAAAATGCCTTTGAAATGTCTCTAATGGGGATGGAAGCTCACGTTATTATTTATTTATGGCAAGCACCAGGACTGACAGTATAAACATATTACTAGATGGGTGTCAAGTTATCAACAAGTTTATAAAGCTACGATAACCATACGTAGTAGCATGATGTAACGATTGCCACCATCGGGCTTCATTGCAATTTATATCATACTTTCAAATTGTCAAGTGAATAGTACTGCTTAGTACGATGCGTTGATATCACCAATTATATATTATAACAAATTTAATTGACTCAAACCTTACCCTTGTGTTCTGGTTCAGAGCATTCAAAATTGGCCAAACTAGTATTTGTGTTATTGCATGGAAATGCTTATGTGAAAAGATGGTTTCCCATGATGGCTGACAACTAAAAAAAGGAATAAACTGAAGCCTCAAACATACTGTGACCTCCAAAGATTAAAACTTGACATTAAGAAATGCAATGGCTGTATCTCATACCCAGTAACTGATGAAATTTGGAAAATTCATGTACAATTTTTCAAGACGTGCTACAGTGACAATAGAATATTTTGACTCTCGTGAACCTAAATCCATTGTAGGCAGCCAGTACACATCCCCCTTCACTTATTTGTAGTGAACTATTAATTTATTAAGTATATTTATACCCTCATTAAACAGCAACTACAGGATTATCATAATCACCATTAATCCATTGTCTTGATCATCTTGTCACCTCAAAGAGAAAGGATTGTAGCGGAACGTAGAGGAATTTTGTTCAACTTGTAGCGAGATCCAATGCAATATGGCTGGCAACACTGTATGTACGTTTGGATAATGCTCTGTTTATAAGACAGCGCAAATTATTTTGCAACTAAATATGCAAGTATATCACCCCATCGTCAATATGCCACGAATAATGACAATGGCAGTCCAATTGGAATAATTGATAAATATTATCGTAATTATGGCTAATTTATATACACAGTCACAGTAACCTATGAGCTAACGTCTGTGTTTCCCCAAATCTTTCAGGATAAGCGAAGCCCAGAAAAATACCTTATCCAGATAGCGGAACTTGACAGACATTTGAAGTAGGGACCTCTAGATTGAAAGCTACACACCACCACTACCAATAGGAAGAAAAGTCTAATCCATACAAACGTAGTTAAGTGAAATCCGCTCATCATTCACGTGTAGATGAAGGAGAATCACAAGAATGTTGCTTACACATTTCTAAGATAGAAATGTAAATATTATAGCAGTAAACACTACATGTATGAAGTAGACTGTAGTAACATTAAACCCATGTGGTACAAGAACAGAAAGCAGTATATACTTTTTGGCAAATCTTTCTTTGTCATATACACTTACTGGTTTGTTAGATATTATCTCATATCTGGACACAAATCAAGTGACTTTGAAGCCAAAAAATATATGTAAGCGAGAGCAAATAGCTCTACATATATATTTAATTTAAAAGACCTCCTTTACCCTAAACAATTACTAGTTTTTTAGATTTTATCTCACTGTATGGTGTAAGTACCCTTCTTTTCCAATTAAATATAGTTTATATCTAAACAACATAATTAAAATGTGTTACTTATCTTTGCTAATATATATAAATCTTTTTTCCGACTATAAAATACTACAGGTAGAGCCATCTCTTGGCAGAGGCACGCGTTCCTCCATTGCTGGCGATGCAAGTGTTGCGTCCCTGGCGGGCAACTTAATATAACCACAATTTCGTTTTATTCATAACGTATATTTATAACCAAACCTTAATATATTTCACTCACAATACTTTCTCAATCCACTCTTCCACAAAGGCTTGCTTTTCCACCTTCTCCAAATGTAAGATAAAAGTTATTACATATTTGCTGGTTGTTTACGGAAAGATAAAGGGACTAAATGTTTAACCAACATTTGAAACTTAACCCACGAAAGACATTTGCTCATCAACCTTTTGGTGATTAATGTTGTTGCTAATATTATATATTATATACAAATGTGAGTAAATAACCTGCTTCTTTCATATGCATCGTTTAGAACTTATGAAATGCAGCATTTAAACATAGAATTCGGGACATGCGTAGTATTGGTACGGGATCTTTATTTGAAACGAGAAAACGTCCAGGGTATGCATTATTATGGGACCATTTTGTTATATTAGACAGCGTTATTAGGTTTATTGTGCTACATTACCGACCGCATGCTCTGCGCATTTTGCTCCATGTCTCAACTGTCTGAATTTAAATTTAAGATGGCGCCAGAAAAAGAATCGGAAACAAAAGTACAGCAAGGGCTCAAAGTATAAATAATGTACATAATAGGAGTTCTTTAATTACAAAGAATTCCTTAAATGTCAGTAACACTGATATGATACATTTCACGTTTAGTTTATTCTCCAGCACGACAGACTCCGGACTAAATATATGAGTGAATGAATGAATGAATGAATGATTGAATGAATAAATGAATAATAAATAAATAATAAAGCTCTCAAGCTATCACATTTGACGATGAATGAAATGATGATTTAATTGGTCCGGGCTCCACAGAGCTTAGAGCGCTGCCATCTTTATTACCGTTACAAAATATAGAAATCAAATAATTTTTAATGTTTCCTTGTTTAGTTAGGTCACCTGGGATTCATATATTGCCGTATTTACTACGGATATTATTACGTGGACGTTCACTACTTCTATAACAAGTCGTGATGTACAGCGGGTAAGGCAGCTATTTGTTGGTCTAGCCCAGAAATTTTGTCCATTAGATTGTAGATCATAGAGTGGTCAGTAAGAATCAGTTCTCATGTCCAATAATTCGTTAAGAGGATTCATTTCAATTACTTTATCTGCCATTAGAGCCAATTTGTTAATAATTATTTATTACTGTAATAATTTAAATAATTTGAAAATTTTCATTTAAAATATATATACATTTATAACTTCCTACACCTTGGAGCTGCTGTTCTGTATTATTACTGAGTATTTAATAGTAATTACAACACACTTTAATATATATTAATTGTCTATTGGGCAGGTAGCAGGACAGTATTTACCTCACGTAACACTTTAACTGTTTATTTGTAGCTATAACTGGGTATATTTCTTAATAATATTACACGGATTATATTTAAATTTTTTAATTAGTTTTAACTTCGCTTTGGTTCAAAATTGAATTATAATGGTTAGTGTTAGGTCAAGATATATTTGTGTTTGTGTTACATATTAGGAAACGTTACTGTAAATTGTTTTATTTTTCGGTATTAATATTTGTATTATTACTAATAATTTTATTTATTAGTCTTCATTTAATCAGTATATTATTTGTTTTAGAGAGTTCATATTGTTTGGTTATTTATTATCTAAATGTAAAGTATTATAATGTCCGAATATTAACTCAAGTAGTAGATGTAGCTGTTTTGTAAATATCTCAATATAAAAATTATATTTCTTTTTCAAATTGTATAATAAAACTTTAATTTCAATATCAGCCATACTAGCAGGGATAGTACTGATGTGATACACTCACATTACTTTCTCTACTCTTGCACAAACACTCATGTTTCTATCCACTTCAAAATAGACATTTTATTGTATTTACAAGGGAATACAGTAGATATTACGTAATAGATGTTTTTAAACGGTTGTCTGAGGCACGTCTTTGAAATTATATTGTGAATGTAAATTTCTTTTCTGTTTTAACATTTGCCTGTCTTACCGTTCGATGATCCAAATTGCCTCTATCCATTTCATATCCGGACGGGGCTAATTTGAAAATAAGCTTTAATTCAGGGGACATCAAAACGTATAGGTGTTGCTACCGAAGGCTCTGTAAAGAATTTTTGAACCTTAGCGAAATACTTTCCAAACCCATGTACGGCAGAAGGACTTTGCCTTTTAGAAAATATAGCTATTGAGCAATTGTGGAATATAATAAAGAGTAAATCTGAAACTGCTGGTCTTACAAAATAAAATCTATCAGATATAAATTGTATTTAACAACACAATCTACATTCCAGGTGACGTTAAAGTTTATTTATCTCTTAAACTTTAAAGTTATTTAAAGTGGGCCAGAGTGAAAAGGAATTTTGAGGACATTCCTAGCAGATAAACATATTTATTTGTCATGAAGATGTTTTAAAAATATAACAATTTAATTAAAATGACTAGATACCATTTTCGATAAAATCGAGATATTCTAAAATGTTTCCATTTAAGGGGTAGTTTGTTATTTGAAGACTTTCTTGAAAGTCTTGCTTGTCGTCCTTTAAGAACCTAAATTTATATAAAACTTTGGTATTTAACGTACTTTTGTGTACTGGGTTATTTTGGGAGGATTTTCTCCATATTCGTTTGTTCCATTTCCAAAGGAATCTAGACATTGGATTTTTGGGTCCAGTACAATTCTACAAAAAGGGCTATTTTAACGCTAGAATACAGACCAACGAAAAAACCTGTACAAACTTAGTTTAAATATCCCGCCTGTTTCCTGACCAACTGATCACAGCGACTCGCCGTCTCGTGCAACACCAAGTTCACGTAAAACATTGCAGATGGCGCTGAAGTTATAATTTCAAATTGTATAGGTATGTAAATTAGTTATTAAGCACTTTTTGCAACATTTTGGAACAGTAATGTTTTGTTTTAACTGCAAAATAGATTCAAGTGTTAAGTATAATAATTTAGAGATATATTTCCGAAAATATTTCATATAAGGCAGAAAAGAAACATTGTGTTTCAGAACTTAAGTCTGCATAGAGTTGTATAAGTCAAAAGGTTTCAACCTATTTCTTGCATAGATTTATTCACTTCCATTTTGTGAGTTTGAAACAATTTTTGGGCAACTTTAGCACATCACAAGTACATTAACTAGAGTTGTATAAAACAAACTTGTAAATTATTCCATGTCTTTCCACATGAAATGCCTATTCTCGGCATTTCATAACTAAGTTCGGTAGAATAGTTTTGGAAATTAACATTCGCAGAATAAGAACCATTATGTGTGTACTTGTATTTAAATTAATGATTGGAAACTTCTGTTCATATATAGCACCATGCGCTAACATAAATTTTGAGGAAAGTTTTCAATTTTCTTCAACTTATTTTTATGGCTCTTTATTTCTTGTTTTGCATTCAAAATAAATGAAACTGGAAACTATTCCGAAGAATGTTGTCTTCAATACCAAATGTTGATTGATCTGTTATTTTCCACAGTGGCCAATTAAAACTAATTGCAAGAGGCAAACCTTCATTTCGGGTTAATATAATTGTCAGCAAGGCTTCTACAGTACATACGTAACAACAGGTGGGGAGATGAAGCATACTTCACAATAGGAAATCTATATTTTCAAATCTAACTATTTCTCCTGTAACATATTTACTGACGACTACCAAATGTTCGTGTGCTAGGTTCAAGCTAGTTACTTAGGTACTACCAAATGTAATGGTGAGGTCAGACTCCCAGTCAACTTCTAAGCTGCGGTAACGATACTGTCCAAACCTGGAAGTATCTCTATTAACAGTTCAGTATTATATTGTACTAAACGCATACCACGTGACTCAGCTGTAACTAGGTATGTAACACACAGTTTATAATCTAAGGTAAAAATTTTGACACATTTTACAAATAATCTTATTGTATCATTAATCCTTAAAGTCCTGAATGAGAAACAAGCAGCTGTGAGAGTATGTGAAAAAAAGGTTTTTCATAGATTCAATGAGTGGCTAAGTGACAGATGAATGATGTCCCGAAGAACGGTACAGAAAACGTAGGTTATATCTCGGTGGATTAGCGACCGGAATTTAGTGAAGGAAAGAGGATTCAAACCTCTTATGAGAAACAGTTTATAATTTTTCGTTCAGCTATTTTCTGTATTTTATTATACCAATTACTATTTCGATATTGCAGTCGCTTGATCTAATCTTCCTGACATCGTTTGTCTAAGTTTTGAATATTGTTAATATTCTCCCCGTTTCTGAGTAAATGAGTACCCTACCTTACACAGTGAATTGCTCTCTTCGATATCTCAGATTTACGATTTCGATTTTGAGTGTTTAGATAAATAAATAAGTAAATAAATAAGTAAATAAATAATAATAAAGCTTTTAAACCGTCATATTGGACGATGAATAAAATGCTGATACAGGGAGGTAAGTTTCATATTAGGTAGTGTTATTGGCAGCACTGACTTCTTATGTCCTTAGAGAGGACCATCCATAATGAAGAGTTACCGATGATGCTGCTGCTTGAGTGTCTAGTCAACACTTGTGCTTGTGCCGCTAGGAGCGTTTGGGGTTAGGTAGTTAGTGCACCGCAAAGTAAATAGCGCTACGGTGGAGTTATGACGCTGCGTGAAGGAGTGTGCAAAATATTTTAAAGCTCTGTGATCCGTGCTATCAACTTATTTAAAGTGGAAATAAACCACTAATTTATTTCCCTCATCCTCTAAAGAATATATAATTTTGAATTATTACACAACAAAAAATTGTTTCTTCCATAGTTTGGAGCAGGTGACCGCCATCATAATTATCAGTTCTTCAAAGTAGTTTAGACGCTATATTGGAATCGCAATCTGATCCTTTAATAGGTAAATTTATGTTTTTTTATTTCCAATATTTAGGATTAAAGTTTAACTACTATTCATTGGTATTGGTTTTACATGATCATTGTACTCTCATGATTTCCTTTACCGTTCTGGAGCTCATTCTTACTTCCGTCATGCCAACTGAGATAGATAGTGCCAGACATTGGCTTATTGCTGCTGATCTGCTTCGTGTAAATGTGGAATACTGGAACACAGCTGCTTTTAAGTGATGGGGAGATACTTAAGAGCTAGACAATATCCATATTACTTTGTTATATGGATGTCTATTCATTGCCCAGTGAAATAAAAAAGACAAAATTTTAATAATTATAAAATTCAAACACTTTTTCTCACATATAGGTCGTGTGCCCCTATCTAAATGCAGATCCTAAAACCAAAGCGAGCATATGCCTCTCAAATACCAATTCATTTGTGATTATAGCATTTTCATTCAAACATTTTTCCTTTGTGTGTGAACATTGTGATTTAGTAGATTCATATGACTTTGTCTAACAATAACTCATTACCTTCATGGATGAATATAAACCTGGCGAAAAGTACATTCTTGTTGAAAACTAGGGTGCGTTTATTAATTAATGACTTGCTTCTGGTTAAATAGAACCAG
The DNA here is from genome assembly GCA_030765055.1 of Mantis religiosa. NCBI lineage: Eukaryota > Metazoa > Arthropoda > Insecta > Mantodea > Mantidae > Mantis > Mantis religiosa. The sequence goes on from CM060948.1 coordinate 314,024,737, forward strand.
GAGGACACTAAGGAAACAATACTTAAACTATTGTTCTTGGAACACAGAAAATCGAGTTCGACATGTCTCAAAATTAAATGATGGCTACTTTTGTTCGACCAGCAGGATGGTTGAAACGTTAGTGTTATCTAACATGACAAAAACTGGAGATCCAAGATATTTAAGGCAGGGTAGTGCTTGGAAGATAAAAGAATATCAATTGTTTAATATAATTATGTTTAATTTTTTTCATTCGGATCAGTAACAATGCAATTTCATAAGCATTGATAATGTGTTTTTATTATCTAACGCTTTAAGATAAAGGTTTATGTCAATGATGATATGGTCCTTTACATGACGGTATTTATAAATATTAGTAGCGTGTTGTGTACTTGTTTCACATTTCCTTGTTAGGAATATGTAATAAGTAGAAATTAGTGAACTTTCAAAAATACTTTACTGTACGATAGGCTAATAAACGTCCCAGTATTAATGCCTTAACGTTACTCGAGGTGTAAATTATTGGATTTCTTACTTCCGTTCAAGCCAGTGGAGCAACCGAGGGCGGAACAACTCGCAACTAGAGCAACAGATAGCGCTACCATGTTAGTCACTGTTTAAAAGTATAAGGAACACATCTTTTTCAATGTTACCGGGTTTATTCAAGCAAGCTTACAAATTGTGTAAGAAAAACAGATATTTTGTTTAAAAGTAGTAGAATTTTGTTATAAACAAGCAATGTGGAGAAATATTAGGAATATACATTTTGCTGCTTTAGAATCAAATGATCCGGGAACAGATTTAAATTGGCTGATAGCTAGTGTAATATCGCTTTACTATTCAAATTTGACAATTTGTAGTTTATTGTTGGAATTTTTTCTTGCTACCATTACATCTATTACATTTAAGTTTGTTAATTTTGTTTTAACATTTATTTTTGCTTGTTCCATTTATGTGAGGCTTTAACTACTATGGTCATATAGGCGGCCGTTCTACTTTGGAACGTACCGAAGGTGTTAACTCGTTATCTTTGGTTTTTAATCATTACATCACGCACACATTCACACTCTCAATCATACTTCCAGACTTTGGGGAAGATGGTGAATTATCTTGGTCGGAGATATATCCCCCCCACTTCGGGAATCGAAACTGGGGCCCATAGCATGGCCAGATTCAGTTAAAATATCTGTACATTTATAACTTCCTACAAGTTGGAGCTTTTTTATGTATATTACTAAGTATTTAATAGTAATTACATTACATAGGACGCCAGTGTTAACCTCAAGTAACACTTTAACTGTTTATTTGAAGGTTATGTTCGTGATTTTTTCTTAATAATATTACATTGACTACAGTTAAATTAGTTAATTTTTTTAAACTTTGCTTTAGTTCAAAATAGAATTATAATGTTTAGTGTTAGGTCAAGATATTTTTGACATTGTGTTGTATAGTAGGAAAGGTTACTGTAAATTGTTTTAATTTTCGGTATTAACATTTGTCTTATCAACAATATTTTTAATCATTAGTCTTCATTTAAACAGTATTTCCTTTGTTTTAGAGGGTTCATATTGTTTAGTTGCGCATTATCCGAATGTAAAATCTGATAACGTCCAAATATTAACTCAAGTAGGAGATGTAGCAGTTGTGTGAATATGTGAATATTAAAATTATATTTATTGTTTGGATTGTATAAAAAACCTTTAATTTCATTATCACCTGGACTAGCAGGGATAGTACTGACATAGTAAACTCACAGGACTTTTTCTTGTCTTGTGCAAACACTTATTTCTCTAATCAAGGCTTCGCAGGTAATCAGCCGTGTCAGGTCCCTGAAGAAGGCCGTGGTTTTGACAACGGCCGAAAGCTTGATGTTTATTAATTTGACACGGTTGATCACCCGTGAATCCTTGATTAGTAATGCACGCTGTGAAAGCTTCAATACTTGCTTATTTCTCCAGCTACTTTAAGATGAACATTATCTTATTGTAGTTGTAAGAGAATACAGTAGACTTTAAGTGATGGTCACATGTATTTAACTGGTTGTCTAGGTGACGTCTTTGAAATTTTATTCTAATTGTAAATCATTTTTTGCTACTTTAACAGAGCTTTTCTCAACATTCTTAGCTCCAAATTGTCCCTTTCCATTTCATACACTTACGGGTCTCATTTGAAAATATCTTTTAATTTATGGAAACACAAAACGTATAGCAAAAGCCACTGAAGGCTCTGCATTGAATTTTTGGATGTTTTACACGATACTTCCCACATTAAAGTACGTAATAAGGACTTTCCATTTTATAAAATATAGCAATTGTGGAGTATAATCAACAGTAAATCTGCAACGGTTATCCTGACAGAATAAAGCGTAAAATGCAAAGCGTAAAATGTAGCAGACATAAGTTGTATGTTGTAATAAGATCAAAATGCTATGTACAGCATTAATTTGTGTGTCTCTTACACTTTACAGTTATGTAAAGTGATTCAGAATGAAAGGGAATTTTGACGACATTTCCAGCAGATAAACAAATGTTTTCATTTGTCATGAAAATGTACTAAGTATATATAGTATTTCAAATCATTAGATCCAATTTTTTATATAACCGGGGTATTTTAAAATGTTTCCATTTAAGGGGAGTTTGTTTTTGGGAGACTTTCTTGAAAGTCTTGCTTGTCTTTTTTGTCGTCCTTGAAGCGAAACTTATATACTACTTTGGTGTGTAACCTACTTCCGCTTATTGAGTTTTGTTGAGTGGATTTTCCCCATATTCAGGTGTTCCAAAGCTATACATTTCCAATGGATTCTCGACATTGAATGTTCGGCTACAGTACAATTCTGCAGAAGGTATTGTTTTAACGCCAAAATAAAGCCGAACGGAAAAGCGGTACAAACTTGCAGTTTAAATATCCCGCGTGTTTTCTGACTGACTATGATCACAGCGACACGCAGTCTCAAGAAACACAAGGTACACTTCGACCGTTGCAGATGGCGCTCAGGTTGTAATTCCAATGTGTATACCAATGGAAATTAGTTATTAAGCACCATTTGCAATATTAGAACAGTAATTTTTTATTTCGCTGCAGAGTGGTTGCGAATGATAACTATAATATTTGAGAGGTATATTACCCAAAATATTTCATATAGGCGGAAAAAGACATTGTGTTTCAGAACTGAAGTCTACAGTGAGTTATATGAGTAAAACGATTCAATCTCTATCTTGCATTCTTCATTCCCAATCTCTTGATTCAGTATTTGTGAATAACTAATTGCACACTGTTATAGTAATCAAGTTTACATATTAATCCATATCTGTGCACAGGAAATGTATGTTTTCGGCATGGCATGACTAAAGTAAGTAGAATAGATTTAAGAATTAATATTAGCGACATTTATACCATCATGCTTTTACTGGTATTGAAATTAATATTTGGAAACGTCAGTTAATATGTAGTACCATGCATTGACATACATTTTGAGGGAAGTGAATCCATTTTGTTCGATTTATTTTGTATGTCTGTCTTTATTACTTGTTTAGCTCTCAGAATTATTGAAACTGATAACTTCTCGCAACAAGGTTGTCCTCAACACCAAATATTCTTTGATCTGTTATTTTCCACAATGGCCAATTAAAATAATTTCAATAGGCAGAGCTTCCATTAGGGTTAGTGTATTTGACAGCAACGCTTTTACAGGAGTTAAGTAACAGCAGTTGTGGAGATGAAGCTTACTTCACAATAAGAAATCAGTCTCACCACATCTAATTATTTCACCTGTCATGTATTTACTGTCGACTACCAAATGTTGCTTTTGTTAAGTTAAATTTATTTAGTTACTTAACCGCTACCCAAGGTACTGTTGAGGTCAGAGTCCCAGTTAACGTCTAACCTGAGATCACAGTACTGTCCATTTCTGGGATTGTCTCTATTAACAGTTCAGTATTATATTATACTAAACGTATACCACGTGACTCAGCTGTACCTAGGTATGTAACATACAGTTTAAAATGTAAGTTAGAAGCTTTGACACCTTTCAAAAATAATTTTATTGTATCATTAACTCTTAAAATCCTGTACCAATTAGTGTATGGATATTATAGTCGTTTCATTCAACTATTCATGACAACGTTTGACTAAGTTTTGAATGTTGTTGATATTCTCCCCGCTTCTTATTCAATAAGTACCTTACCTTACACAGAGGATTGATTTCTCTAATATTTCTTTGATTTACGATTTCAGTTTTCAGTATTTAGATAAATAAATAATTGATAAAGCTCTCAAACCGTCATATTAGACGATGAATGAAATGATGCTCAAATTAGTGAACGATCGACTGAGCTTAGAGCTTGTCTATCTTCATTACCGTTACAAAATATAGAACTCAAATACTTTTTAATGTTTCCTGTTTAGTTCACTTTCCAAATTTTTTCGATACGTAAATCAAGAATTTTGCATTCTACAGGCGAATATGGACTAACAACGCGTATTATATACAGGGAGGAAAATTTCATACATAGTAGTGTTATTTGCGGCATTGATTTCTGTAGTTCTTAAAGAGGACCATACATAATGAAGAGTTATCGATGACTAGGCTTGAAAATAATTAAAGTTAGACGTATCAATTACCGTTAGTAATTTAAAATTGATCAGAACCAGTTTTGACCCACTGAAGTGTTTGTATTTAGATTTGAGGCTTTTTTTTTAATCTTTGTAGTTCAGCCAGGGATTCTTCTTAATTTAAATTTAGAAATTAATATTTTTCAGCAGTATTCTCTTTGGCCCATGCTGCTGAAAGTTACGCACGCTGATGTACCCGCAATGGGAGAGAGGGAGAGGAGAAAAGGATGGAGGCTTTGAGAGTTCTGACGAAAGGAATATTTAGACTCATATGACCACAAGACCCTCGTTTTCTTTGTAACATCGACAGTCACTTCTATTGGCGTACTACATAGTTCAGTTATTTGCATTTGCATTAAAGATTGAAAAAAGCTGTATGAATTTGGCTGTACAAAGTACATCACTCATTTCAAAATTCAGAGCAGTAAGAGCGATTTATGTGGAGACGGTTAAAGAGGACCAAAAGCATTTTATGTAGTAAATGAGACATAGGTAAATTTGTTGTGAAGGAATTTCTGTTACATCCCAGTTGACTTTCCTTCTTTACAAGCTCAGGAAATGGTGAACATCACATGCTATGTGTGACTACTGTTTTATTTAATCTCTGGTATCTTTCGTACTTCACTTTGTTATTTAATTTACTATTATTCGTTTAATGCAACATGAGAAGTCTGGGAGGGCAGAGCATTGTTTTGATATTGATCATAGGGCCAACTTTTGGAGGAGGAATATCTTGGCAAAATGCAGCAATTCCTGGTAGCAGAGAATTAAAGAGGCTTTGGCCATTTCCTACGAGAGAGGTACGCTTAATCGCAATGCTGGATTTCAGTTCAGCTTCTCCCGAAAACCAGCCTTAAAATGGAAATCTGTCGACTTAAGGAACACAGATCAATACAGCTTGATAATCAAGTATTTACGTTTCTTTCACCCGATTATTTTTCTACACTTACGCCATCTCCTGACCTGGCATTTAATTTACTGAAAACAGATTTTTGTTCAGTAACTCGCATTTTAAGGGTGTTTTGATTTTGTTTAGTTAGTTACTAACACTCCCCACATGGCAACCTTGGCCTTCGGGGTAACCTCACCCCACCAAGTGATGACCGGACCCATTTCTCAGGTGGAGGCACCCAGAGGGCGGTGTCCATTACCTCCGATGATAGGGTGATAGTGAAGATGGCGGTGAGGTGAGAGGACCTACAGTTTTTACCGTGGACTCCGAACCACGTTGGGCATAGGGGATACTTCACGTGTGCTAGACAGAGGGGAAGGCGTGGATAGGGCCGACTTAAAATCGCCAAACCCAGAGCCGGGAATCGAACTCGGGACCCTTAAAACGGGAGCCGCGAACGAAACCACCGCGCTACACTGGTGCCCTTGATTTTGTTTATATATGTGTCGTCCTGCGCCATGGCGTAGCGTGCTAAGGCAGCATGCCCTGGTTCCTGGCCACGGAGAGCGACCGGGGGTCAATTTCACCCATGTAATGGGTATTTTAGGCTCCAGGTATAGGACCAGTGCCCACTCAGCATCGTGAGGAAAGTGAGGATCTTACGCTAGCTAAACTGCCCTGGTCACGGAAACCTACATTCCGGCTAAGGGATGCCGAGATGCTGACCACATTTCGTGCCCGAATCGGTTGGATGAATGCCCACCTCTGCCGTACGTTAGTGGGCGTGAGGGCGGCAGTCGGACTGATAGGACTTGACCCTCTAAGGGCTGACGTTCCAGTGGTTAAATTTAACGTATGTTTGTGTTATATGCAGTGATTTGTTTTGGGTTATTACATGTTATAAATATCCTGTTGATGGGAGAGATGCACACTACCGAAACGTCTATTTCTAATTGTCTTTTCACCTGGTTTGCTTCCCGAGAACTACTTGGCCATATTCGTCGCCAAGAAAGCTTTAGTTCTTATTTTATAAATTTCCCATTTACTATTGACTGTCAGTGGTTTAGTTTAACCTTTGATAGCACCTTTTGTGATCTTATAGTCTGTTGAATTTCCAGACATTTTCTTTAGAATCATTAAAGCCTTGACAACTGTGAGGTTTGCTTTAAACTACAGTTCATGTAAAATCTGCTGTAAAACTTCTGCCGACTGACACAAGTGTCTTAGCGCTTATAGCCAGGTTATTAAAACTCCGGTACATATTCCGATGACAAAATGGAAACATTATACAATTAACTGGAGATTGAACCTTACGTATGTATTAATTATTAGGAAGTCATTTCCCCGACTATTCTGTTCTCTCGCGCAGAAGACATAACCACCGTTAATGGCCCCATTTGTTCAGATAGAATTCTTTCCTGTTTTCCAAACCCGGAATAGTAACAACAGTACAAGTTGCTGCGAATGGGGATATACACCGTCGAGCACCATGCTGACGGTAAAACACTTCTTCATTCAAGTTTTGTTGGAACTCGAACAATCAATAAATACAAATTCACATGAAGAGCGACCTCCCGCTTTATATTTCTTCGAGGGCTCGTGACAGATACGCATTTTTATAAATGGGTTATTACATTTTTGGTTGTGTTATATATGCTTATTTAATTTGCTCTAATACTACTGAAAGGAAATGACAATGCTCCCATTTATGTTACTTTATTTACTACGCATGTTGTTCTAATATTATTTCCTCTTCACATTATTGTTATTATGAGTTTGTTTTTGTTATATTTTTCTTGTTTTGTCCTCTTGGCTCACTAATATGGATAGGTTAAAAGTAACTAGACAAAATTCATGACCTCAATGTTGATTTAGAATGTACATGGCATTTTATAATACCAGATATATTATTATGTGTCCTTTGTTATGTTCGTTAGCACTGGATTATGGAAGTACCAAACGTTTTTAAACTTATTCCTCCACATACTCCATGTTTATCAAAATAAACGATAGTATAGAACTAATCCTTATGGCTACAACGGGATTGGGAAAACTCAATACCCTTAAACGGTAGAAAAATGCTTTTAGTGCTTGCGGCTATAGAACGACTTTAGCATTGCATTTTACTTCGATGGCCAACAGATATTAACCAGGAGCTTCTTGTATGAGGAAGGTAAGAAAAATGTTTGTCTCCTCAGTATGTAAATAATGATGCTGAAGAAGAAGATGATGGTGATGATGAAGAAGGAGAAAATGAAGAAGATGATGAAGTAGGAGAAGATGAAGAAGATGATGAAGATGGAGAAGATGAAGAAGAGAATGATGAAGAGGGAGAAGATGAAGAAGAGGATGATGAAAAAGGAGAAGATGAAGAAGAGGATGATGAAGAAGGAGAAGATGAAGAAGAGGATGATGAAGAAGGCGAAGATGAAGAGGAGAATGAAGGAGGAGAAGATGAGGAAGAGGATGAAGATGAAGAAGACGGTGAAGGTGATAATAACACCACCACCACCACCAACAACAACAGCAACAACAATAATAATAGTTGTTTTTAGTAGATTACGTCCTCCAACGTTAAGTCATATCGGACGATGAATGAAATGGGTGAAATGTTGCTCAAATGAGTCCGGGGTCCATTGAGCTTAGAGTTACCTGACATTCGTCTTTCAGGATAAGAGAAAACTTTGGAAGAAACCTTCCGCAGGTAACTTACGCTGATCGAGATTCGAACTAGGGACCTGTTAAACCTTAGGCAGACATGCAAGCAGCACGCTACCGAGGCGGACATGATGATGATGATGATGATGATGCTGATGATGATGATGCTGATGATGATGATGATGATGATGATGATGATGATGATGATGATGATGATGATGATGATGATGATGATGATGATGATGATGATGATGATGATGATGATGATGATGATGATGGAGACGCTTTTATCATACTTGAGATTCAATAACTTGCTTTAAGTGCACCCGGGATTACTTTACTCCCTCCGCAAGTCTTGATACAGCGACCTTCTGACGCACGCGCTAGCTCATCATTAGCATGACGGGACCTTTTTTTTGAGTACCGGCGACACCTGCCGTTATAGGCGGTAATTATTGTGATGATGGTGTCCAATAGAGCGTGCTACATTGTTAGAAGGTACATTTTACTCATATATTTTTGTTTCTTTGGACTTCTCATATTCAGCTGTTGACAGAATTTTACTTTTTTACGCGTAGAATTAGTATTGCTTCACTAACGTTTCTTGGCTGCAAATTCGCAAGTTATATTTAGCTGAATGTATTCGGATTCGCCCAACACTACCTTTAACCTCCCTTTACACAGTGGACGACATAATATTAGAGAATTATTCTTAGGAAAATCTCTTTGAAGGGTCTCTAATGGGGATGGAAGCTCACGTTATTATCTATTTATGGCAAGCAACAGGACTGAGAGTATAAACATATTACTAGATGGGTGTCAACTTATCAACAAGTTTATAAACCTACGATAACCGTACGTAGTAGCATGATGTAACGATCGCTACCATCGGGCTTCATTGCAATTTATATCATACCTTCAACCTGTCAAGTGAATAGTACTGCTTAGTACGATGCGTTGATATCACCAATTATATATTATAACAAATTTAATTGAATCCAACCGTACCCTTGTGTTCTGGTGCAGAGTATTCAAAATTTGTCAAACTAGTATTTGCGTTATTGCATGGAAACGCTTATGTGAAAAGATTGCTTTCCATGATGGCTGACATTAATCTAAACAAAGGAATAAACTGAAGCCTCAAACATACTGTGACCTCCAGAGATTAAAACTTGACATTAAAAAATTCAATTGCTGTATATCATACCCAATAACTGATGAAATTTGGAAAATCCAAGTACCTACAAGTTTTCAGGAAATGCTACAGTGGCAAAGGGATATTTTGACAGTCGTGACCCTAAATTCATTGCAGGCAGCCAGTACACATCCCCCTTCACTTAATTGTAGGGAATTATTAATTTATTAAGTATATTTACACCCTCATTAAACAGCAAATACAGGATAATCATAATCACCATTAATTCATTGTCTTTGTCATCTTGTCACCTCAAAGAGAAAGGTTTGTAGCGGAACGTAGTGGAATTTTTTTCAACTTGTAGCGAAATTCAATGCAATATGGTTGGCATCACTTTATGTACGTGTGAATAATGCTCTGTTCATAAGGCAGCGCAATTTATTTTTCAACTAAATATGCAAGTATATCACCCCATCGTCATAAGCCACGAATCATGACAATGGCAGTCCAATTGGAATAATTGATAAATATTATCGTAATTTTCGCTAATTTATATACCTAGTCACAGTAACCTGTGAGCTAACGTCTGTGTTTCCCCAATAGTACGTAATATGCAGCGTTCAAATCCCGGAAGGCTACTAATTTTGTTGTGTGTCCAACATTATACGAGGGCTATCCAGAAAGTAGATTACGTTTTGGAATAAAAAGTAAACAAAGTATAGGAAACAAATTTTATTATATACAGATGAAATCCACACTCAAATACTACTTTTCGACATAGTCACCATTCAAATTAAGGCATTTATCGTAGCGATGTACGAGCTTGGAAATTCCTTCGTCGAAAAATTCGGCCGCCTGCGCAAAACTTGTGGTAACCAAGCTTTTCGCTGATGATTTCGTGCAACAAACTTCGCGAAATTTGTGGAAAACTCAAAGAATGTTCCGTTATTGTGAACCTTCGATTTTCACGGACTTTAGCATCGACTTTTTCGACAAGTTCGGCAGTCACTAAGCTGGGTCTCCCACTTCGATCTTCATCGTGAACATTGGTTCGGCCATTTTTAAATCCGATGACCCACTGACGCACTCCACCTTCAGTGATAATGTTGTCCCCATACACTTCACAAAGCTGCCGATAGATTTATAGCGGTTTACAGTTTTTTGCAGTCAGAAACCTTATTACTGCACGCACCTCGCAGCTCGCGGGATTTTCAATTAACGCAGACATTTCAAACTGTCACAGTATCTGAACGGAGCACAGCACGAACCTCTCACTAGCACGGCTAGATGCCGACTGAGCTGCGCAACGCTCTGACCCCAAGATGGCCGCGCTAGCCCGGCCCCTAGCGGAAACCGACGAAAACGTAATCTACTTTCTGGATAGCCCTCGTATTTACCACTTTAGAGGTAAATATCACAACCTTCTTATAATCTGATAAAATATTAAACAGCACACGCACAATCTTCTCTGTAATTTTAGGCATTTCATTTCCACAGAAACATATTTTCAATTTTACGTACTCCAACGTTAAGTCACATCGGGCGGTGAATGAAATGGGGGACATTATGCTGGAAAGTGATCAGGGTCCAAAGAGATTAGAGCTACCTGAAAGTAATCTTTCAGGATAAGGGAAGCCCCGAAAAGTACCTTACCCAGTAAGCGGAACCTGAACGACATTCGAAGTAGCGACCTCCAGATTGAAAGCTACACACCACCACTGCTAATAGGAAGAGAAGTGTAATCAATACAAACGTAGTTAATTGAAATCCGCTCAGCATTCATGTGTAGATAAACGAGAATCACAAGAATGTTGCTTACACATTTCTAAGAAAGAAATATAAATATTTTAGTTGTATAAACCACATGTAATAACATTAAACACATGTGGTAGAAGAACAGAAAGCAATATATACTTTTTGGTAAACATTTCTTGTCATATACAATAGCTGGTTTGTTAGATATTATCTCATATCTGGACACAAAGTCACGTGACATTATAGCCAAAAAAATATATGTAAGCGAGAGCAAATAGCTCTACTTATACATTCAATTTAGAAGACTTCCTTTCCCATAAACAATTACCTGTTTTTTAGGTTCTATTTCACTGTATGGTATAACTACTCTTCGTTTCCATGGCATAGAAATCAATTAAATATATTTTATATGTAAATAACTCAATTACAATTTGCTACTCATCTTTGCGAACATTTAGAAATATTCTTTCCGACTGTACAGTATTACAGGTAGAGCCATCTCTGGGCAGAGGCACGCGTTCCTCCATTGCTGGCGATGGAAGCGTTGCGTCCCTGGCGGGCAACTTAATATAACAACCAATTTGTCTTATTAATACCGTTTATTTATAACAGAACGTTAATATATTTCACTCACACTACTTTCTCAATCCACTCTTCCACAAAGGTTTGTTTGTCCAACCTCTCAAAATGTAAGGTAAAAGTTATGACTATTTCCTTGTTGTTTCAAGAAAGATAAAGGGACTGAATGTTTAAGCAACATTTAAAACTTAACCCACGGAAGAGAATTGCTCCAACAACCTTTTTGGTGGTTAATGTTGTTACTATTATGGTTGTATATTATATACAAATGTGAGTTAGCAGCCTCTTTCTTTCATATGCATCGTTTAGAACTTATGACATTCAGCATTTGCACATAGAATTCGGGACTTGCGTTAATTGGTACGGGATCTTTATTTGACACGAGAAAATGTCCAGGGTGTGTATTATTATCGAACCATTTTTTTATATTAGACAGCGTTATTAGGTTTATTGTGCTACATTGCCCACCGCATGCTCTGCGCATTTTGCTCCAGGTCTTCACCTGCCTGAATAAGAAACTAAGAAGGCACCAGAAGAGGATCCGGAAACAAAAGTACAGCAAGGGCACAAAGCATTTATAATGTACATAATGAATAGCTCGATAGCAGTCCATTAATTGTAGTTCTACAGTCTATTCATTTACACTTTAATCATTCCTAGGAAGCTAAAATAGGAGATAAAGCTGAATTGAGATATCCATAAAATCAGGCGATATTGCAACTAACGTGGGCCAGGGTTCCTTTCCAGATTTTTTGTTACAAGGTTTTGAAAACTGTGCAGGTGTGCTGTTTACGTAATTATTTTATATACCTTTAGCAGAGCAGACTTTATTGTGGAAACCTGCAAACAGCTAACAAACTATGCCTTAAACTACAGTGCAAGTAGGGTTAGGTTTACTACGGAGAGGAGTTTGCACAGTGGTCAGTCTTCATTTATTGTAGAGACGTGTGAAAATGTATTCCGATGCGGGCAAGTCTGACCTACGGGAGGTAGGTAGGTTGGCATCAGTTAGTTGCGCCAGGAGGGTTCAGTTTTCTTATACCTAACCTACCTAACCAGCGAGTTCGGTGCACAGTTATTTAAGCCTCAAAGGAAAATAAAAGCAACTTTGCCACATGAAACTCAGGTGGCTTTATACAACTCTCCAGTATCAACTTAGGTATTTACGATCGTTTTCTTATTCACGTTATTCTCTCTCTCTTTGTCTCTGGTACATACATTCCTCAACCATTTAATGTCCCTGTCTTCTTTTTAAATGCATTTCCAATATTCACACTTGAAGTGTTATCCGGAACAAAATACCTCTACCTTTCATAGATTAGCAATACTTAAAATAATACTAAAGTGCGCGCTATTTAAAATTAAGTTCGTCTTGTTCCGAAAATAAATACGTTATTTTCGTTAGTACCGTTCTCAATAACAGATTATATGGACACACTACTATAATTCATAAAACCACCAAGTTAACAAATGACTTGACACCAAATGACTTAACGACCAACGCTATAAATAAAAGTATTATTTTGTTTGATAATGACAGTTCATATACAAATTCTCAATTGCGTCACTGGTATTTCGGAAGTTTCACGAAGGAGTTCTATAAATGTCAGTAATACCGATATGATACATTTCACGTTTAATTCATCCTCTGGCGCGACAGACTCCGGTATAGATAGGTGGATGGGTGGACGGGTGGACCGACCGACCGACCGACAGACAGACCGATAGATAGATAGATCGATAGATAGATCTATCGTTCGATCGATAGGTAGATAGATCGACAGACAGATGGGCAGATGAACAGATGAACAGATGGATGGATAGATAGATAGATGGATGGATAGTTAGGTAGGTAAGTAGGCAGGCAGACAGACAGACAGACAGACAGACAGATAGATACACAGACAGGCAGACAGACAGACAGATAGATACACAGACCGACCGAGCGTCCGACCGACCGACCGACCGACAGATAGATACACAGACAGACAGGCAGGCAGACAGACAGACAGACAGACAGATAGATACATAATAAAGTTCTCAAACTATCATATTGGACGATGAATGATATGATTCTTAAATTAGTGCAGGCTTCACAGAGCTTAGAGGGCTGCCATCCTTATTACCGTTACAAAATATGGAACTCTAATAGTTTTTAATACTTCCGTATTTAGCTAGGTCACCTGGGATGGAACTATTTCGTTTTACTACGGATATTATCACCTCGTGGGCGTTCACTACTTCTGTAACAAGTCGTGATGAACAGCGAGTTAGGCAGCTATTTGTTGGTCTAGCCCAGAAATTTTGTCCATTATATCGCGCAATGTTACAAGAACATACTGTTGGCACTGAGAATCATATATATGATATATGATATATATCATATCATATATGTTTGTGATTATGTGATATATGTTTTCAACCGGTTGTCTAGGGGACGTCTTTGAAATCAAGTCATTGTAAACTCTTCTTTTCTGTTTTAACATTTGCTTGTCTTAGCGCTCTATGATCCAAATTGCTTCTTTCCATTTCATATCAGGACGGGGCTTATTTGAAAATACGCTTTAATTCAGGGGATATCAAAACGTATAGGTGTTGTCACTGAAGGCTCTGTATTGAATTGTTGGACCTTAGCGAAATACTTTCCACACCTGCGACAGAAAAGCCTTCCCTTTTAAAAAAATATAACTATTGTGGAATTGTGGAATATAATCAAGATAAACCTTAAATAGCTGGCCTTGCAAAATGAACTGTATCAGACAGAAATTCTATGTTAGAACAAGATCTAGACTGTATGTGGAGTAACATTTTGTTTATCTCTTATACTTAACAGTTATTTAAAGTGAGCCAGGGTGAAAAGTAATTTTGAGGACATTTCCATCAGAAAAACATGTATTTCATTTGTCATGAAGATGTTTTAAAAATATAATAATTAATAATATAATAATTTAAAATTATCAGATCCCATTTTCGATAAAATCGAGATATTCTAAAACGCTTCCATTTAAGGGGTAGTTTGTTATTCGGAGACTTCCTTGAAAGTCTTGCTTGAGGCCTTTTAGAAGCGTAACTTATAAAAAGCTTTGGTATTAAACGTACTTTTGTGTGTTGGGTTATTTAGGAAGGATTTTCTCCATATTCGGCTGTTCCATTTCCAAAGGAATCTCGACAATGAAATTTTGGGTTCAATGCAATTCTACAAAAAGGGCTATTTCAACGCTAAAATACAGACCAACTAAGAAACCTGTACAAACTTGCAGTTTAAATATCGCGCGTGTTTCCTGACTCACTGTGATCACAGCGACACGCCGTCTCGTGCAACACAAAGTACACGTAAAATATTGCAGATGGCGCTGAAGTTATAATGGCAATTTGTATAGGTATGTAACTTAGTTACTAAGCACCTTTTGCAACATATTGGAACAGTGATGTTTTGTTTTAACTGCAAAGTAGATGCAAATGTTAAGTGTAATAATTTAGAGATACATTACACAAAATATTTCATATAAGGCAGGAAAGAAGCATTGTGTTTCAGAACTGAAGTTTACAGAGGGTTTTATAAGTCAAAAGGTTTCAACTTATATCTTTTATGGATTGATTCTACTTTCAGTACAATATGGGAAATGTTTCCTGAGCAACTCTATCACATTATAAGTACATTGCCTAGAGTTATACGAAACAAACTTATAAATTTTTCCATGTCTTTCCAAATGAAATGCCTATTCTCGGCATTTCATAAATAGGTTCGGTAGAATAGTTTTGGAAATTAACATTAGCAGGATTAGAACCATTATGCGTGTACATGTATTTAAATTAATAATTGGAAGCTTCTGTTCATATATAGTACCATGGGCTAACAAATTTTGAGGCAAGTTTTCAATTTTATTCGATTTATTTTTTATGATTGTCTTTACTACTTGTTTTGCACTCAAAATTGTTGAAACCGGAAACTATTCCGAAGAACGTTGTCTTCAATACCAAATGTTTATTGATCTGTTATTTTCCACAGTGGCCCAGTAAAACTAATTGCAAGAGGCAAACCTTCATTTCGTGTTAATATAATTGACAGCAACGCTTCTACAGGATTACGTAATAGGTGGGGAGATAAAACTTACTTCACAATAGGAAATCAATATTTCCAAATCTAGTTATTTCTCCTGTCATATATTTGCTGACGACTACCACATGTTCATGTGGCTAGGTTCAAGCTAGTTACTTCACTACTACCAAATGTAATGGTGAGGTAAGATTCCCAGTCAACATCTAAGCTGCGGTAACGATACTCTCCAATTCT
>CM060948.1:314045639-314128139 GCA_030765055.1 Mantis religiosa
GAGTATATACAAAGTACAGAATGTAATGTAATCCTTCAAAACAGTTTACGGAACAAGTCTTATCATCACAAATAATGCCAAAATTTATGTTTTCAGTTTTTTCACTTTTCTTGTAGTGTCTGAATCACAAGATTTCTCATTGGTCATTTTCACAAAATTACTAATCAATATTTTGTTAACACAAAGAGCAACACTATCCAGTTTCTCAAATAGGGTCTTCTTATGTAAACATTTACATTCAGTACCAGTATTGTGTACATCTGATCTCAGAAGTTTAATTTTACAAATTTTCTGAACTACAGAGAGCTGTTTCTCAGAGGTTAAGAAATTTTGAGAGTCTCTTGCTAATAATGACATTGTATGCCATGCCAAACCAACAGTGAATACCACTTTGTCTGTGGGTAATGTTAATTTTCCTCTGTCCAAGTCCTTTACAAAGTCATATGAAGAATCCACTTCCACTTGTTTATTTAATTGGAGCCATGAACTGCATATATTACACTTAGATTTACGTAGCACTTGTCTAGATGCAAATCCCCCCAAATATGTCAGTATTGGCACTGTATCATTAGGAATTACTTGCATTTCAAACTCTTCATCCAAAATATCAGAAAAACCATTCAGGTCAATATCATTATCATAATTTTGTTGGGTAGGTAACAGTTCTTTCAAAT
Organism: Mantis religiosa; assembly: GCA_030765055.1. NCBI lineage: Eukaryota > Metazoa > Arthropoda > Insecta > Mantodea > Mantidae > Mantis > Mantis religiosa. Next base: position 314,046,314 of record CM060948.1, read on the forward strand.
TTACACTACCATTATGAGCAGCAAACAACACAGTATTTTTAAATCTTAATTTCCTCTCATTTTCCAATACCTGTAAGTAACTTATATAGTAATTTGCACCACTTAGCTGTCTGTATGATCCAAAACGACCCTCCAAATTATCACTCTGAAATTTGCTTAGCAAAATGTAATCTATGTTGTATTTCTCAAATAGATATGGAATGATTTTCAGGAAAGATTCCAGCGTAGTAATCAAGGACTGAAATGTCTGCGGAGTTAAAGCATTTACTGATGGAACAGACACCCTCCAAATTTTTAGCCAATAACACATTTTACTTAGAAATTCAAATTGCATATCTCTTTGGCTTTTAATGGCCTCTCTGTATGGATCATTGAATCGTTTCCCTTCGAACACACTTTTAACATTAACTATTTTCCACCAGTTAACAATGATATTTAAGAAATTTGCAGTCTCATCAATATTTTCAGAAACACCAAGATCTTTTGTGACATGTTTCAAGGCCACAATGTTATTGTCATTGAAAATTTTCAATGCCAAGCTCACATTCTGCTTCTGAATTGACGAAGGATATAACACTTTGGTGGAAAGTGTGTGCCCATACTTAACTAGGTTTTTCTTTTCTTTTTCATACATCAACTCTAAGTGCCTGTATTGAGCTGAAAGTATATTGGAGTGATGATTGAAATCAGGAAAATATAAGGTCTTATTTGCATTTCTTTTGGTCTCCCAATTATTTCTGATACATTTTAAAATGTGGACGGTGTCAAATATAAAGAAAAGCCTTCTTGATGAGTCTAGTGGGTGAGTAATGCTAGGCTGCAAAATTTTATTTGGGGTCATAAGTTCATATGCTTTTCTGTTCACAATATTATTGTCTGCAATTAAACTAATAACTTTAAAACCAATTCTTTCCAACATACCCGGAACTTCTATAATGTATGTCTTCAGCTGTTCACTTGTTAAATTGATAACTGGTATAATGGAAACGACATCAACATATTTAGAAAGTAGTGAGGATATCATGAAGACTTGAGCAGTTTTTGCACATTTCTGAGGATCAGTTGCACTACTGCCATAAATAGCACCTCCTTTAAATGACAGTTGTGGCTGAATATATATTTCATCCATCACGAGAGATACTAAGTGTTCATGACTTTTTAAATGTTTAAATCTGTTTTCCAAGTAAGAACTACTTTCCAAGGACAATTCATAGAATGAAATTAGTTTCTGCAGTGTACGTGGGTGTGGCAAAATCAACATATCGCATTTTCTTAGTGCATTGTAGGCAGATGATGAATGGACATACAGAGTGGAAGCAAGAATCATGCATTTGTTGCCATAACGCCTGTTATTCTTTGGAGTCTGTGACAGATTTAATTGCTCTACAATAAACTTCATATGCTCATTCTCATCATGGTATGGTAGAGACCGTAGCAGCTGGATAGCAGATTCTATTTTATCTCTAACTGTGGGTAATATTTCACCATTTTCAATTTGTGTCATAATACTATCCAAAACATTTAATGAATTCAATTTTTTCACATTATTAGTACTAGAAGCATTGATGCAAACGTTGTCCAATACAACAGTATAAGTTAAATCATCTTTGACTGTTATAAAAGAAATGACACAAGGTGTGCCATTGTTTATACCCATTAAACAAATATAAATTGTTCCCTCGTCCTTAATTACTGTCCAATTAGCCTTACTGGAATTGAGTTTCTTATATCTACAAAAGAAATAATGCTATCTACATTATTTATTAAATCCCTTTCCACATGCTGGTTATTTGATTGAATACTGTCTCGAAATGCCTGGACCAAATTTTCGTCTTCTTTATCAGCAAGACGTTTTATTTTGGGAATCGTTTTAGAACAGTAAGAGGGTGTATTAGGAAATATTGTTGGTACAGCATTTTCTGTGAGTTTAGGGATTTTTCTTTCATATTCTATCAACTCTCCCTTTGAAGTAGAAATCCTGTCTATTCTTATAACACACGACTCCTCAAAATGCTTTATGCACACAAAAGGATTTTTTAATTTTGAAAAATCCGTCGGAATATGCCGTAGCCAGATCTTACGAAGATTTTCGTCTTTTGGTAGTGAAAATGTTGTAGTTTTTTCACTTTCTGTGTCATAATTTGATCTACACCCAAAGACACTACAACGTCGAGGCATCTTTTACAACTCTGAGTACCTAAAAAGGAAAATAATAGTATTAGTAACATTAACTTGTATCCACCATGTGGTTGAACACAGAAGTTATTATTTTGTTTAATAATGGAGATAATTTTTCTGTACGTTTAAACAAAGGTAGAACTATGTAATATCACACGTATAATAAAAGAATAAGCAGAATTTACTAAAATAAATGCTTCAATCTAGATTCAAATGAGAAGATGCAATATGGCATCGAAGCCGTTAGAACGTTCCCAGAGTTTAACTTACAGCCTACTTGAAAACACTACTAAATAGATAAAATTTACGAACAAACTGGAATATGTGTTAACTACATGGTAATATAACACTTTTTCACTAACCTGAACCACTAAATATTATTAATTTCACTAGTTAAAAAAGTAAAACAAACGTAATATCACACAGACCACACGAACGACATACAGTTCAAAGCCTATACTGTACAGGTTAGGACTGCTGTTATCAGCTGATTCAAACGCGCCATAGCCTGTCTCTTTCGTTAGCCTCGGCGCACAACAGCTGCGGTCATTAGCTCTGTGGTCCGTGCTATCAACTTATTTAAAGTGGAAATAAACCACTAAGTTATTTCCTTCATTCTCTAAAGAAGATACAATTGTGAATTATTACACAACAAAAAATTTTCTTCTTCCACATTTTGGAGCAGGTGACCGCCATCATAGTTATCAGTTCTTCAAAATAGTTTAGACGGTATATTGGAATTGCAATCTGATCCTTTGGATTGTAATTTTATGTCTTTTTATTTGCAATATTTATGATTAAAGTTTAACTACTATTCATTGGTATTGGTTTTATATGATCATTGTACTCACATGACTTCCTTTACCGTTCTGGAGCTCATTCTTACTTCCGTCATGCCAACTGAGATAGATGGTGCCAGACATCGCCATATTGCTCCTGATCTTCTTTGTGTAAATGTGGAGTACTGGAACACAGCTGCTTTTAAGCGATTGGGAGATACTTAAAAGCTATACGCTATCCATATTTCTTTGTTATTTGGATCTCTATTCATTGCCCAGTGAAAGAAAAACGACAGAGGAACATCCTCATATTTGACAAAATTTTAATAATTATAAAATTCAAACATATTTTCTCACATATGGGTCGTGTGCCCCTATCTAAATGCAGATCCCTAAACCAAAGCGAGCATATGCCTCTCAAATACCAATTCATTTGTAAATATAGCATTCTCATTCAAACATTTTTCCTTTCTTTGTAAACATTGTGGTTTAGTGGATTCATATGACTTTGTCTAACAATGACTTATTTATTTTATGGATGAATATAAACCTGGCACAAAATACGTTCTTGTTTAAAACTAGGGAGCGTTTATTAATTAATAACTTGCTTCTGGGTAAATAGAACCAGGAAGACACTAAGGAAACAATACCTAAATTATTATCCTTAGAATACATAAGATCGAGTTCGACATGTGTCAAAATTAAATGATGGCTAATTTTGTTCCAGTAAATTATGCGTTGAGCTGTCTCTTATAACTTTTAATTTAAACCTATTAAACTATCTAACTTTTTAGACAAAACAAAGATTGTTGAATTTACAATTATCGTACACCATGTACTACAACAGAAGATGGGGTTTATTAGATGTTATTAAAAGAAATTGTATCCCACTTCCGGGCTTTCAGTTAGACAGATATATAGATTAGCAAGATCACATACACCATCTCTTACACAAAATCAGCATTGCTCGTTGTCGCATCCGAGCACTGGTGAATGGAAGTTCTGTAGATACACTTACATTGGTATACTAATTATATTGTAACTCTATTTGGGAATACAAATTATTATTATGGAGCAGCTCAGTAGAAAAGGAATATTTGCTGTGCAACAGCAGGTCAAACGCATGATTTCTAACACACAGAGCAAGCACTTTAGCAAATATATTTCAGAAGACTGAGGACATTAAACCTTCCTTGTATGTATATATTCTTAATCTAAAAGTCCTTTGTACGCATATGATCTTCAGCTTTAAGAAATTAATGGAAATAATATTCCCAGGAGTTCTTATGAAAAACTGAAGCACAACATTAATATAATTTTGAATCGAACTAATACTCAGTGCCTCATATACTGCTAGTGTTTTCGTAGGACGCGTTTGTTTAGGACGTTTAACGGCATTTTTACACAATTTACACAATTATATAATTGAGAACAAAACTTGAAGGAAGTGGTTATCTCAGAGATAAAATGAACACTATCACGGGGTTTAACATCGTATAAACCCATTCTCAACAACTTTTACACTTACGGTGTAACTTCCAATTGAAATATGCCGCGTATAAGGCCACCATCTACAGGGAAGAGCGGATGTAGCCAAACTAGACGAAACTAACGCCATCTGCTGGGTACACCTAAAAGCGTAGTTCCATTCCCATTAGGGTTGGCATTAATGTATGCTTCGGATTCTGACGATCGTAAGATCACACCGTTAGGCCAACGTAAATTGTTCTTTGTAACAAATATATCCAAGGACTCCTTTTACAGCGGTTATCAATTTTAAAGTCATCACAAAACCACCAGACTGAAATTCCTTTAATGATCCCTTAATGCCTACTAAACTTCCTTATTGCCCTTTCCAGTAGGTACACGACATTAGCAATAGAATATGTTGCACGTGATTAGCGGTAATTATGTGAGTGGAACACAAACGACTTTTGTCGCTTGGCAGTTTAGTTGTTCTCTCTCTCTCTCTCTCTCTCTCTCTCTCTCTCTCTCTCTCTCTCTCTCTCTCTCTCTCTCTCTCTCTCTCTCCTCTCTCTCTCTCTCTCTCTCTCTCTCTCTCTCCCTCTCTCTCTTACACACACACAAACATAAACACACGAAAATGGGGGGACAGTAAATGAGAGAGAGAGCCACTTGCTAACACACACACACACACACACACACACACATATATATATATATATATATATATATATATATATATATATATATATATATATATACATACATATACAAGATAACTTACCGCAAAATATTTTTTTTTCAGTTACCCGTTGATATATATATATATATATGTGTGTATGTATATGGTGTAATATTTTGGACGTACTGCAATAGTTCCTATATTTCAGATTAGGAAACACGTGGAGTGAGTAACATATCATTCTTACTTCCATATTACCTTATTCTTAACTCATGTTTTTCTAACAACTAATTCAACTTATAAATAGGTATATTACACGAAGATGCAATTTTAAATTCAATTAGTTTGTTTGAACTGGGTTCGCGAATGGTGATTCTTTACTCAAGTTATTATTCAAAACTTCCCACCTTTCCACCTTCCGGCCTTCCCGACTTTTCACCTTCCCTTCGTCCCGCCTTTCTTTCTTCACATTGTTTATATTTATCTGAAATAGGGGACCAGTACATTTTTAATGAAAGTACGGTATCGAAGTTTTGGATAGAATGTAAATCGTTCTATATCTACTAGTACGTGGCAGACTTAGTAGAAAGCTGGGTACGTTGCTCTGCTCCCCTAGCGATTTCAGGCCAATCCGCGTAAAAATTTGTACAAATTATATTATTGCTAATTATTTGAACGTACAAGTGAAATATAACTTATCAGTCTTGAAGCGATAGTCCAAAACTTAGAGCTGGCTGCTATACGATGGTTTTGATAGTCACTCCCTTTATATAACAAAATTCCAATTAGATACGATTTGACAGGCATAGGTATAAGGATTAGGAAATTCAAAGGAAGAACATGTCAGAAATGGTTGATTCACTAAACGGTTTGTTTCCAATGGACGTAGGTACATTTTTGTGCAGTAATACCGGTACTATCTCTTACCGTTTACCAGTCATGTAGGTCATTTAGAGTACGGATGTCTTCAGAGAACATATGACAATCATTCAAGAAATACACTTCAATTGCCAAGAATTAAATTAGCAAATTTAATTTAGTTGCACATTATTAAAAGTTTATCAGAAGATCAAAATGTTTCATAAATGTTAGATGTAAAGGTAGTTCGGTACTAAGAGATTTTCTTGAGGATCTTGGTGGTGCATTCAGGGAAGTTCCTGAACTTATTACAGAAATTACTAGAGACTCCCTTTTTTGGTCTCATACTGATAAAGTTAGGCATGTACATACACATCAACAGAGATGGAGGGCTTTTGGGAAAGACTACCAGATATTTAAACATTTCTATTCAGAATATCAGATGACCTCAAGACGTGCATTTCCGTAGATACTTCGACAGCTTATTTTTGGCTGAAGTGCATAGTTAGCCTGCGTAACTATGAAGTGGAGAAAGTAAAAATGTCGAGTTAATTTTGCATTAGCAGAGATTTTAAATTCAAACAAGTAGTAAAGAATAGTGTGGAAACTGTTAATACTTCAAAATGTACTTTATTAAAATAATTAGTTTTAAATTTATTGTGATATCGTTTTTCCAGATTTCTATTGCTTTTCCTATTATACAAAATCAGTAAGAGGGGAACTGCACGTTATATCCGTCTAGTGATTTATTGAATCCCTCGCATTCTTCATGTTTTCATCAATATTTCCCTTATTTCTGAATACATTCCTAATATTTAATTGCCCAGTTCGGTAGCTTTGGTGGTAGCGTGGCTGCCTCAAGTTCAAGAGATCTCAAGTTCGAAGCTGGGTGATGGCAAATTATTTCGATAAGGAATTTTCCATGGTTTACCCTTATCCGAAAGTCCAATGTCATTTAACTATAAGCTCTCTGGAGTTAATGCTCATCTCAGCATCATTTCCCTCATTTCATTCTTTGTCAAATATAACTTAATGTTGGTGGACGTAAATTAAAGAAATACATGTTATGTACAAAGGGAATATGAGGATACCGAGTCCTTAAGGGGTAGTCAAGTCCTTAACGAGCTGGTCCCTACACGGACACACAGCTTTGAAATGTCTCACTCTTTGTATTGCCTAGATATACAAAAGGTTCGAATAATAACTTCAGTTTTGAGAAGTACAGGAATTGATTAATTTAAATACAGAGCAAGGATATCTGGAAAATGGTTTACTACAGAAAAGGGAAACATCCACTAACATTAGCCCCTACCTTCCCCGTACGACTGCACAAGCAGCAAAACAATCACATGTGACGTAAGCAAGTAAACATAAGGATCCTCTCACTGTAAGAAGGATCACAGGAGAAAAACCAGTTTCCTGATGCAACAAGTATTTATTTAACTTGGTCAACATCATGCACGTATGATATGTAATAAACTGCAGTCTCTTTTCGTTTTGGCTGTTATTATTTTGCAACCTTAAAACTAAAAAACGTCCAGAAAGAAATAAAAGATTATAAATATAAGAAACAAAACCAGTGAGGCAAATGTTGTTGAACACTACATAAAAATGCACTATACTATTCATCTGCCCCTGTAATGATCGATTAATAAAAATAAATGTACATAATTAATTAACGTAACAGCCAGATTCAGGAATAAATAAACAACAAAATTAGACCGCTGCTGTGTCAAATCAAATGGGACAGGTCTTGTAGCGAATGTGCATCTTACAGACATAAGATAGCAGAGGGCCGCCAATAAAAAAGGTAAAATGGAGAAGTAGTAATTACATGAAGCCAATCCTCGCATAACAAAAGAAAGAGAACGTGATATTATCGAAATTCCTTATAAAATTTATAAAATTTTTATAAAGGGGTATAATATAAAAATATATAATATAACAATTCTATAAAAATCCTAACTGTATCAAAATTATATCACTGTATTTACACTTTGAGTCCAAATTTCACCGCATTAACTTTCCCCCTTATAAAATGAAACGCACACAGCGAAAACAGAGCATTGTATATTTAAAATACAGTTAAATGTATGCGCAAACACGTGTTCCACCAGAATAGAAGGAAGGATGAAATCTAAGTCAAACTAATTTATACTATAAGCGGAGGAAAACCCACGATAAGGAAAGCGTAACCAAAATGATTGAAAATTGTACTACTGTAAGACCAACAAGGAAGGTATACAAGGCAATCGCAACTTACCCAGGTTCACGAAGAGCCAAAAAAGAATACCGGTACACCAAGCACCAGAAAAGGTCAGCTCTCTCCTTCTCCGGCTCATGCTCAACAACACACTCCAACACTGGTGTCCAAAAGACCTAGCCAGCCACAAACGGGCAACCAATCCACGGCCGCCAGCGTGTCCCGGATAAAGGGTACGCTCAGAAAACTGAACGCGCCGGGCCAGAGAGAGTAAACACCACGGGCCCATCCTGGGTAAGGGTAAGCACTCGATGCAACATCAAAAATTATCTGTTTCGTTACAGGGAACCCACAACATGTATTTCTACTGAACTCTCAGAATTGAATTGAGGAGAATGTAGGTAATATATATTCTAGAAAACTGAACGCGCCGGGCCAGAGAGAGTAAACACCACGGGCCCATCCTGGGTAAGGGTAAGCACTCGATGCAACATAAAAAATTATCTGTTTCGTTACAGGGAACCCACAACATGCATTTCTACTGAACTCTCAGAATTGAATTGAGGAGAATGTAGGTAATATATATTCCTACTACCATACACTACTATCCTTCAATAAATTAACTTTCTGACCTTTTACTAAAATGCTTTTTTTACTGAGCTGGCCTCCAAGGTCCAATATCGGTTGATAAATCGGCATCGAAAATTTGGATGCAATATAATACCTCCCCTATTTATTATGTATGATAAAGGAGACAAAATATAAATAGATTTAAAGTTACAAAAAATGGCCTTCAGTTGAAAATACAAACCAGTGCTAAAGAATTGGGCGGAAAATAATATTGGTCCAAAGGTAAGTTTACATATTTAGAAATTTATTTTTATATATAGCTATATAATTGCAAAATAGAACTTTAGTTTCATTCTGATACAAATTATGAACAAGCGATACATATGTTATCCAATATCCCAGAATTTGTATGCATAATAATTTCATAAATAAAGGAACTGGCACTGAATAGTCGAATTGGATATATTTATCGTCTTCCCTATGTTACTCATTGTGCTAACTCTCATTGGAGGGATTGTTAAAGGTTGTTCTTTTTTCAGTGCCTGGTGCGGAAGTGTACCTTTTAGCCTGCGCCGAATGTGTTTCCGTCTCACGTAGAGCTCAGGACCGAAGTGCTCTTATTAGATAAACCTACCTTCTGCCATCTCTTTGAATTACCTCCACTCTAGGTATTTTTGGAGTCACATAATGAATATCAATTTTCTGTTAGCTGCTAACTATCCCCACTTGAGATCAGTGCTCACAAATTTACGTTTCGGATCTAGCATCAGAGACGCTTTCTCTAACGTTTCGCATGCAGAAACTTATGCGAAAGCATGCGCTCTGCCCGTCGGTCAAAATCTTATAGCCTGTTGTCAGAAGCATGCATGAGATTTTAACCAATAGTTGGCCCCCGACTGGATGGCACCAAATTTGTTTTGAGGGCAAAACAAACAATAGAGTACGGTTTTTTGTTTACAGGGATTGCAAAGGGAGGTTACTGAAATTCGTAGAGCGGCCTTGTCACTGTGGCCGTCTCTGGAGTATACGCTAGTATTCTGACATATCTATTCTGGTATACGTCATTTATTTATATTTATGGTTTGTGTTAATGTCCTTCTGATATCAAGTTATATGTGGTCTCAAAGTTCCTAGTTGACAGGGGCTGCATCAATGTTTATTACTATTAACGGACCACCAGTACATATGTGTACCCCAGAGGACTATATAAAAGAATGTATAAGAACTCATAGGCACACCGAGGACAGAGAAAGCAGGAAGGCGAATCTACAGTGCTGCATTCTGATCGGTTCTCTAGGATCTGGAATTTTTAGGTGAAGGCCCCACTTTCTTTGTGAGGAATGCGGCGCTTTTTATGGAAATTTGTTGATATGAATTATTTTTAATGGAATCCTCAGTATTTGTTTAGTATGTCACCTGTCATAAATCTACAAAAATTATTCTCACGCTTTCTATGATTCATTATTTACGTATATTGTCATACTCATTACTGTTGGTATCTCATATAGGACGTGGATAGTATTTTACATCCTGCCTAAACAAAGGAAATGCAATGTGAAGGTTAACACACAGGGACTGGCATTAGGATTACTGACTAAACTCTACTGTCTACTGATAGTCTACTGCTCTGTCCTACATACAGTGTAGTAGAAGCTACTTTAAAATTCAGAATACACAAAAAGAATAAACAGAGAATAAGTAAAACAACCATGGTGTTAACTAATTTTTGCGAACTCTTGTAGTATTTGTTGAAGAACAGGTGTAGAAATTAATGCGAACTAAATTCATGGGTATGACAATATATGGGAACAATGACAACTATGTGATTCAAGACCAAATCTCAAACTAATTCAATACCAGCTGATTGTTATATACGTGCCTTGCCTCTCTCAAACTTTTTCTAAATAGATTAGGAGGAATCTTACAAACGTTCTATAGCAACTGTGGTATTTAAAACAAGCAACTTCAAATGTTTTGTTCATTACAAGTGGGTGGAATTTCCAACAAAATCATTAAGTTCATTTTTTAATTGTGTAAATGTTCAGCATAGAAGTTAAGAAGAAATGGAATAAAACAATGAAATGAATTCGCAATAAGTACAAATATCACTTCATTATAGCGAACTTCCTTTCTCAAACTGAACTATTTGTTTGTCCATTATTGTGTTCATTTACACTACTGCAACTATTTATTTTTCCTAATTAAATACAAAGTCAAGCCTAAACCGAACCTCAGTTACTCCAGTTACAGTATTCCGTAAAAGCTACTACAAATTACAATCCTCTATCACTGCATCAAATATTACAGGTAGGGCCTTCTATAGACGGCAGTATACAGTAGGTGAGCGGTTGTATCTCCTAGCGGGCAGGAATACAGTTAAAAGAACCTTTGCTGTTATATATATATATATATATATATATATATATATATATATATATATATATATATATATATATATAGACCCGCCTCGGTAGCGTAGACGGCAGCCTGTCTACCTCACGTTCAAGAGGTCCCGAGTTCGGATCTCAGTCAGGTTGAGGTACCTCGATAAGGCTTTCTCCGGGGTTTTCCCTTATCCTTAAAGACGAATGTCAGGTATCTCTAAGCTCCATGGACCAGGAACACATTTGAGCAACATTTCACCCATCTCATTCACCGTCCGATATGACAACGTTGAAGGACGTCAAATTACAATATGTTTATGTCGGTATATGAATGTACTAATGTCATAATACTTTCTCCATCTACTCTACTAAAGAGGACTTTGCTCCCTCTAATTCAAGTTTAAGATTAAGTATTTACAAATGTAGTTTCATTAACATTTCATTGTATATATTTGGGTGCAAGTCTGAAGTAATAGCTAAATGTTAAAAATGTAGGACGTAGAGTTTCGGATTTCTAATTCACACAATACTACAGCAGACTAAAGAATGGATCTCAGCATTATCAAGATAGAAAAGCATTGAACGTTATACAAGAAAATCGTCAATTACAAAGAGAACTGGCTCAAAGAAAGTATTTGTTTTAAGCACATGAGCACTGTTTCAGTCGTGTAAATAAGTAGTGTGTTCTCCGGTTTGATCCCAGACGTGATAGCTAGGGAGTAGATTTATGGGCACTAAAAGTTTGTTAAAAAGCCAGGCAAAAAGACACTAAAATGGGCCAAATAGACACTTAAGTAAGCACTAAGACTTTTCTAAGTATACACTTAGAAATACACAATGTTAGTAAAATGGCTCTTAAAACGTACTATAGCAAGATGGCAGTCATGGAAACATACGCGGCAACAAATTCACTAAACACATACAATTTTGCGTTTCCTTAGGCAAGATAGTCACACATATATTCCAAATTTCATAGCTCAAATCAAGTTAAAATAACATACATTGTCTTATAATTAAAATACATATAAATCTACATCACTAAGTAAGAACCATAATGTGCAGACAGGTGTGAAGTAATTATGTCAAAAAACAAAACATGTGTTTTGCGGAGGAGCTTAAGGGTGCAAATTGAAATGTCTGAAGATTTTGTTAGATTTGTTTCAGATTTATACCATTTATATTTGTGATCGATCAAGAATGGAATTGCACCAAGTTTCAGCTTTCTATTTACCATAGTTTCTGAGGAATTATCAGTTTAGTCTAAATTACAGGGAATTTTCTAACTGCCCCACATATTGTAATATAAAAAAAAGCTTGGTGTATAAGTTTCAGCACCCATTAAAACCTAATAATGTCCTGCACATATGTGAAATATTTGTCGTCGCCATATTAACGAAGGGAAAGTACAAGCCTACCGACTTAGAAATTTCTATTTTCCTAAGCGTTTTCAATAAGATGTAAGCATTATAATCATTTTGAATACAAATAACAAAATCACAACAAATGTAAATGGATACAAATAATATGCAGTTGCTGTTACAGGTATGTCTAGAATTGCATATAGAATGATAGAAAGCTGCATCCTGTAAAACATTTTGATGTTTAGAAAATGTAGAAAATATGGAAGCTGAGAAATCTGAGGATAAAATTACGTAATGGCAGCTACGATACAGATGTAGGGTTATTTAAACAATCATATGACGTTTTCTGTAATGCTATTAGTAAAAACAACCTTTATATTATTGAAGTATGTCTATATTGAGTTTAAGACAAAAATACTAAATTTGGGATTGCTGTAAGTTTTGTGGCCAATTTTCCCAGGTAGTTCTCCTTAATAGGAACCATTGTTAGAAAGATAAACTCACAACTTCGTCACAGCAATCTTAATATCACTTAAAATGATGTCAGAAGTGTCAGAGAGATACAAAGCACACAAAAAAAGTTAAATAAGGCTAGAGCTAGAGAATCCTAGTTTTAATAATAGAAATCCTAATGCCCCATTGTCGTCTAAGAACAAATAATATAGCACAGAATTTTAGTAAGCGTTTTCCGTTTATGCAAACAAAATTACAGCAATTAAGGCATCGTGACAATAATTCTCGTACCTCTTTTAATAAAGGTACTTATGTAAACTTTTACACAAACCATTACAATTTATTGGTCTGTTAGTTTTTGTAATTTATGTCCTCCAACGTTGAGTCATATCGGATAATGAATGAAATGGGTGAAATGATGCTCAAATGAGCCCAGGGTCCATAGAGCTGAAAGTTGACTGACATTCGTCTTTGGTCCTTAGTTTCATTTTCAGAGTTGCAAGCAAGACCGGAAGCTATATATATATATATATATATATATATATATATATATATATATATATATATATATATATATATATATATAACCTTAGTGTGTGTAGCCTAGGTAATTAAGAGCTGGCCTTAAGGTTTAAGTTGTAAGCTGAACAGAGTGCGAGAGTGGTGATAGTAAGATTGGCTAAAACAACAGCTTTATATCACTGGATTTACACACACATAAAGAAATCTTACGGGAGTAAATTCCTGCTGAGCAGCGGTACTGATTGTGATCTGATATGATTGTTAAGAATTGACATCATCAATAATTTAATTAATAATCCCTCGCACAAGTATTACTATTAGCTCAAGAAGTGAGCCTTTACACCAGCACAAAAATATCATGGTACTTCATTGAAACTGCTAAAGAAAATACTCCTAACAATATTGTGAAATCCAGTACACTGAGTTTGCAAAGCTGTACCTATGAGCTTCAAATATATAATTTTATAATCAACATGAAATTCATTAGACGACCTTGTTTAATAATTCAGAAATGTTTTAAACTAAATCTAAAGTCACATCTTGTGATGAAGAAAGTTTTACATTAGGCAAATTTTGGGATTTACTTTGTAAAACTGGAAACATCCAGTTTCTCTTGTTTCGGTTCTCCTCAACACACTAATTTGTACATGCTTTGACTTTTAGGGCCGGCTTTAATCGAATAGAATGTATTTCCTGGGCTTGTGTGCCGCGGTCCGGAGGATGAATATTTTCCTGACGTTTCGCTCATATCTCCGACGACCATCTTCAGAGGATTCTAGCTGGGTACTTGCTAATTTTCCAGAGCGTGCCATTTTGTTCGAAGGGACATTTGCATAAACTTTTTGGGTTTCTTTGGGCTTCATATATTCTGTTTTCGGCACAATTTAGCATTTTCGGCGTAGAATTATAATTGCCTTAGCAATTCCTTTTGATTGCAACTTCTCGTGATATCTTTTAGCTGAATGTTTATATGAAATGCTAATGAGGGGACGGTGAAGTCATTGAAGTTTGCTCTAAGTCCCAGTGTTCTAGGTAACTTTGTAGAGCTTTTATTTCACTTTCTTGCTCTAAACACATGCTAAACGTTGATGGAAAAATAAAGTTGTTGAACATATTTCTCGCAACACAACTGTCATATACTGTCCGGTTAGAATGCAACTCCCACTCCACCTGCTATGTATGTTGGTTTACAGAAATTAAAACAAGATAACACCAAGATAAAGCAGACAAGCAAAACTGCAGTTGTAATTTCCCTCGTGTGTAATGAGTGCGACTGCAGCGCACATGGTGGAAGTCTCATGAAACAAGAAGTGCACGTAGCAAGTTATAGATGACGCCAAAGTTGTAATACTTCGTATGTATCTATATGTCTCAGTTATTAGGAATTATTTTAAAAATATAGGAATAATAATACTTCTTTCAGGTATAAAGGTAATTATGAATGTAAGGGATAGTAAACTGGAGCCACGTTGCAAACAAAGATCAATAAAAGGAAGCAACGAGTATTGTGTATCGGAGGGTAAATCTCCTGAAGCTGGTTTATGTATAACAGATTCAAACAGTATTATGTATATCTTCATATCAATTCATCCATTTCGCTTATTTTTGGCAGTTTGCCTATGCATGCGTCATTCGGCAACAAATTCAATTAAACTAAATTGAGCAGTAGGAGCAGAAAATGTTAAATACCATACATTCGGGCAATTCTTTATGGAAATTATTAAAGGCATTTAAAGTCTCCGCGTCCGCTAACGCAGGCACTGAGGCGCTACACACTCGCCTCCGCCTGCACTGGTGCTCTGAGGAGAAAGCCGAGGTCTTTGCAGACTGTCTGGAAACAAGATTTACAGAAAACTCAGCGACGAATCCCGAGTTAGAACTGGATGTCCAGACTTGGGTACAAAGCTGGGTGATACAGAAGCATGAGCAACTCTTGCCCCATACAACGCCGCAGGAAGTGTGCAAGCTCATTGGGAAGCTTCCATATGTTAAAGCCGCCCGCCCGGACAGGGTGACTAATGAGGAACTCGAGGATCTCCCAAGAAAAGCCCTGGTGCAACTTAAAAAAATTTTCACGCTTGTTTGCAGGAAAATTATTTCCCTGACATTTGGAAACAGGCCAAGGTAATAGTGCTACATAAGCATGGGAAAAGCACCAGGTAACCTCAAAATTACCGCCCCAAGGTCTCCTGTCTGCTACTGGTAAATTGCTCGAGAACATAATTCCATTTCTACTCCAAAAACAACTTGCGGCGTATGACATTTGAAGTTCAAAATTTGGTTTAGAAAAGGGCACTCAACAGACCTTCAACATTTAGGACTAGTACATGACGTCACCGAGCAATTTAACAATAGGGCTTCAACGTTGGCGCTATTTATGGACGTAGAAACCACATTTGATCGGTGCTGGCACAAGGGACTAATTTCAAAGCTGTACCGAAAGTATCCCGGCCTCAAAAATTCACTGCGATTGCTGTATAATTTTTTAAAATACAGGCCCTTCTACGTCCATGTGGGTCGCTCCCCCTCAAAGGAGAGAGTGATGCAGGCTGGCGTACCACAAGGGGCTGCTTTGTAGTGAATAATTGACAGGCTTTTTATGTTATCAGGTTGTACATGCTAAAATTGTCTGCTTCACCTCATTATGATTTTTTCATATTTTTATACGTGTAATTGAGAATAATATACAATTAGTTACTAAAAAAATACAACAGCTGATGGGCCCAGATCGTTCCCAGTTTTCATAAAGTGTAAAATATATGCAACAAAAGTTGTATATAATACACTGAAGCAAACAATTGTCCTAGTTTTGCTCAGCAAGTATGCACCATTTTACTTTGCAAAAAGTGTATATTCAAAAGTAAAGGTTTATAAGAAATTGCTACAAATACCAGTGTTTGTCGTATCGAACCTCTAAAGAAAGGCAATTGTGATAAGTGGAAAGTAAACCTACAAGCCGCGCTTACTCGTATTGGACTTTCAGACTATGTGAGCGGAGAAAAAACAAAGAGGCAAAATGACGTCAAATCCGAGGAGAAAGTGATTCAGATACAAAGACAGAAGTGATTAATATGATTTCACCTACAGAAATAAAACAAATTAAGCATTACATATCCTCAAAAGCCGAAAATATACAAGTCCTGCTAGGAAAGCTGCGTTTTGAACCAATTATTTGTACAATAATGTACAACACAGATTTAATACGTAGCTATCCTAACAAATTCTTGGATATTGTTGGTAAATTAAAGGAAGAATGTCGCGATAAATGAAGACTGATTGGTAATAATTATGCTATATTCTCTAAAATCTTAATTTGAGTATTTTCGAAATGCCGTTAAATCAAGGAATGTGTTTAAGACCTAACATTTTATATATTGAACCAAACTGAAGCCAGCAAAAATACAACACTTCAAGTTAAGCAGCACTATAAACAGGTAATAACAGATATCAGCAGAGAAATGCCAAAAACCAGAAGTAACAACCGTTCACAAAGCAATTTGCCAGAGGAAATCTGAAGAAGTCTCTCTGTGAAGCCTGTACGAAGAAAAATGACAGTGCATCTGAATGCTGGTCAAAGAAAAAGAATTTAAGCAAATCTGAGCACACCATCATGGTAGAACAATGTTCAGTTTGAGGCTGAATGTCTACTCGCGACTGTAGTATTACCAAAACTCGCATGTATTAGACAAGTTCACCAATTTTGTTCGAGTTATGATGCATGTCTCTGTCCTCATTCACACTTATTCGTACAACAAATCAATTGAAGCTTAAAGCTTGTCACAATAATTTTATTTTAAGTAATTATGTTTTATAGCCTTAGTATTTTCTATAATGTTCCACAAGGAAAGAGAAGCGGAAGAGCAAAACTTATAAAAAGGTTTAATATAGCTGATAGCAACGCCTCTACAGGATATACCTAGCAATAGTCGAGACATTAAACATACTTCACAATAAGAAATGATTATTTCTTGAGTTTAGCTTCAAGTTAATTAGTTCACATATACTTAATGTGAATATACAAACTTTAGATATATTGCAGTAAGATTTCTCTATATAAAGTCGTGAAAAACAGGAAACAGTATGTTTTAAGTGACAATCGAATGTTTTAAAAGTACTTAACTAGGGGATTGATTTTTAGATTCCCTTGTATTTGTATCTACAACAGAAAATAAAAAATCTCATTCTTACACTCATATAACTTTCTCACACTTTTCATAGTTCGAAACTGGCCCTCTGCATTTCGTGCACTAATGTGACATATTCGTAAATACGTTTTAATTCGAGGGACTTGGAAACGTGTGTTGTTACTGAAACCTCGGTATTTAATTATTGGACGGTAGTGCAATACTTTCAAATCCGAGTAATTCCATAATGCAGACACTAACAACGAATTCCGCTTTAGAAAAGTATAATTATTGGGAAATTGTGAAATATAACCAACAGTAAATCTAAAGTGGTTGACTCTACCAAATAAGATGTATCACACATGAAATGAATGTTGTAACAATATCTACATTATACGTGTAGTAAAATTTTGTTTATATCTTACACTTTAGTGTTATGTAAAGTGTTTCAGGATGATACGACTTCTGAGGACATTCCCTGCAAATTTAGCATATCAATCTCATTTGTTACAAACATTTCTATCATATACTACTTCAGTTGAAGTATTAGAGTTATTCTTGACAATAATAATGTAAGGAATATTTTCGGTTAATTGGTAGTGCTATATGGCGGGTTGTGTCCTTATCTCTAGGCGTGTAAATGTTGTATAAGTTTGGGATATAACCGATTGTGCTGCTTTGAGTTTCGCTGAAAAAAAACTGTTGTGTTTTTAGATTCAGGTGATCCTAAACTATATATATATATATATATATATATATATATATATATATATATATATGCATATATATATATATATATATTTCACCAGTACAATATCATTATTAAATGTCTGGTTAGAAGGTACTTCCTCCTCTACCTGCTATGTATATTTTTGGTACATAATATAAAGCGGGATAACAGTAAAAGAAAAGTCGATAAAGGAAACTGCGCAGTAAACCGGTTGAAATGTCTGTTGTGTCTAGTGAGTGCGACTACAGCGCACATAGTGGAAGTCTCCTGAAAGATAAAGTACAGATAGCAATTTATAGATGGCGCTAAGGTTCAAATTGCTCCTTAAGTATGGATATGTCTTAGTTATTAGGAATGATTTAAAAAATGCAAGACTAGTACTGTTTCTTTCACGTTCAAAGGTATTTCTAAATGTAAATAATAATTAACTAGAGCCACGTTGTGTACAAAAGTCAATCTAGACAAGCAATAATTATTGTGTTTCGGAGGGAAAGTCTCCATAAGCTGGTTTATATACAACAGATTTTAAAAGTTTTGTTTATATATTCATTTCAGTTGAGCAATTTTAATGGCCATAGCTGTTTAATGAGTGTAGTTGTGATATAACACCATTAAACGCAGTTCTCCGAATGTGAGATGTCATCAAAACACTAGTTTGGTACTGAAACACTTAGATCTATTCTTGACAATGCCTTTGGCTAGCTGATTTATCAATTTGTGTACAGTTGTTCAAATTGCAAATATTGTGCAAACAGAATATCACTTAGAGAATATTATAAATCAAGATATAAGGAATTTTAAGACAATGTTATCACACTTTGCTAAAAATTAATCATTGTAAAACATGAATACAATGAGAAATATTGGGTTCTATAGATTTGGCAGCAGAAAATCGGCAAATGAATCATATGAGGTCTCAATTACTATAAACGGGAGAAACATATAGCAAGAGTAATATGACCGGCCAAAAATGGAAATAAATAAAATATAATTAAAATTCGAACAAAGTATTGAATCAAGTTAGAGGCTAATGTATATTTTAATCGCTTTTCTTTACCTCAGATTTGAAGTGTATCTGTTTACAAACGAGACAAGAAATAAGAGTAAATTGCTGAATATTCAGCCCAAGATATGTCTAATATTACAACATATCCTGAATGTGATCGATACAAAGCTGTAGCTACGAGAGCTGTTCAATAAAGAATGATCACAATATTTCTGTCAACGTACCCTTACTGATCCTCATAATTTCGATGGTCCTTATCAAAATAATCTCCCCTGAATGCACAGCACTTGTCCCAGGGTTTCTGGCAGTCTTCAAAAACATTATGGAAACCATTTTTGAGAGATCCTGCAAAATCGTTTCCGCAGCCTTCACCACTGCTTGTAATGATGGAAAGTGCTTCCCACGAAGGGGTTTCTTCATGTTAGGGAATAGAAAAAAGTCACATGGGGCTATATCCGGACTATAGGGAGGGTGAGACTTGCACTTCACGTTAATTTTTGCAAGCTATTCAGCAACAATATTGGCAATACGCAGCCACGCATTATCGTAGTGCAACATCCAACCTGCCTCAGGGAAATGTTATTTTTCTCTACTGTTATTATTGTTTATCCTTATCCGACAGCCTCTCATTAAACTACCAACGTTACTTATGAAGGAAAACCTTCCAAATAATACACTGAGCTCAGTACGGTAGACCTTTTAGGTTGAACTAGTTATGTTTACCATTATACGGTACAATAGACTTCGTAGTAGATATTCGTAGCATCACAAGTGTATACCTCTGTTCGCTTGCGTATGTATTACCGAGCAATGACATCCATTTTAAGAAAAGCATATTAGATCACCGTATTAGTGGTAATACGTATCTCTTATTGTTGTGTCCTACTTTAATTTCAGAGTCCTGTATGCGAATTTTGATTGGTTTTTTTTTTTCAGAAGGCACTGAAAACTGTCAAAATATTTAAGTTTAGATGCAAATTTGGCATTGAAATTATCGGTCAAATCCTATAACATCTGGAACTCTACAAGATTTTAGTAACTTCACATAACTAATGTAATGACGAAATTATCAATGGCATTTATACTGTGACTTTGTGGGTTCGTGAAATGAAAGTTCGAATTGCACCACTCAAAAATGTTCTTTATTTCCACCGACTTACAGTTTAACACTTGCCAATTACACAAAATTACGTAATGCACACAATTACGATTCACCAGTTCGTCCGTTACAATTTCACTTGCACTAGTAATTACGGACAATACTACGATACACATACACAGTTCGTACAGTCTTCCGTTGCGCAATCTTTTCGTTCATTAACACGTCACAGACTAACACTTACACTAAGAACTGCGACCGTCTCCTCACTCACACTCACTAACCAACTAACTGACCAACTGACTGACTAGCTGCAGCCCTTTTTATAGGCATCTCGCCGTCTTCTCGGCCTTTCTAGTTCCCAGGCGACGTTTCCAGATGATGAAAGATCCCGTAATTTCGAGAACCAGGTGGACAGAAACAGACGGCACACTGATGTTTTTCCTCCCAGCCATGGCCTGTCACCACTATAAGACAAACGAGGGGAGGGCGTGGCTAACACGGACCTCCCTTGTCTCCCGCTCTCAGCTGCTTTCATAGGGTGTTCCAACGCTCGCGTGACACTGCTCCCTCCTCAAAGCTGTTCGCCCCGAATAGCACCATCGTAGCGTGCGAGGCGGTCCAGGTGTACCACCAGCATCTGCCCGGAGTCTGAGCCAGAATTAGCGCTGCCGTAGTTTGTGAATCATACGGTTCGCTCCCAGGTGTGCTCCTGAAGTACCGGCGTGCTCTTCCTCCAAGACTTCCGGGACCTTACTCCGGGGGAGTACCAACTGTTCTCTCTGCGCCTTCCCATCGGGTGACTCCCATACCCGGAACAGCACGCCCTCTCTGGTCTTCAACGAGTCCCATTGGGCCCAGTACGACTTGTAGGTGGCGCTCCTCGGTGCGTTGTCCTCCCAGGTTGGTCTCGTCCCTGCGTCCACTTCCCTCAAGAGTGGCCCAAAGTGTGCGTCCGCCAGCTGCTCCCTCCTCAGGCCTGCGCTATCCCAGCCTTAGGAAGGCACTGCCACAACTACTCGGACTGCTGCGGCACGCTCCTTCTCTTCCACTCTTGTGCGCTCATGGCCGTCCTGGATCTGCGATAGGACACCTCCAATGCAATGGTCGCTGGCGTCGGTGTCCACAATGAAGGCGCCACCCGATTGTGGGAAACCCAAAATTGGAGCACTGCACAGGGTCTCCTTTAGGTGCTGGAAAGCGTTTTCGGCGTCCTCTGTCCACAGATAAGGCCGGTGAGGGGTTTTGCGATGTTGTCGGCCTTTTCCTCTAAATCATTAAGGCGGTCGTCTACTTGACCCATCCGCTTGCCCAGATTCGTGACGTCATCCCTCACGCCGGCCAACCGTTCCTCAAACTTGGCGGCGAGGGCCTCGTTCGCAACCTTCATTTCTTCCATCTTCTCCGTGAGGGTACCGTTAGCCGTCATCATTTCTTCCAGCTTTGCGGCCAGGTTGTTATTTGCCGCTTCTATTTTTGTTGTTAATTCGGCCTTAATTTCTTCCATCTTCTCGGTGATGTTGCCGTTGGCCGTCTTCATTTCTGTCAGTTCCGCCTTCATTTCCATCATCTTCTCCAAAATTTTCTCCAATGCCGCGTCCATGGTTGTAATGTTCGGTGATGTTATCATCCCGCTTCCTGACACCAATTGTGACTTTGTGGGTTCGTGAAATGAAAGGTCCAATTGCACCACTCAAAAATGTTCATTATTTCCACCGACTTACAGTTTAACACTTGCCAATTACACAAAATTACGTAATGCACACAATTACGATTCACCAGTTCGTCCGTTACAATTTCACTTGCACTAGTAATTACGGACAATACTCCGATACACATACACAGTTCGTACAGTCTTCCGTTGCGCAATCTTTTCGTTCATTAACACGTCACTGACTAACTCTTACACCAAGAACTGCGACCGTCTCCTCACTCACACTCACCAACTAACTGACCAACTGACTGACTAGCTGCAGCCCTTTTTATAGGCATCTCGCCGTCTTCTCGGCCTTTCTAGTTCCCAGGCGACGTTTCCAGATGATGAAAGATCCCGTAATTTCGAGAACCAGGTGGACAGAAACAGACGGCACACTGACGTTTTTCCCTCCCAGCCATTGCCTGTCACCACTATAAGACAAACGAGGGAAGGGCGTGGCTAACACGGACCTCCCTAGTCTCCCGCTCTCAGCTGCTTTCATAGGGTGTTCCAACGCTTGCGTGACAATACTAAGATAATAAAATTAAACATATAAGCCAACCTGGCCCTCGTCGTCTTAAGCTAATCAGGAATTTACAGGAAATTGAAGATATCTATTTAATTTATTGCTAAAACACCATGAGCATATAATGCATTTAACAAATCTTTAAAGTCATTCTTGATGAAGTGAAGATGTTTGAGAAACATTCCATCTAATGTTGTGCTGTTGTAGGATTCGTTGTAAGTTCTGGTGTTTCGTCCTTGAAAACAGTGAAACAAGCCTTTTACAAAAATATAAATATTTGTAACAACAAACTACACTTATCTTAAGAGATTTGTGAAATATTCTTCTTTATAACGGAGATAGATTTCCAAAGTAGATTGTTTTCTTAGTCAGTCCATCAATAAACTTAGTAGCCAAGGATTCCGGTTACCCCGTTCTTATGTTTTTCAGTATTACCAAAATCTGAAAAACAAAACACACCTTAAAGCAGAATCAACTACTGGTATTTCAAAATTCATTACGCGATGTTTATTTTTTTAAATAAATATATTTTCCCGAACCATTAAAACTATCTACGTAATAATCATTTTACAGGTTTAGGTCTTTACCTAATTTCCAGATATGAGCTTTGCACACCCACACACACACACACACACACACACACACACACACACACACACACACACCGTCACACACACAGCCGCGCCGTGGACGAGTACTTATACCACTCGATACTCACTAAAGCGGTCCAGGTCCCAGAAGACCGCATGTGAGATCTGCGGTAGACAAAGCAGTGTAGGGTCGGGTATCCTCCTAGTTCTCTCGCCATTTAATTCCTTCGGTACTCCATCTTCACTTTATGTACCATAATTGCCACCATCTGCGGTACCGCATGTAGTAAAAGCGGAGGTTAAACACTACAACACACATACACACGCACCAACCAAAGTTCTTATAAAATCTCTTCCTCCAAAGTATGAATTCCCAGTACAATCTTGACATGGAGCTTTTTGATATAATTTAATGCTTCCTCTACCTGCTATGTAACTTCGTAGTTCAGAAAATATTTAAATCTAAAACAAAGATCAAGGGAAAAGGTCGGCACAGACCTGCAAAGCAAATGTCCCACGTGTTTACCGATTGACTCCGACAACAGCGACACGCGGTGGCAGTCGCATGAAACACCAAGTACACTTAGAAGTACAGATATCGCGAAGGTCGTAATTGCTATGTGTAGAGCATTATGTCTTAGTTATTAGTTTTCAATAACATTAGAATAGTGACACTTTGTGTGGATTTGTCAAAAGACAAATCCTATATAGCAAAAATAGCAAGAAGGAATTATTTGATATATAAAAACTATAATTGGCCCGTACAGGTATTCTTTTTCGGAATAAACGTCTCCATAAGCATATATAAGTTAAAGCCCCAAGCGTGCTTATTTTATTGAAAACCAACCATCAAACCACCATCCGTTATTCATCCTTCATAAAATGCCAGTAAGGGACACTGTCCCGGGATGGCAATAAGTCGAAGGCCCCTGTTCCATGGAGCATGGTTCACATTCAACGACACCTCTGTGCTACTGCTGCGGCTTATTTTATTGCTCATTCCATTATTGTTCCGTATTGGTCCATTTTTGACGAGTTATCGTTTACCAATTTTAGATCTGGCAGTAAACATTACTAGGTTAAGGAATAACCTGCTTATACACTTATTGAAGTTTAATATTGGCAAAAACATTATGACAGGTCCATGAAATACATTCGTTACAGCTCTCTTCAATCACTTTGCAATTAATGGAAAATCGAGACTTGTCTCGGTAATTTAGTTTCAAGAAAACTCTTTGACTGACGTTGACATTTTGCATAATGATCCATTAGAACAAAAAAAGCGGGGACAACATCCTATAAAGGTTACTGTAATCGGCATCAGCGCATCTACAGAGCTTAACCAGCAATAGTCGCGAGATCAAACTTACTTCCAAATAAGAAATTATTATTTCGTGATCTAATTACATTTGCTGTCAAATGTTGGTGTGGTTAGCTACATGTTAGGTACTTAACCTGTACCAAAGGCAACGGACCGATCGGATAACGCATGTAACTGAAATATTTATTAATAACTACAAAACTCTGCAAATTATGAACACGTAGTTGTGATATAAATCCAATTAAACATTTCTTATGAAAAAATGCACCACTTTCAAAACTGATGCTGAGCTCTGTATATTAATATGGATTTTTCACATCTTTATCTGTTTTTACAGTATTGTACCCAATTGATTTGGCAGATATACACAGATCAAACAAGTCAGTGCAGATGTTTCTTTATGTCTCTGTTACACACAACACCACATGCTGCTGTGTCCAAGTATATAGGGTTTTGGTAGCCTGTCAATGAGTCCCGAAATTGAAACTCTGTGATACGGTTTCCCCTTATCATTAATAGAAGAATATCTGAAAACTCTGAGCTCCGTGAGTCTTGCACTTATTTGAGCATCGTTTCATTCTTCCTAATTTATCACTTCGCTTTGGACACTATCCCTTATCCTGATAGATGAATATATGGTAACTAAGCTCTATGTAGCCTTTGATCATTTTAACATCATTTCATCCTTCGTCCGATATGACTTAACGTTGGAGGTTTTCTCTTATCCTAAAAGATGAGTATCCGGTAACTAGAAGCTCCATGTACCCTGTAATCATTTGAAAATCATTTATCTGATTTTCATTGCCACTGAACCAATTGATGAGCTACTTAGTTTTGGAAACCTAAAAATTAAAATTTTCGAAGCATATATAGCCAGATAAAAAAACAACAATTAAAGCAAAAAGCACTATATGCCGGAAATAACAGATATCAGCAGAGAAGTGGTAATATTAAGAAGAAACAACCGTTCACAGAGCAATGTGCAAGAGGAAATCTCAGGTAGTGTCTCTGTCAAGTCTGCTCGAAGACAAATGACAGTACATCTGAATGCTGGTCAAAGAAAGATAATTTAAAGAAACCTGAGCACACCTTCATGGAAGAGCAATGATCAGTTGGAGGCTGAATGTCTACTCGCAACTGTAAGAGTACCGACACTCGCATGTATTTGACAAGTTCATCAATTTTGTTCTAGTTATTTTGCATATCTCTGTCCTCATTCAAATTAATTGGAGTTTTAAGCTTGTCGCTATATTTTTGTTTACAGTAACTTTTTTGGTTGCTCTAGTATTTCCTATAATGTTGCACAAGGAAATAGAAGCGGCAGAGCAAAACTTATAAATAGGTTTAATATAACTGACGGAGCGCCTCTACAGAATTTACCTAGCAATATTCTGGACATTAAACATCCTTCACAATAAGAAATGATTCATTCTTGTGTTTAGCTTCAAGTTAGTTAATTCATGCATGATTAATATCAATATACATACTTCAGATATATTGCATTAACATTTCTGTCTATAAAGTCGTGAAGAGAAGAAACAGTGTAAATTTTAAGTTACAGCCAAATAATTTTAAAGTGCTTAACTAGGGAATAGCTTAGAAATTCGCTTCTCCAACAGAAAATAAAAGTTCTCATTTTTATATTCATATAGCTTTCTCACAGCTTTCTTAAATCGTTTTTGGGTCCCTGTATTTCGTGCACGGACGTGACATATTTGTATATACGTTCTAAATCGGGGATTTCGAAACGTGTGTTTCTACCGAAGACGCCCTGGTGAATTATTGGAGTGCAATGCAACTTGTGAAATTAGATAATCGAAAGTAATAACGACTTATCATTTTGGGAAAATATAAATATCGGGAAAGTGAGAAATATAACCAAGGATAAATCTTGAATGGGTTGTAAGATGAAATTTCAAGTAATCTCCCTTTTAAGCAAATTAGAATGGAAAGGACCTCTGAGGTTATTCCCTGAAATTTTAGCATATGCATTTCATTTGGCATAAACATACTTCAATCATAGGCTATTTTAATTAAGGTATTAGAGCTACATTTGGGAAAAATATAAGAATCGTTTCCATTTATTTGGTAGCGCACTATTGCGGGGTTAACTTTAACTTCTAGGCGTGTAAATATATCTGCAGCACACTACGTTAGTAAAAGTCTGGTTAGAATGCAACTGCTACTCCACATGCAGTGTATGTTGGTTTACAGAAAATAAAACAAGATAACACCAAGATAAAGCACAGAAACAAACCTACAGCTGTAATTTCTCTAGTGTGTAGTGAGTGCGACTGCAGCGCACATGGTGGAAGTCTCATGAAACAGAAAGTGCACGTAGCAAGCTATAGATGACGCCAAAGTTTTAATTACTTCGTATGTATTTATGTGTCTTAGTTATTAGAAACTATTTTAAAAAATATAAGAATAATAATGCTTCTTTGAGGTATAAGGGTAATTATTAAAGTAAGGGAAAATAAACTGGAGCCATGTTGCAAACAAGAGTGAATAATGGGAAGCAATGAGTATTAGGTTTCGGAGGGTAAGTCATCTGAAGCTGGTTTATGTATAACAGATTCAACCAGTTTTATGGATTCGACTCTTGTCACTCGAATGCTCGGCATCGCCCGTCTCGAGTTCTTTCAGTGCAGTCTATTCGTCGAGAGAAGCAGCATTCTAGACCGGTTGCGCCAGTTCTTCAGGGCACGAGCACGTGGACTGTAAAACGCGTGCTCTGGAGTGTGCCCATAAAGGAAGCAGCAGCCCGGCGAAGCAGCGCATTCTCTCTACGCAGCGTAGCCTGCGCAACAGCCTTCTTCTGCAGGCACAGCAGCGCCTGCCCTCTTCCAGCCAGCAGAGCCTTCTCCTGCACTGGCAAGCAGCAGCAGCCCAGCCAACCCTCTCCTAGCAGACTTGCTAGAGCTAACGCGTCGAGCAGCAACTCCAGAGTCCAGAGGAACACAGTACTTGGGACCGACAGACAGACAGACGAAACTGCAGGCCCACAAGGTCAAAGCCAAGGGTCCCGACTTAGGTTGGGACCCGGGGTCCGCCCCAATCGGCGCGTGTAACAGCGCTCGACCCTCTGTGGGGAGCCGGATGGCACCTGCTACAGACTCAGACAAGCCAAGTACCAGCCGCCAGGTAAGTCCTGACGAGATGACTAGTAGAACCTCTGCATCCTCATCCTCTACCGGCCCACGGGTGAACCTCGTGAAGGCCAAGGCCCAGGCACAAAAGAAGCAGAAGAAGGCCTCCCGCCTTCTTAACCAAGGGATAGCTGTCCCGATCTCTCCAGTCCCCAAACCAGGGAGCTCCAACACCATCACTCCCATCCAGGGCGTCACAACTCCCCTACCGGAGAGCGACACAGACGCCGAAGGCTTTATCACCGTGCAGGGAAGGCGCAAGAGGCCCTCCGGTTCGAACCCGGAGGGTGCTGCTCCCGGCACCCCTGCAGTGCATGCGGACGCCAAGAGCTCCCGCACACAAAAGGCGGCCAGAATCCCGCCAATTGTGTCGGACCCGTTCCCCAACCACATAAAGGTAATGAGGGAACTGAGGGCCAAGCTCCAGGCTAGCTTCCAGGCCACCCGTTTTCCAAGTCGGGTGATCCTAAAGACCACGACCCCGGAGGACCATGAAGCCGCCAGGGGGGTGCTGCGCGAAGCGGGGATAGAATTCCACACGTTCTCGCTGCAGCGACCTAACCTGGTGCGCAGAGTCATCCGAGGTCTTGGCTCTGACACCGACCCGGAGGACATAAAGGTGGGCCTGGCGGAAGAACACGGCATTACGCCGCGTACCGTGGTCCAGCTGACCAAGCAAGTCCGCGAGGAAGGCAAGGAGCCCGTAAGGACTCCCATGCCACTATTCCTCGTAATAGTGGAGAAGGAGGGCGAAGGTCTTCCCAAAATTGATGAGGTGTCCCACCTCTACAACACCAAGATCAGAATCGAACCGTACCATGGCAGAGAGGGGCCAGCCCAATGCTACAGGTGCTTGGGCTTCCACCACTCGAGCCATGCGTGCGAGAGGAAGACCGCCTGCATACGATGTTCAGGCCCTCACCACGTCAACGAATGCCCGAACCCCAGAGAGGAGAAAAAGTGCGCCAACTGCCGAGAGGCCCACATAGGCATCTACGGCGGCTGTCCCGCTAGACTGCGAATAGTGCAGGCAAGACAGGGCAGGAACGCAAACAGGGAGCCAGCACAAGTTCGGCCTGGAGTCAGTTTTGCCCAGGCGCTGCGCAAGCAGGAACAGCTGCTGCAGCAGGCCGAGGCAAGCCAGATTCCGGCAGCGACCCAGCCAGTAAGCTCTGGAACTACCGCCAAACAACCACCAGCTGCATCTGCAGCAAAGCCACAGCGGCCTCCTCGCCAGAAGAAGGCCACCGCAGCCCGGCGGGAGAAACCGCCGGCAACTGCGGCAGCAACGGCCGGGCAACCAGCCCAAGAACCTGCGGGGAGACAGAGCGGCCCTGCCGCCACTGCTCTCCCCCCTCCACCAGCTCCAGCTACAGTGGCTTCAACAGCCAATGAGGGAGAGGCACCCCTCGCTACAACACCTGCGCCGATTTGGGACACTGGCGTCTCAAACGAGGACTTAGCGGAGTTCCATGAGCTTTCTGCCTGGTTCGCCGAACTGATTCATCGCTCCCTCCCCATTCTGAGGCGCTGCAGGGAGCAACTGACAAATCCCCGCATCCCTGCTCTGCAAAAGCACAGCATTCTGCAACAGACTGCACGGCTCCTCTTCCCTGACTCCAGCTCGTAAATGGCGTTGAGAAGAACTCAGCGAACATTGAGAGCCGCGTTCTGGAACGCAAACGGAGTCCGGGAACAGAGACCGGGCATCTTGGAATTTGTAAGTGACCACGGGATTGACCTCCTTATGGTATGCGAAACGCATCTGCATGCTGGTATACAATTTAGCCTGCCAAGTTACGCCGTCCACCGAGCCGATAGAGTCGGCCGGCGGGGCGGCGGTACAGCTATATTCATCAAAAATCACATCACCCATACTCCCATTACCATCCCCCCGCTTCAACACTTGGAGGCGACCGCCATAAGGCTCTCCTTGGGCGGTTCAGACCTAGTGCTTGTGGCGGTGTATGACCCGCCCAACCATCCCTTCTATGAAGCGGATTACAGGGCACTCCTAAACCTAGACCACCGAGTGTGCATAGCCGGTGACTTCAATGCCAAACACCCAGGATGGAACAGCCGAACCCAGAATGATAGGGGAAGGAGCATCTACCGCTTCATCTGCGGAGATCCAACCCTTCATGCGCATGGCCCGCGGGGTCCAACGCACTTCCCGCCTCGTGGCAGGGCGGACGTCATAGATTTCGCAATCACCAAGAACATTCCATTTCATCTGGACCTCACGGCGGTGAATGCTCTGGATTCTGACCACAACCCAGTTGTGATCAATTCAGACGTTACCGTCGCAGCTCTGGCAACGGCTGACTGGGTGGATGAAGTCGACTGGGATGCCGCCATTCTTCACATCCAAAACTCCGTGGAAGCCTGCCCTCGAATCGACTCTGTGGAGTCACTCGAGGCGGCAGCCAGGGAGTTCTCCACAACCATCCTCAACGCGGTACGTGCTCACACACACCGCATCCCAATAGACACGCCAAACCCCACAGATATCCCAGGACCCATCAAACAACTCATAAGGGCTAAAAACGCCGTAAGAAAGCTGTGGCAGAGATTTCGCCATCCCAGGATAGGAGAAGTACACCAGAGGTTCAAATCCCTGGCAAGACGACTCCTAAGAGCACACCGCAAAGAGGCCTGGGAAAACATGTTAAGGCAAACCAATCTCCAGGAGAGAAAACCATGGCGAATAGTCCGTAGCCTGCGGAAAGACAAAACCGTATACCAGCATCCCCTACATAGCCCTAGAGGTCGACTCGTCTACGAGTCGAAAGAAAAGGCAGAGGCGCTAGCAGATTATCTGGAGGCTCAATTCCAACCCAGGGTAGAGCCAATGGACGATGACCATGCTGACCTCGTGGAACAGGTGGTGGAGGACTTCCTAGAAGCTCCGCCCCCTGACCACGAGGAGTTCCACATTCCCATCGTTACCCCTAGAGAGTTAGCGACCACGCTTAACTCTCTAAGAACCAACAAAGCACCTGGGCAGGACCGTGTGACAGCGGAAATGCTCAAGCACCTTCCACGAAGAGCCGTGATTCACTTAACCCGGATTTATAACGCGTGCCTATACATGCGCCACTTTCCAGCTATCTGGAAGGAGGCGCGCGTGGTGTGCGTTTTAAAGCCGGGAAAAAATCCGGTTTTTCCTTCCAGTTACCGATCAATCAGCCTTCTCCCAGTTTTATCGAAGGTATTCGAAAAACTGCTCCTCTCCCGGCTCCTTCCTCATCTGGAGGAAAGGGGCCTAATCCCGGAACACCAGTTTGGCTTCCGTTCTGGCCACTCCACGACCGAGCAGCTACTGCGGGTTGCCGAGAAGGCCTCCCTGGGTTTCCAGGAAAGGTCTAAAACGGTAGCAGTGCTGCTCGACGTGGAGAAGGCATTCGCCACTACCTGGCATGAAGGACTCATTTACAAACTCCTGGAGCATGAAATTCCCCGTCCATACATTTCCTTGGTGGCCGGTTTCCTCGGAAACCGAAGCTTCCGAGTAAAGATGGAGGGGAAGCTGTCCACCGAGCGGCCCATTGGCGCTGGAGTACCGGAAGGCAGCGTGCTGTCGCCGGCGCTCTTCGCAGCTTACATGGCCGACATCCCAACTCACCACAACACCCAGACCTGTCAGTATGCGGACGATCTCATGATCTTCGCAGTCAATAGGAACACACGGTACAGCTACCGGCAAATCCAAACCCAGCTCCGGGCCATTGGCGAATGGAGCGCAAAATGGCGAATGGCAATTAACCCGGAGAAGAGCTCTGCTATTCTCCTGGCGAAAACCATAGCCAACCGGTTGCAGCAGAACTTCGTTTTACGGCGCCGTCGAATCCCTTGGGTGCAAACGGCGAAGTATCTCGGGGTGACGCTGGACCGTAAGTTAACTTACGTTCCACACGTCAAGGCCAAGGTCCAGCTGGGGCACGTCGCACTCCGGAGCCTATACCCTATCTTCAGATCAACCATGCCGATCCGTCTCAAACTCCAACTGTATCGGGCGATCATTCCGCCTATGATTCTGTACGGCTGTGAGATCTGGGGAACAGTGGCTAATACCACTTTCGTCAGACTCCAGACGCTGCAGAACAAGGCACTACGCATCATCTACGATACAGGCTGGAGATTCCCGGCTCATATCCTACATGAGCACTCCCAGATCCCGTACATTGTCGACGTCATTCGCGAGAGGGCACGATCAATGTACGAGAAAATCCAAATTCACCCCAACCCTTTAGTGAACTCCCTGGGAAGGTATGACCCGAGAGATCAAAGGCGCTTGCCGTCCTTCAGACTGCCGAGAGACGTCCTGGGACCCCTTGGGTAACCCAAGGAAAACCCCAGATGACTCTGGGAACAACTTCTACGCCAAAGGACCAAGCGCTACACAACCCGTATCCAAAACGGGGCAAAAAACTAATTCGTGTCTCCCAAAAAGGGAGAACGATTAAGTACAGCTGCCCACGATAAAGAGGGGCAACCCATACCACACCTATCCAAAATTTCAAACAGTAAACAAATTCAAACACCCCAGCAGAACATGGATCTACTAGTTCATTTCGCAGGTTAAGCCGCAAAGCGGCTAGGTACTGCGGCATATGACACCCGGACGGGGAAAGCCCCGCCCGACTAGGACTACCTCTGGACCTCTGGAGTTTTATGTATATCTTCATTTCAATTCTTCCTTGAACTATGCTTATGCATACGTCATTCGGCATCAGATTAAATTAAACAAACTTTAGCAGTAGGAGCAGAAAATATTAAATACCAAATATTCGGGCAATTCTTTATGGAAATTATTAATGGCATTTAAAGTCCCCTCGAGTGCTAACTCAGTCCCTGAGACGCTACACAGTCGCCTCGTCCTGCACTTCACCTCTGAGGAGAAAGCCGAGGTCTTTGCAGACTGTCTGGAAACAAGGTTTACAGAAAACTCAGCGACGAACCCCGAGTTAGAGCGTGATGTCCAGACTTGGGTACAAAGCTGGGTGACACAGATGCATGAGCAACACTTACCCCACACAATGCCGCAGGAAGTGTACAAGCTCATTGGGAAGCTACTTTATGGGATAGCCGCCGACCCGGACAGGGTGACTAATGAGGAAGTAAAGCATCTCCCGAGAAAAGCCCTGGAGCAACTTCCAAAAATTTTCATCGCTTGTTTGCAGCAAAATTATTTCCCTGACACTTGGAAACGAGCCAAGGTAATAACGCTCCCTAAGCATGGGAAAAGCACCAGGCATAATCAAAATTACAGCAGCATTAGTCTCCTGTCTACTACTGGTAAATTGCTCGAGAACATAATTCAATTTCGACTCCAAAACAAATTGCCGCTATTGATATTTCAAATTCAAAATTTGGCTTTAGGAAAGGACACTCAACAGACCTTCAACTTTTAAGACTAGTACATGATGTCACCGAGCAATTTAACAATGGGGCTTCAACGTTGGCGCTATTTATGGACGTAGAAGCGGCATTTGATCGGTGCTGGCACAACGGCCTTATTTAAAAGCTGCATCGAGAGTTTCCCGGCTTCCAAACTTCACTGCCATTGCTGCATAATTTTTTAAAACACAGGCCCTTCTACGTCCATGTGGATCGCTCCCCCTCAATGGAGAGATTGATGCAGGCTGGCTTACCACAAGGGGCTATTATGTCACCTTTCCTGTATATACTCTTCACCAACGACCTCCCCGTTGACGCCAGATGCAAAGTTGCAATGTATGCTTACGACACTGCAATATACAACCATCATAAAAATCCTCGTTATGGACTTTTAGGGATGCAGCAGTACATTGACCGCTTCCTTTCACGGCTTCATGACCGGAAAATCAAAATGAATGCGAACAAATGCCAGCTTATACATTTAACGAAGCGGCACCCTTTGGCAATGGACCTAACAGTCGATGGTAAAATATTGCAGTGTCATCAGTAGGTCAAGTTCATTCGGCGTGACTTTGGCACGTACGATGCATTGGACCACCCACCTAAGAGATAGCCCCAACAATGGGCGGCAGCGATTAAATATGTGACCCCCCATATTTAGGAGAAAACAGCTAAAGCTGCGCTCGCACTTCTTCCTATATAGATCCTTTATTTTATCCGTGGTTCTGTACCCCTGTGTGGTCTGGGCCAACGCCTCCAAAACCGCTCTAAAGTATCTCCAAATCCTACAAAACGTATCCCTACGCAAAATCCTGTCTGCTCCTATCCGAACAACAACTGCCACCATTCACCAAGAAACCCACGTCCCTTATATCAACGAGGATATCAACAAACATGCCTCTGCCATCTGGGCGCACATCCGACACCATCAAAACCCCACCATACAGAATATTATGAAAGGCGAACCCAAGCACCGAAAACACGCCAGAAACAAAGCAATTTGAAGAAAACCGAAACTAAAAAACAACACGACTGCAAAATTATGCGCGCCCAACCCTTACTGGCCCAGGCCACGCTCCCCGGCAGTGGCCGCCATAATCGTCAGCCCAGGAGTCAGTTAGCCGCTGCCGAACAGCCTTGCTGCGATCATTGTAAATATTGTTCATAGCCAAGTCTGTACAGTGTAGTGCCTATGATATTGGGACGTACGTGGTATGCCCAGGGGTGTGTTGGTGTGTGTGTGTGCGCGCAAATAAGCGCAGTTTAAATATGTAAGCATAAATACAAGAAAAAGAAAGACAGATAAATAACGAGATAAAACTGGTTCACGGCGGCCTCAGAACAGGTCGCGGTATGGGTTTCAAAAGAACCACAAAGACAATAAAGAACCATAACCAGAATTATAAACCCATATAAATTTAGAGCCTGTAAGTCGGGTCCAATATATCGCCACCAGAAATAAGTTACAAAAAATAGCCTTAAGGCCTAAGCCTTCATTGTCTCTTCATTTCAATACCACTTTTGATATGTCGTATTTCTGAATCATTATAGATGGTTGTCACATTAATACGATTGAGCAACGAACATTGTGAAATAAACCAGCACCTGCCAGATCAGAAAAACATAAAAGTTGTATGCATTTGTGACCTTATTTTGCCATTTTCTAAACATTTGTATTTGGTTTCAAACATTTACATAAGTTTGAAGGCAAGAACATTATGTTTGGGTAAATCTGTAAAATTTAATTCAATCAGAGCCATACAGAGAATACGTGTCGTAAGACTGCGTCGTTTTATCGGCTCTGTTTGAAAATTTGATTTAATATATAGAGAACGCCATTTTCTAAACATTTGTATTTGGTTTCAGATATTTACATAAGTTTCAAGGCAAGTACATTTATGTTTGGGTAAATCTGTAAAATTTAATTCCATCAGAGCTATACAGAGAATACGTGTCGTAAGACTGCGTCGTTTAATCGGCTCTGTTTGAAAATTTGATTTAATATTTAGAGAACGCGCTGAAATTATAGTCGAAGTGTTTACGTTTAAGTGTAATTTCTTCTACTAAATACCGAAATTAAAATTATGTATCATTGGATACTCTCGAAATACACAATTTTATGCTTTTAGTGAAAGAAAATTTCCAATATTTCCTAGTCTAGGTTTGAAAATAAATAACAAACGAAATTTTTAAAGATGAATTATATCTTAACTTGTTTCTTGAAAGCAAAAAATATTTAAAATCAGTTATATCCAACTAGAACGTGAGTTCGATTATCCTTGGTTTATTGCGCTGCGGAATGACCCTCATAAGTAAAGGCATTGTACACTCCTTAGTACTCAGTTTGTGGATGTTGTGTAACCTATTTTGCAGTGAATAATTAACAGGCATTTAATGTTATCAGGTTGTACATTCTAAAATTGTGTGCTTCACCTACTTATGAGTTTTGCATCTTTTTATACGTGTAATTGAGAATAATATGCAATGAGTTACTATATAAATACAACCGCTGATGGGCCCATCTCGTTCCCAGTCTGCATAAAGTGTAAAATATATGCAACAAATATAGCGAGGCAAACAGTTGTCTAGAAACTGAAGACAGTATATTTTAAGTGGCAGTCGAGTGTTTTAAAAGTACCTAACTAGGGGATGGATTTTTAAATTCCCTTGTAGTTGTATCTACAACAGAAAATAAAATATCTCATCTTATATTCATATAACTGTCTCAAACCTTTCATAGATCGAAACTGGGCCTCTGCATTTCGTGCACTAATGTGACATATTCGTAAATACGTTTTAATTCGAGGGACTTCGAAACATGTGTTGTTACTGAAAACTCGGTATTAAATTATTGGACGGTAATGCACGGCTTTCCGATCCGAGTAGGTCCATAATGCAGAAACTAACAAATAATTCTGTTTTAGAAATGTATAATTATTGGCAAATTGTGAAATATAACCAAGAGTAGATCTCAAATGGTTGACTCTACAAAATAAAATGTATCAGACATAAAATGAATATTATAACAAGATATACATTATAGGTGTATTAAGATATTGCTATATCTTACAGTTTATAGTTATATAAGTCGATCCAGTATGGTGCCACTTCTGAGGACATTCCGTGCAAATTTAGCATATCATTGTCATTTGTCACGAATATATTTCAATCATATACTCCTTCAATGAAGGTAATAGAGTTATTTTTGACAAAAATAATGTAAGAAATATTTTCGGTTAGTTGGTAGTGCTGTATGGCGGGATGTGTCTTTAACTCTAGGCGTGTAAATGTTGTAAAAGCTTGGTATATAACTTATTTTTCTGTTTTGAGCTTCACTGAGAAAATCTGTTTTGGTTTTAGATTCAGGTGATACTAAACTATCACTTATATCACATATATCACTATATCACTATATCACTAAACTATCACTAAACTATCTCTACATATCACCAGTACAATATCGTTATTAAATGTCTGGTTATAAGGCAACTCCTCCTCTATATGCTATGTATGTTTTTAGTACATAAAATAAAGCAAGATAACAGTAACAGAAAAGTCGAAAAACGTAACTGGGCAGAAAACCAGTTGAAATGTCCCTCGTGTCTAGTGAGTGCGACTACAGCGCACATAGTGCAAGTCTCCGGAAAGATCAAGTACAAATAGAAATTTACAGATGGCGCTAAGGTTCAAATTGCTCCTTAAGTATGAATATGTCTTAGTTATTAAGAATGGTTTAAAAAATACAAGACTATTAATGGTTCTTTTACGTTGAAAGGTAATTCGAAATGTGAATAATAATCAGCTAGAGCCATCTTGTGTACAAAAGTCAATATAGGAAAGCAATAACTATTGTGTTTCGGATGGAATGTCTCCATAAGCTGGTTTATATATAACATATTTAACCAGTTTTGTTTATATATTCATTTCAATCAAGCTATTGTGAGTGTAGTTGTGATATAAAACCTATACGCAGATCTCCGCAAATTGATGTCATCAAAACACTGATTTGGTACTGAGACATAAAGATCTATTCCTGACACGTGGTCTAACTTAGAAACTAATATGCTGTCAATTCTTAATTTGAAAATTCGTAAGAAAACACAGTGCATAGAAACTCTAGATCATATTCAAAATGAAAATTCAAGAAGTTATTCCTATAAAAAATAAATAAAAAATTTAAATGAAAAACCGGTAATATACACAAAAGCAGACATTGGTAACAAAATGGTAATACTGGACGAAGAAGACTATCGCAAAACAATGGACAACCTTTCAAACGGAAAAGCATTTGTTAAATTAGAAATCAATCCACTAAAGAAAGCATGCAAATCTGTGGAATTAGTAATTAAAACAGTACAATCATGACTAAAAGAGATAAATTGAACAATAAAATAGACAATCCAAAAACACCATACATATATGGTTTACCCAAAATACATAAACCTGAAATTACCCTCAGACCAATAATTAATAACATTGATGCACCGTCTAACCAACTATTAAAATGGCTGGCTCATATCTTCAGATCTTTCACAAAATTTCAAAATTTAAGTATCAAAAACTTGTTTGAATTGTTAAATCTCCTGAAGGACACAAAGATCAACTCTACAGATGCTTTAGTTTCCTTTGACGTCATTTCTTTATATCCAAGTATACCTACCAATGAGCTTATTCCACTTCTCAAAAAATGGCTGGAATCAATACAAATAACATCTGAAGAAATAGAAGAACTTTCACAACTTACAGAAATTTGTATAAATCAAAATTTTTTCAGCTTTAATGGACAGATCTATAAACAAAAAACAGGCCTAGCTATGAGCAACCCATTGTCTCCCTTCTTGGCACATTTATTTATGAGTGCTTTTGAAACAGATATCACAAAAGCTGTTCCAAATTATTTCAAAGTGTGGTTTCGCTATGTTGACGACATTTTTGCAATAGTACCTAAAAAACTCATACAAGATGGTCTTAAACTTTTGAATATACAAAATCCAGCTATAAAAGCTACATTGGAAACAGAAGAGAATGGTGTGCTCTCATATTTGGACATCAAAATCAAAAAAGTGAACAACAAACTCACCTTTTGATTTTTACTGGAAACCGACACACACAGGAAATTACATCAAGAACAACAGTTTCAACCCAAAACAACACCAACATGCCATTTTCAACAGTTTAGTGTTTCGGATGATCAACTTTCCACTAAACAGAGAAGATTATCAAGAAGAATACCTACATATAAAAAGTAGCTATATCCAGCGGTTTCAACCCAAATTTAGTAGACAAAACAGTTAACAGACTCAACAAAGCTAAGAAAATAAAAGAAACCACCACCCTAGAACCTACAGGAGAAAAAGAGGAAAAAGCTTTTAAAAAATTCACCTTCCACCCATCAGCCTATAAATTATTCCAAAAAATCTTCTCAAAACACAACATAACTCTTGCACCTCAAAATAGATTTAATGTCAGAAATTTGTGAAAAGGCCCTCCCAGAAATTTAATCACTACCAAAAAAACCAGGAATCTATGAGATCAAATGTGAAACTTGCCCTAAAATTTTTATAGGAAAAACAAAAAGAAATATTAACATCAGAACTAAAGAACATCTAAGAAACATTAAAAATGGTGAAACAGAAAAATCAGCAGTGGCTTTTCATTTTTTGAATACTAGTCAAATATGTTAATCACCCCATAGATCTTTCCGTATGGGAAAAGATCTCAACAAAAATCGTCATAATTTCATGAATTTTGAAACTCCACCACCGGACATCTTTGACAGGTACATCGCGCCATCTATTGACAAAACGGAGAAAGAGGAAACCAGTACAACTTGCACTAGTCGAGCATCAGCTGATGATAGGAGCAAGAGCTCTTGAAACATGTCCTGTGAATAAACAGTGTGAGTGAAGCAATGTGTCAAGGTCTTCTCGATTCAATTTTGTACTTAGAGGCTAATGTATATTTTAATCGCTAATCTTTACTCTGCCTCAGACTTGAAGTGTACTATTGACAAAGAAGACAAGAAATAAGAGTAAATTGCTGAGAATTCAGCCTAAGATAGGTCTAATATTACAACATATCCTGCATGTGATCGATAAAAAGCTGTAGCTACGAGAGCTGCTCAATAAAGAATGATCACAACATTTTTCTCAACGAACCCTTATTCATCCTCATAATTTCGATGGTCCTTCTCAAAATAGTCTCCCCTGAATGCGATGCACTTTTCCCAGCGTCTCTGCCAGTCTTCAATAACATGATGGAAACCATTTTTGAGAGATCCTTCAGAATTATCTCCGCAGGCTTCACCACTGCTTCTGATGATGGATAGTGCCTCCCACGAAGGGGTTTCTTCAAGTTAGGGAGCAGAAAAAAATCACATGGGGCTAAATCCATATTATAGGAATCATGAGGGATGCCCTTCACGTTGATTTTTGCAAGCAATTCAGCAACAATTTTGGCAATATGCGGCCGCGCATTATCGTGGTGCAACATTCAGCCTGATTCAGGGAAATGTTATCTTTCTCTACTGTTATTGTTGTGCTTTCTTATCCGACAGCCTGTCATACAAATCTAATTAAACAGCCAATGTTACTTATGAAGGAAAACTTTCCAAATAATACGCTGAGCTCAGTACGGCAGAACCTTTAAGTTGAACTAGTTCTGTTTACCATTACACGGTACAATAGTCTTGCCAGTAGATATTCGTAGCATCATAACTGTAAACATCTGTTCGCTTGCGCATGTAGTACCGAGCATTGGTAAACATTTTACGAAAAGTACATTACATCACCGTATTAGTGGTAATACGTATCTTTTATTGGTGAGTCCTACTTTAATTTCATAGTCCTGTTTGGGAATATTGATTGGTTTTTTTCAGAAGGCACTGAAAACTGTCAAAATAATTAAGTTTAGAAGCAAATTTGGCATAGATATTATCGTTCAAATCCTATAACATCAGGAACTCTACAAGATTTTAGTAACTTCACATAACTAATGTTTTAATAACGAAATTATCTGTGGCATTTATACTAAGAAAATAAAATTAAACATATATGCCAACCTTGCTCTCGTCGTCTTAAGCAAATGAGGAATTTACAGAAAATTGATGATATGTATTTAATTTATTACTTAAACACCATAAGCATATAATAGTTATAACAAATCTTTAAAGTCATTCTTGATGAAGTGAAGATGTTTGAAAAACATTCCATCTAAAGTTGTGCTGTTGAAGAATTTGTTGGATGTTCTCATTTTTGTCCTTGATAACAGTGAAACAAGCATTTTAAAGAAATATAAATATTTGTAACAGAAAACTACACCTATCTTATGAAAATTGTGTAACTTCTTCTTTGTAATGGTATCGATTTCAAAAGTAGATTGTTTTCATCGTCATTCCATCAATAAACTTAGTAGCCAAGGATTCCGGTTACCCCGTTCTTATGTTTTTCAGTATTACCAAAATCTGAGAAATGAAACACACCTAGAAGCAGAATCAAATACTGGTATTTCAAAATTCAGTACGCGATGTTCATTTTTTTTTTAATATTTTTTTTTTCCCCAAACAATTATAACTATCTACCTAATACGCATTTTAAAGGTTTAGGTGTTTAATTAATTTCCAGACATGAGCTTTGCACACACATACACACACATTCACATACCAGCCGCACCGTGGTCGAGTGCTTATATCACTCGACACTCAATAAAGCAGTCCAGGTCCCAGAAGACCGCATGTGAGACCTGTGGTAGACAAAGCAATGTAGGGTCGCGTTTGCACACACATACACACACACACACATACACACCAGCCGCACCGCGGACGAGTGCTTATACCACTCGACTCTCACTACAGTGGTCCAGGTCTCACAACACCGCATGTGAGATCTGTTGTAGACAAAGCAGTTTAGGGTCGGATTTCCTCCTAGTTCTCTCGCCATTTAATACCCTCGGTACTCCATCTCCATTTTATGTATCACAGTTGCCACCATCTGCGGTGCCGCATGTAGTAAGAGCGGACGTTAAACACTACAACACACGCACCAAAACGAAGTTCTTATAAAATCTCTTCCTCCCAAATATGAAATCCCAGTACAAACTTGACATGGAGCTTTATGTTATAATTCAATTCTTCATCTACCTGTTATGTAATTTCGTGGTACAGAAAATATTGAAATCTAAAACAAAAATCAAGGTAAATAGTCGGCACAGACCTGCAGATCGGATGTCCCGCGTGTTTACAGAGTGACTACGACAACAGCGACACGCGGTGGCAGTCGCATGATTCACCAAGTACACCTAGAATTTACAGATGTCACGCATGTCGTAATTGCTATGTGTAGAGCATTATGTCTTAGTTATTAGTTTTTCATAACTCTAGAATAGTGACACTTTGTGTGGTTTTGTCAAAAGGCACATCCTAAATAGCAAGAAGGTTATATTTGATATATAAAAACTATAATTGGCTCGTACATGTATTCTTTTTCGGAAGAAATGTCTCCAAAAGCATATATAAGTTAAAGACCCAACCGTGCTTATTTCATTGGTCTCGGTCTTGACTCTGCTTCTAGACGTCGTGGAGTACACATCGCCTACAGGAATTGGAGTTGCCAGCGTCCAGAACTTCGGAGTCAGCGAATTGCCACCATCGGGAGGGACCCTTCGGAAGCTCCCGGCAATTTCGCTAAATCTCCAGGAGAAGGCAGCAGCGTGCGAGCGACAAGAACAACCTCCATGAAAACAGCCGGCCAGCTCCACATCAGCCAGGCGAGGTACAAGGCCTAAGCCAACGTCTTAAAAGACGGTATTTTAAGGCGCCTTCGGGTCCGGCCCTCTGTACCTCACGCTTATTAGCAAACCTGTGCTGACTGGTAAGTATACAGTCAAGGTTAGTTGTGCACTGCACTTCGGTGCAGGGCAAAATGCCCAAAGAAAGGGAACCATCCGACATTTACACTCCAACGGGTTGCCTTCCAGAAATGGAAGCCATCCCCAGTACCAGCACTGGAATCACCCACCCTGCTGTCGGGGCTCCAACCCTGACTGCAGGAAGCAAACGGCCTCGCCGAAAGCCATCAAGGGGCGTAAATGGCAAGGCCAAGAGATTAGCTGTCGCCAAAAAGCAAACTGGCAAGGGCCCTTCCCGCGAAACACCACAGCGGGTAGGCAAAATTTCAGAGGGTAAGCCCTCAGACAACTCCTCCTCTGACGAGGAGTATTTCACCGACGGAACTGCGGTTCCAAGGCATTCATCCTCCAGGATGGAAGACTCCGATGGGGAACACAGCTCATCGAACATCTCTACAGATGTTGATGAGGCTGAGTTTCGCACCGTGACCAACCGGCGAAGGGAGAGAAGAGCCCCTCACCTGGAGACAACTGGCACGTCCAGTCGTTCTGGGCCACCCAGGAGGCACATTCCTCCTGTGATCGTGGATGACTTCCGGGGCATGGTGGGCTTCCTAAAGGAGGTCATGCCAACCCTCTCGGTGTCATGCAGGGTCACCAGGAGGAAGAGCCGAAATGTCTTCCAGGCGAGTAACGCCGAAGACTACCAGCTTATCCTAAGGGCACTGGACAGGAAGTCCATCCCTTACTTCACCTTCGGCCTAGATAAGAGCCGTGACGTCAAGAGGGTCATCAGAGGCCTACCAGTGGATACACCGGTGGGTGACATAATCGACGACCTCAACCGCCAGGGCATTCAGCCCCGCTTGGTAAGGCAGATGACCAGACCAGCTCCACAGGGTCAGCCAGGCCCTGTCCCAATCCCACTCTTCCTCGTGATAGTGGAACGGGCTAATGATCCCGAAGGGAAGCTAGATGGAGTCTCTACGATCTGCTACCTCCGAGTTAAGATTGAGCCACTGAGGAGCTCTGGCGGTCCACCTCAATGCCATCGCTGCCTGGGACTCAACCACTCAAGCCAGTTCTGCAAGAGGACACCCCGCTGCCTGAGGTGTAGCGGAGCCCACGACAAGGAAGCTTGTCCAAGGTCACCCACAGATGTGCCCACTTGTGCTAACTGCAAGGGAGCACAAGTGGCTTGCTACGGCGGCTGTCCTGGCAGAAAGGCAGTTATAGCAGCAAACAAGCCCACAGTGAGACAACAGTAACAGCAGAGCCCCTCACCAGCGGGGGCGGACCCAAGACCGGTCCCCTCAACCAGCTCCAGTGTGCCCACGACTCGGCGGGATGCCGATAGGCCAACAAGAAGTTA
This sequence comes from Mantis religiosa, assembly GCA_030765055.1. Classification (NCBI taxonomy): domain Eukaryota; kingdom Metazoa; phylum Arthropoda; class Insecta; order Mantodea; family Mantidae; genus Mantis; species Mantis religiosa. The sequence continues at coordinate 314,089,625 of CM060948.1, forward strand.
CGCTCAAGTAGCACAAGGGGCCTCTGAAGGACCTAAAACGTCACGGGAGACACACATCCCTCCCACACAGCCACGCAAACAGAAGCGGGCCCCAGCTCAAAAACGAACCGACAACAATGGTAGGAATGTAGGGAGGCTTCCTCGGGAGCCCCAAAATTCTGCTGAACAGGACAGTCATGGCGAGCCCATGCCTCCTAGACAGCTTAGGGATGAAAGGGCGGGAGGAAGACCTGCACCCATTCGTTCCAGATCAGCCTCTCCTCACAACCAAGTCGCCCACACAAACAACGATCCCATGACAGCTACACTCGACCTCACGGATGTGTTCAAGTGGCTGCAGCAGTTGTTGCAGACACATGGACAGAAAATCTGTGAGCTCGTTGTGAAGTTCTTCACAGCCACAGATCCAGCCAGCAAGATGCTGGTGGCAATAGAGGCCATGGCCCTCCTGAACGCAGGCACGCAACAGCTCCGAGATGGCGCATCGAACTAGGTCACGTACCTCGTTTCGATTCGCATTTTGGAATGCGTGCGGCCTAGCAGGTCAGGGGAGCGAGCTGCTTCACTTTGCCCGAGACAATGCCCTAGACGTCATTCTAGTCAGCGAAACGCATCTCCGACCAGACTTCCGTTTCCGTCTTCCGGGCTACATCTGCCATCGTACGGATCGTCAGGGACGCCCAGGGGGCGGAACTGCGATCTTGGTGAGGCAAAATGTGGTCCATCAGCCCATCCAGCTCCCACCTCTACAAACCCTAGAGGCCACGGCCATTAGTATGCCCCTTGGTGGTTTAGAGGTCTTGGTAGTCTCTGTGTATCATCTACCAAACCGACAGTTTGTATCCAACGACTATCTATCCATCCTAGCCCTATATCCCTGTGCTATCATGGCCGGCGATTTCAATGCTAATCATCAACGTTGGCATTGCGGTCGTCGGGCGGATGCAAGAGGCAATGAAATCATTCGCCTTATAGATGCGGACCCTCAACTTCAAGTACAGGGCCCCTGGCAACCCATCATTACCCGCGAGGAGGAGGACTGCCCTCAGTCATAGAATTCGCAATTACAAAACATCTACCATACCATCTCACACTCACATCATTAAATGCATTACATTCAGATCACAATCCAGTGTTGACAGAGATCAACACAAGGGTTGCCAGTCACGACATCTCCCTTCAAACGCGAGAGGTCGACTGGGAAGGCGTCAGGAACTGCCTCCGCACTTCTATCCCGCCAAATCCCAAAATCACAAAACTCCCTACCCTGGATAACGCCGTCTCATCCTTCACTTCCATCGTGAAGCGCACCACCTTTAATTTGACAGTCCATGCTCCGGCTCCTCTTCATCCCGATGTCCTCCCTTTGGACATCCTTCTTCTAATCCGGCGATCCTGGGCAGCACGGAGATTATACCAACGTCACCGCACGCCACATAATCGAGCGCTCCTAAGACGTTTACGTCGAGAGGTCAGTGTCCGTCTGCGCGAGCACAAGGTGCAAGCGTGGGAGGACAAAATGGCCAAGTTGCGCGTCGAGGATGGCGACGTGTGGAGGATAGCCAAAGCACTCAGAAAACACAGAGGTCAGTACACCTCTCCCATTCACGGCACCCAGGGCCTGGCCTATGAACCCCAAGCCAAAGCCAATGCTTTCGCTGGCTATCTTGAGCGTACTATGTGTCCGAGAGATGACCCCCAGGACGATAACTTTTCTGAACTCTTCCGACGGGAGGTGCGTCGTTTCTTACGTCACCCTCCTGAGGATCCCTACCATCCGACCTAGTGAAGTCCAAGGCGTACTCCAACGTCTCAAACCAAAGAAGGCGGCGGGGCCGGACGGGCTGACTCCCCTAATGCTCCGCCATCTTCCCTTCAATGCGATTCTCTTCCTGACTAGGATTTTCAATATGTGCCTCGCCCTTGGGTACTTTCCACGAGAGTGGAGAGAGGCCCGGGTGATTTGCATATTGAAACCTGGGAAGAATCCGGTACACCCATCCAGCTACAGGTCCATTAGCCTCCTCTCCACCCTTTCGAAAGTTCTCGAGAGGCTAATTCTTGCTCGCTTGTCCCCAATATTGGTAGACATTCAAGCCAATCCTGACCACCAATTTGGTTTTCGTCCTGGGCACTCGACAGTTCAGCAGTTGCTGCGTGTGTTGGAGACCGCCGCCCTGGGCTTCCAGGAAGGCGCCTTCACTGCCGCAGTTTCGTTGGATGTCGAGAAGGCCTTCTCTACGACATTGCATGCCGGACTCCTACACAAAATAATCCATCTGGGGCTCCCAACACAAGTGATCAACATTCTACACAGCTTCTTGCGACATCTCACATTCAAAGTCTCAGTCGCGGGGAAAACATCAACACTAAGGCCAGTGAGAGGCGGAGTCCCTGAAGGCTCTGTGCTATCCCCCACCCTCTTCAACGTCTTTATGGCAGATTTCCCCACAGAACCACGAGTCGAAATGGCACAATACGCTGACGACGTGTTTCTCTTCTGCAATGACAAACACATTCTCAGAGCCTTCAACCCCATTCAAAGACATCTCCGCCTAACACAACAGTGGTGCCGGCGTTGGCGGATGTCCGTAAATCCGGACAAAAGCCACGCCATACTTCTTACAAAGCGCCACACCCCCGCAGACTGCCTCAACTTCAGCTACCGAGGTCGAAGGATAGAGTGGTCTAACTCTGTCCAGTACCTTGGAGTAAACTTGGATAGAGGTTTAACTTTTCGCCGGCACATCAGGGACCTTTCGGCAAAGGTACAGGGAGCAATTGCTTCCCTGTACCCAATGCTGGGGTCTACCTCGATGCCAGTCCGCATGAAGTTGTACCTCTTCCGAGCGCTGGTAATCCCGGTGATGCTATATGCCTGCGAGATCTGGCGCATGGCAGCAGACAGCTGTTTAGCATGGCTTCAACGTGCACAGAATAAAGGACTGCGGTCTATTTATTCTGTGGGACGTTATTTCCCTACCAGGTTGCTCCACGAAGCATCGGGTCTTCCATACGTGGAGGATGAAATTAGGCGCCGGGCTTCAAAATTATACGCAAGTTTACCATCTCACAGAAGCGCCCTTGTCAAATCATTGGGAAATTATGACCCCACTAGACGCCGATCTAGACTGCATCGGGTCCCCCGTATGGCATGCGGGCACCCTAGATAACCCAGGAGCTAAATCTATCAGCAGCTAAAGCTGAGCTCCTCATAATTCTTCCAAGCTGTTTGGCATCTAAATTTCTCCCCAACTAAATTACAAAATATTTAAAATAAAACAAAATGGGTGCTAAGTACTGCATCCTCTCTTTCAACCCGAAGGTACATTGGTAACCTCAAAATTAACTCCCAATCAAAAACCTACATCACCTTCATCCTACATCTTTCAATAATAATCCTACCTGCGGTAAAACCCTTAATGGGTGGGCACGCAGCAAAAACCTTCTGGCTGTATACAGCCAGCCAGCACGAGCGAGCGAGCGAGCGAGCTTATTTCATTGCTCATTACATTATTGCTCCGTATTTTTTGTGAATGTTCCTGAAAAGTTTGTTAACTAATCTAGGAATTTGCTTATCAGATGTCGAGCGTAAGAGCAGTGTACATTAAAGTCCATTTTTGACGTGTTGTCGTTTACCAATTTTATATCTGGCAGGATACATTCCTAGGTTCAGGGAAAACCTGCTTATATTCTTATTGAAATTTATTATTGACAAAAATATTAGGACAAGTCCGTGAAATACAGTCGTTACAGCTGTCTCTTCAATCACATTGCAATTAATGGAAAATCGAAACTTGTCTCTGTAATATAGTTTCAAAAAAACTCTTTGACTGCCGTCGACATTTTGCATAATGGTCCATTAGAACGAAAGAAGCGGAGACAACATACTATTAAAGTTAGTGTAATCGGCATCAGCGCATCTACAGAGCTTAACCAGCAATAGTCGCGAGATCAAAGTTTCTTCAGAATAAGAAATTATTCTTTTGTGATCTAATTACATTTGCTCTCAAATGTTGGTGTGGTTAGATACATGTTAGGTGCTTAACCTCTACCAAAGGCAATGGACAGGTCGGATAACGCATGCAACAGAAATATTTCTTAAGAACTACACCATTCTACAAGTTTTGAACGCGTGGTTATGATATAAATCAAATTAAACTTTTCTTAGAGAAAATCCACCACTTTCCAAAACAGATGCTGAGCTGTGTACATTTATATGGATTTTTCACATTTTTATTTGTTTTGACAATATTGTACCCAATTGATTTGGCAGATACACACAGAGCAAACCAGTCACTGCAGATGTTTCTTTATGTCTCTGTTATACACAACACCACATGCTGCTGTGTCCACGTATATGGGGTTTTGGTAACCTGTCAATGAGTTCCGAAGTCGAAACTCTGTGATAAGGTTTCCCCTTATCCTTAAAAGAGGAATGTCTGAAATCTCTGAGCTAAGTGAGCCTTGGACTCATTTGAGCATCGTTTCATTCTTCCCAATTTATCACTTAACTTTGGACGCTTTCCCTGATAGATGAATATCTGGTAACTAAGCTCTATGTAGCCTGTACTCATTTTAATATCATTTCATCCTTCGACCGATATGACTTAACGTTGGGTGTTTTCTCTTATCCTAAAAGAAGAGTATCCGGTAACAAGAAGCTCTATGTACCCTGTAATCATCTGAAAATCATTTATCTGAATTTCATTGCTACTGAACCAATTGATGAGCTTCTCAGTATTGGAAACCTAAAAATTAGAATCTTGGAAGCAAATGGAGCCAGATAAAAAGACAACATTTAAAGCAAAAAGCACTATATGCCGGTAATAACAGATATCAGCAGAGACGTGGTAATAATCAGAAGAATCAACCGTTCACAGAGCAATGTGCAAGAGCAAATCTCAAGTAGTCTCTCTGTGAAGTCTTCTCGACGACAGATGACAGTACATCTGAATGCTGGTCAAAGAAAGATAATTTAAAGAAACCTGAGCACACCTTCATGGTAGAACAATGTTCAGTTTGAGGTTGAATGTCTACTCGCGACTGTACTAGTACCAACACTCGCATGTATTTCACAAGTTCATTAATTTTTTCGAGTTATGTTGCATATCTCTGTCCTCATTCACACTTAGTCGTACAACAAATTAATTGGGGTTTGAAACTGGTCACTACACTTTTGTTTACAGTAACTTTTTGGTTGTTCTAGTATTTTCTATAATGTTGCACAAGGAAAGAGTAGCGGAAGAGCAAAACTTATAAATAGGTTTAATATAACTGACGGCAGCGCCTCTACAGGATTTACCTAGCAATATTCGGGACATTAACCATACTTCACAATAAGAAATGATTCTTGTGTTTAGCTTCAAGTTAGTTAATTCATGGATACTTAATATCAATATGCAAACTTCAGATTTATTGCAGTAACATTTCTGTATATAAAGACGTGAAGAGAAAAAACATTGTAAATTTTAAGTTACAGTCAAATAACTTTAAAGTGCTTAACTAGGTAATAACCTGGAACTTCGCTTCTCCAACAGAAGATAAAAGATCCCATTTTTATATTCATATGGCTTTCTCATAGCTTTCTTAAATCGTATTTGCGTCCCTGTATTTCGTGCACGGACGTGACATATTTGTATATACGTTCTAAATCGGGGACTTCGAAACGTGTGTTGCCACCGAAACCGCCCTGGTGAATTATTGGAGTGCAATACAACTTGAGCAATTAGGTAATAGAAAGTAATAACGACTTATCATTTTAGAAAAATATACTATAGGGAAAGTGGGAAAAATAACCAAGGGTAAATCTGAAATGATTTCTAAGATGAAATCTCAAGTAATCTCCCTATTAAGGGAAATAGAATGGAAAGGACCTCTGAGGACATTCCGTGCAATTTTACCATATCCATATCGTTTGGCATAAACATATTTATATCATATGTTATTTCAATTAAAGTATTCGAGCTACTTTTGGGAAAAATATAAGAATCGTTTCCATTTACTTAGCAGCGCACTAAGGCGGGGTTATCCTTAACTTTTTGGCGTGTAAATGTTTTATAAGTTTCGTATATAACCGAAATCCCAGTTTTAAGCCATTCTTGAAAAATCTGGTTTGTTTTAGATTCAAGTTATTCTCAAATATATATCTGCAGCCAACTACGTCAGTAAATGTGTGGTTAGATTGCATCCTACTCCACCTGCTATGTATGTTGGTTTGCAGAAAATAGAACAAGATAACACCAAGATAAAGTGGACAAACAAAACTGCAGTTGTAATTTCCCTTGTGTGTAGTGAGTGCGACTGCAACGCACATGGTGGAAGTCTCATGAAACAGGAAGTGCACGTAGCAAGTTATAGATGACGCCAAAGTTGTAATTACTTCGTATGCATGAATATGTCTAAGTTAGTAGGAATTATTTTAAAAATATAAGAATGATAATGCTTCTTTCAGGTTTAAAGGTAATTTTGAATGTAAGGGATAATAACCTGGAACCATGTTGCAAACAAAGGTAATTAAAGGGCAGCAATGAGTATTGTGTTTTGGAGGGTATGTGTCCTGAAGCTGGTTTATGTATAACAGATTCAACCAGTTTTAAGTATATCTTCATTATAATTCATCTTTCTTCATTTCTGGCATTATGCCTATGCATACGTCATTCGGGGACAAATAAAAATGAACACAAATGAGCAGCTCTATGTACCCTGTGGTTATTTGAACATCATTTCGTTCATCGTCCGACATGAGTTAACTATATTTGTGAGAAACTTTATTAAGCTGTGAAAATAGCACACATAATGACAGCACCTAAGGATTCCTTGTAGTTCTATCTCAAACATCAAGTGTTAGACTTCCAACATCCAGGACAGCGATGTATAGGAAGTATGTTAAACACCTAAATTAGATGATTCTGTGAATATGTGGGTTCTTAGAATTAAAAGTCCAGATTCCTGAAATTCTAAAGGTTCTCTATTTACTTTGAAATTCACTGTTCAGTTCTCACGTAACAACATTGCATCACATATCACAATCGACAACACCAAGACAATGGCAATAACAAACATTAGCTTTCGTTACAACACTTCGCAGCTGACTCTCACTTTTTCCATGTCTTTACAACAACTCCTTGGCGAATCGTTGCCTTCTTAAATATCTCATTGATAAATTCGAGACTCTTCCAAAAGAAAAAAAAAAAACGAATATTTCATCACATTCCAGAAGCGTAACTTCTGGCCGGCAAGTCCTTCATCTTAGCTATTTTCATTTGGCGTCCCCTTTGTGTACACTAGCCATGCTATTGTTAACTACTTATACAAGCTCTTTATTACCGTTAAACTTTATCCGCCGCTTGTTATCTATTTGCGTCGAAATTTTCAATTCCTCTTAGCGCGACAAAATTATAGAAATGTTAATATTCCCAAGAACAGTTTTTAAAACCCGCTTATTGCTTGTTTCCGCCACATCCTGTATCACAGTCATCCATAGTGAAGGGGATTTTGAGGACATATCTAGAAAGTGTAATGTAGTAATTTCACTATCTGGGAATACACCTTAAACATATTTCATTTTAAGCTAATACGTTAGTCGCTTTGGCAATGTCAAGGCTTAAGAAAAATATTCAATATAAAATATAGATTGTGTGCAGAATTTTCTTAATAAGTTTGGTGTCTCATCCAATAAGGTGCTAAAATAAAATATTTTGGTACTTGATTATTTAAAAAAAAAACTTTTATAGACAAACATACGAGTAATGTTACCAAGATGTAACCCGGTAGCGCGATACGCTCCTGTAAATTGACAGAAATTTAATAAACCAAATATTTATTTACTTTATAGCTTTAGTTAATTAGTAAAGTAAACACTCTACATGGAAAAGGAAGATTTGCTATTTTTAAATAACTTTCAGTTAATTTTTGCTTAAATAATTGTTGATCAAATGTAATAAGTGAAGTACAACAGGTTTAAGTCAATAGTAAAGTAGTTCAAATAGAAAACTAAATGAATTAAAAATAGAACATTCGAAACTTGTCTTGTTTATACCGAACTGGATGTCTCAGGTGGTTCCGTTGTCGCCCGCTTTCGGAATTGGGATTTCATTAGGGAGAGGATTTGGTACATAGCCCACCATGCTGGGCCCATTGTTCCTATATCCCCAGTTAGGGGCACCACCGAGAGAAAGGATGAAACGAAGGAGACAGAGGGTGGTCGAACCATAGAGCCACGACAGTAGAGAGGGCAGGTCCCCTTCAGGGAACAAACTTACTTCAAAATGAGGAATAATTATTTCAAGATCTAATTACATTATTTAGTAATTAATTAAATATTAATGCATTCCATACGTTAAACACTGTATGGAAGACAGAACAAAAGCATAGAAACAATTACACACTTTTCAGGTGATATAATGTGAATAATATAATGTATTAGCAAACTTTGTCAAGGATTTGTTAATTCAAAAACCAAACAAGAATAACAAGAATTTAATAGAGGTGTTAGTGAACATTTGTGTATATAAAATCTCCATATTAATGAACAAATTTCCATAATTTCGTAATACATAAACACAAAACGACTCTCCACACCCAGATCCAGCTACCTATTAAATGATTTACAATATAGATGAAGGCAAACATTAAAAGAATGATATTCTTAAAAGCATGAAAAAGCCCGTTAACAGCATGAAAGATTCCAGGATAATACTGAAAGTAATAACGACCTGCCATTTTAGAGAACCATAACTATTGGAAAATCAAGAAAAATGACAAGAAAAAATCTGAAATTCTTCACTCGCTACAAAATAAAATGTATCAGACATATACCCTGCGTCATAACAAGATTTACATTATATTTGTAGGAATTTTTTGTATGTCTCTTTTGTGTAGAATCCATATCCTCCTCTACCTACTATGCATGCTTTGTGGTACAGAATGAAGTATTAACAGGATAAAGAAAACGCAACGAACAAAATCGGTACAAACCTGCAGCTCAAATGCCGCGTGTGTACTACAGCGGCAAACAGTGACAGTCTCATACAACACAAAGTACACGTTGGGTGTTACAGATGTCGCCACATTGTAATTTCTCTGTAAATATCAATATGTCTTTGTGGTTATGAATATTTTACCAAGCATTAGAACAGTAATGTTTTATTTTAGTTTCAAACATATACTAGATGTGAACCATACAAAGCTAAAATTATCTTATATACAAAAAAACAACATATCCGGAAAATAAAAGCTGTGTTTCGGAACAGAGCTCCATAGAAAATTATATAAATTCAGCGTATTGGTATTTTCGTGTATATATTCCTTCCCATTCCTCTATCGCATTTGAATCTGCAGCTTTTGGTATGTAGTACTGAACATTCACATGTATTTTAAAACTACGTGAATTTTGGGGAATTGCTCTTGATGAACGTTGATGTAAAATTTAATTAACTCATCTCTCTATTGACAATAGGTGCCTTATAAGATTGTGTTGTACGTATTAATACTAGTTTCGATTATTATTTTTGAAATATGTACATCCTTATATCCTTTATTTTTAATATTTAGTTTTAAGAATATTAATAAGTTATATTAGATATTTATTTACATTTAATATAACGGTATATTCTTTCTACTATGCACTCTTTGATTTAACTGTGATTTGTTAGGCAATTTACGTTGTAGCCTTAATTTTATCGCACCTTTTATCTTTTAATTACAAGATACTTATTGTCACATACATTTTCATTTTTGTGTCTATGTTATATCTGATTTATACTGAGCCAATCCGAGTCAACTTTATTTGATAGAATTGGTTTTGATATTCAACACAGAGTATCAAAGAGAAGGTTTTGTTTATTTTTAAGTGAATATTACGGGTTTTTATTTATAAGAAACTTAATATGTGTTTCTTTTCTAAGTTCTCATTTAAATTACTTTAATGCATTTAGTACGAAAGCAATTTTATCAGTATTGCGGCAGTCGGTTTGTCAAGGTGAGTATTGCCACGCAGTTCAGCTCAATTATTTGGCAGGAGCTTGACTCCCAGGGTTGTCAGCATCGCTAACAAAATTTGACGAATATCGATGTCCTCGGCTGCTCTCGGAGTTGTCCTAATCTTTAGAAATATAGGATTTTTGGCCAGGATCACTTCGCTCAGGGCGTTCTGGGTGGATCAGTCAGGGTACTTGGAAAGAAACACAGGATACATCTCTTCTGACGATCGATTGTATTTCACTTACTCTCGAAATATATGCTAATTAGGCGAACTCTGAATGGTAGGTTTCGCGTTTGCGTGGTAGCACTCCCGTGTGTATAACACGAGTCATCGGATTAGAACCCCGCTATTAACTAGCTTTAATCGAACGCGATTTCTTTACCTTACTCGTCCGTTCCTTAAAGAACGCGATATCTGACTTCGTGCTGGTTAGCACGATAATCTCGGTCGAATCCAAGCCACCGACTGATTTAATGAACGTGATTTGTTCCCGCGTGCATTAGCACTACGAACTCGGTCGACTGTCCGCCACCGACTCCCAGCTAGCGACTGACTTTAGCTATCGGTTTGTTCCCGGCTAGGGCATATGACACTTCGCATCCCCCGTCGGCTTATTATTTTTAATTAGTTGGTCGGTAGAAAACATATGGAGTCCCAGTTACGAGAATCTCCCTTTATACCACCTAAGACGTTCCCTTCCTGTCAAACTATGAAACTAAACGCGGGGTGACAGCCTTAGATTTATGGTTGTGGTCAGCTGTCCTCGGGGAGGAAAAATCAATACCGTTCAGAGCTCGCAACAATCTTGACATTTCACACAAAATATTTTTTTCAGTACAGGTATATATATATATATATATATATATATATATATATATATATATATATATATATATATATATATATATATATATATTCCTTTAACATTCAATTAATCTACTCGAGGAAGAGAGTACCGTTTCAAAATGCCCTTTCGATTTATAAGTTAAAAACGGTATGCTGATTTTAAATTATAAATCGAAATTCTCTCTTTTCTCTGGTTTTTTACATACTTTTCATCTTCTCGAATAATTAGTTAGTTACATTGCATTAACCATACTCTCACGTACTAAAATACATACATATATACATACATTCACACCTACATAATTTGACAATAATGGTTGTTTACATTTATAAGAACCTTCACACTCAAGTGATATTGTTCGTACAGGCCATCTATTACCTGCACAGTTTCTTGCAATTCCGTAACTCAGTGTCTCTTTCAGCTTTCACAACACATTGAGTAATTTCACACACCCGAGAATTCACATATGACATGCCTGTAAACATGAATGACAGCAAACCTTTTTTTAACAAAAACTTAATTTAACATCTTTATATCTAGTCTTAAATATAATCACACCTTGCTTGAATGCCCTTATCTAATAGAGGTCAGCTTTCTTTTTCGCGTATTTCTCTAACGTCACGCGAATTGCCGTCAGTTTTCTTTTCTTTTGCGTTATCATCGCCTTCTAAAATTTTGTACGGCCTAAGAAGTTGTTTGTGGTACCTTCTAATAATCTTTCCTTTCAAATCCAAAAGTTCATAAGAATCTGTTCCATATTGTCTTCCCAACTTATATGGACAAACGAAATTTAAGTACAGCCTATTGTGCACTTATTCAGTTTATCCGATCGCGCGTGATTTTTTAATAGAACCAAATCATGTTCCTTAATGATCCACGTTTTTCGACGTAATCTCCGATGTTGTTTGCGACGCTTTTCAGCTCGTTTCTTGGCCCTTTCGTTGATTTTCCAGTACAATTCATCCATTGTTATTTCGGGTTGGTTTCGGCAAGGAAACGTGCTGGGAACGAGCCCACCTACGTCCTCTAAGAACTTCTTCTCGTGTGCTTCCTGCGGAACTGCTTACAGGCTGACATTCGGTGAAAAACTTAAAATTCGTTCTATTTTCTCGCAATACTTAACCCAACCTGAATGTGTTTCGTGTGCCAAAACGAGAAGAATTATACCAATCTCTTAAATCTGTCTCTCACAAGGATTGCTCTGTGCTCTATATCTTGTGCAATGATACAGTGTAATACCAATTTCGGCTAATTTCTTTGAACATTTCTTACTTGAAAAGATGGATGCGTTGTCAGTAAAAATTGCTTTCTTCTTTCCACATTCCGGAATATAATTTTCGAAAATTTCCTTCAAGCATATCTCAGTCTAAATTTTTCTTGTGGGATATATTTTCACTTGTTTTGAAAATACATCTACCAGTACCAAAATATACCGATAACCATATTTCCCAGAAGGAATCTCTCCATGTCTATCCAAACAATCAAGCATGTTGGGTGCATCTCGCGTAACTGAATTTGTCTCGTACTCGTACGCTACGTTCAACGATTTGCATGTCTGGCATAAGTCACAAGCAGATATGACGTTACGAGCTTTTTTCTCAAACCAATCATGTACATGCTTTGTAAAATTGTTAAACAATTTTTGTCAGTGCCCGCATGCGCCAATGAATGATGATAATCCATGATAACGTCTTTTTCTAAACATTGTGGTGTGAAAGCCTTCCACCGTGGTCGATCCCGTCCATGCAGCCTATAAAGAATTCTTCTCTTATGGCATATGTCTTCGTAATTTCCTTTTCTAACTCATCCGCGTTCATTCGCAGCTGAGAAAGCGAAAAGTCTTCTTCCTGCCACTTCCTTATATCTTTCAGTTTAGCTGCAGTCTCCTCCCTAAAATAAATGTCTAATCCCATGATTACTACTTCTTGCTTTGGACATCTCGATACTTCTGGAATATCCGTCCCACGACGCGTCTTGAAAGAAGATCAGGGAAGATGTTATCCGCTCCCTTAACATGTTTTACATCGACATCATAGCTCATGATTTCATGCTGGTACCTGCTTATCTTACTGCTCGTTAGTTTGCAGGTCTTCATGAAAGACAAGCTTACATGGTCAGAGTACTCAATTATCTTCCTCCCATAGATATATTGCTTAAATTTTTTATCGCAAAGAAAATGGCTGATATTTCGAGAAGAGTAGTGCAATTATTTCCTTCATTAGTATTTAAAGTTCTCGATGCTGTACTTCTAACTCCTTTTCCTCGTTTCTTTGAGCCAATATTACATCGAATCCGGAAGTAGGAGCATCCGTGTAAATCTCGTAGGGCAGTCCATCTCTAGGTCGTTTCAGTAGAATTGAATTCGCGAACAGTTCCTCAGTTCTCCGAAAATCTTTTTCTTCGGTCTCTACCCAGTTCCATTTGTTTTTCTTCTTGATTTGTTCGCGAATCGGAGCTATTTCGCTGGCATACAATGGAACAATTTTCGCTTGATAGTTTAATATTTCCAATAGTCGATGGACCTGTTTGACTTCTTTGGTGGCGGCAAATTCCAAATTGATTCGATCCTTGCTCAGTCAGGAGTTATCACTTCCTCGCTCACTACATATCCTAGAAATTCGATTTCTTTGGCACAAAAAGATGATTTCTTCAAATTTACTGTCATGCCATATTCGTGGAATTTCCTTAACACATATTTTATGTGTTTTAAATGTTATTCAAATTCAGAATCGATTAATAAGAAATCATTCAATTGAGAAATCTTTAGCTTCGTCCCTGAAGATAGAATGTGTAGCCCTTAACAAAACACTTCCCGAAGTTTTAAATCCAAATACGCAACGTGTGTACTGGAGAGTCTTTCCCTTATACAAGAAAGCACAGTATGGCTGTAACGAGCTTTTCAGTGGCACTTGCCAGAATGATGACGTCAGATCAATGCTAGTGAAATATTTCCCCGCGAGATCTTAGACATTAGGCTTTCGATACTTTCGCTTCGAAATCTGTCATCGTTAACAAATTTCTTTATGTGTCTGCAGTCCAGTGTTAGCCTTAGATCTTTATTTTTATTAACAACCCAGCAAATAGGTGAAATATGAACACTGGTGGACTCCTTCACGATCCCTTGCTTCAGCATTCGGTTGATGACATCATCCGCCTTCTCCCTCAAAGCTATAGGAATTTCCCTACATCTGTAATTAAAGGGTTTACTTCATCCATGTCAAAGCTATGTTCGTAACTCGTGCAAAGTTCAGGTGATTCAGAAAACGTATTAGAGTATTTCTCTAACGCAGAATATAACCTTTCTCACTGTTCATTTCTCAAATTATGAGCTAATTTAGATTTTTCAGGCATCAATTTTCTTTTCAGCTCGGGGAATTCATCCGTGTTAAGAATGACATGTTGTTTCAGAAGACCCAGTTTTGTTTTCAGCTGACCGTAATCGCCACAGAAACCGAACAGTTGAAACACTTCCCCTTTCTGGTCATCTTCTGTCTCTGTCGCACGAACATGATCCCTCTCTCTTTTGCAAACCTCGTGGTTAACCAGCTGGTCGAAGAACACCTCCTCTTCTATGAATATCTCTTCAGGTAGCCTCTCGTCTGTGTCATTGTCCTTTTCATGAATGAATGGTACAATTACCTTTTCTTCACCACCAGAACAACTTAAATGCTTGTTTCAAAATCAATAACGGACTCCAAAGCTTCGAAAGTATCTGAACCCAGAATGATTGAAGCGGTTAAGTTCGGTACAATAATGAAGATAAATTGACAATCAGTTCCCCCGATATTTATTTCCACCTTCACCTGCTTTCTTATTCTCACACATTTCTTTTCCACGGCTGTCCGGCGGATCACATTTATGACTGGGAGAGACATCGTTTCTATTCTCTTGCCCAATAAATAATCATACAAGCGCTGACTTAATACAGATATATTAGCGCCAGTGTCGAGGACAGGAGCACAGTCAATGTTGAAAATTTTCATCTTTATTTGCGGCGATTCCGTAATTTCACCGTTAGATTTATTTGTTATTGTCACTAGAATTACTTCTTCTTGGAACCCGGTTTCTGAGTTAAGTGAGCCAGTAGCTAGCGAATGCCTGCATAAATACTGGGTGTCTAGTTTTCCACCAAACTATGTACATTGTTCAGAACATTTCTAGCAGCGTTGTTTTGATTACTGTCTAATGTATGTCTACTCTCAAATTCCCTAATATAATTGTTAGCTTGACGTTGCTCTTCCTCAAATTTCAACTGCATCTCTCTCTGTCTCTCTCTCATACTCTCTCTCTCTCTCTCTCTCTCTCTCTCTCTCTCTCTCTCTCTCTCTCTTCTGTCACATACTTCGTAGATTTTTGCTATTTTCTCCTGATTCTCTCAGATTCTGTCACACATGTCACTGCTGTTAGTCTCTAGTCTTAGCACACTATCCTTAATTTCTCTCACATTTTCATCTACTTCGAAGGCAAAACCAGAAATCTTTCTCTTCAGCTATCCCTTCAATCTATTTTATAGGTCTAACATTTCACCTTTTATATTTGACCTTAACAACTCAATTTTTATTTCTTGGGCTTCAAATTTACTATGAATGTCTGCTTTTTGGAACTCAAATGTACTACTAATATCTGCTTTTTGTGATTCAAATTTATTAGTAATGTCAGCTGTTATATTGTCCATTTAAGTTTTAATTGCTGCCAGGATAGCAGATAAGTTCACCGAGGAAAAGGCAGGAGGGTTCGTCATTATAGGAGCATGTAGGGTCGTTCCTATTGTAGCATAGGGATGGGCGTTCTCAAACTGAATTGGCCTGTCACTCTAGTGAAATACTTCGGTGGTCTCCCGGTAAGCTGTGAGGTTGTCCGTCTTCATTACGTCAGCTAAAGTTTGCCTATTTCTACTTAAAAGACGCTTTCTCAATCTCCTACCACTCCTTAATAGCATCTAGTTTATACTTCTCTTATTTTCTAAAACATGCAGCATATAAATCTCTATTAATTTTACCTGATTGGGAATTGCTTTTCGATTGCTCTGCTTACTTCTTTGAAGCGGATCCCTCCATGCACAGCCTCCTAACCCACTCGAACTTGCAAATTCACTCTTCAATGAGAGATAAGAGAGTCTTCCGCCCTTCTCTCTCTTTTAAGTTTTACGCACTACGCACACACACACACACACACACACACACACACACACACACACACACACACACACACACACTAAACTTTATTGTCGATGAAGTCTCGCTGACGGTCGACAAACTGCGATGATCGTTGTCGTCCTCGTAACCTCGGTGGCCTGGTACTCCTTGTCCCTTTGTTCAGCTTTCAGTAGCCCATCAGTTAGGCTCCATTATTTGCTGCAGTCGGGGTGCCGAAGTGAGTATTGCCGCGCAGTTCAGCTCAATTATTTGGCAGGAGCTTGACTCCCAGGGTTGTCAGCATCGCTAACAAAATTTGACGAATATCAATGTCCTCGGCTGCTCTCAGAGTATCTAATATTTATCAATATAGGAGTTTTAGCAAGGATCTCTTGGTTCAGGGCGTTTTGGGTGGATTAATTAGGATACTTGGAAACAAACACAGGTTACTTCTCTTATGACGATCGATTGTATTTCACTTACTCTTGAAATACATGCTAATTAGGCGAACTCTGAATGGTAGGTTTCGTGTTTGCGTGGTAGCAGTCCCGTGTATATAACACGAGTCGCCGGATTAGCACCCCGGTATTAACTAGCTTTAATCGAACGCAATTTCTTTACCTTACTCGTCCGTTCCTTAAAGAACGCGATATCGGACATCGTGCTGGTTAGCACGACAATCTTGGTCGAATCCAAGCCACCGACAGATTTAGTGAACGTGATTTCATACCGCGTGCATTAGCACGACGAACTCGGTCGACTGTCCGCCGCCGACTCCCAGCTAGCGATTGACTTTAGCTATCGGTTTGTTTCCGGCTAGGCCATATGACACTTCGCATCCCCCTTCGGCTCATTATTTTTAATTACTTGGTCGGTAGAAAACATATGGGGTCCCAGTTACGAGAATCTCCCTTTAGACCACCTAAGACGTTTCCTTCCTTTCAAAATATAAAACTAAACTCGGGGTGACAGCCGTAGATTTATGGTTGTGGTCAGCTGTCCTAGGGGAGAAAAAGTCCTTACCGTTCAGAGCTCGCAACAATCTTGACATTTCACACAAAATATTTCTTTAAGGACACGTATATATATTCCTTTAACATTCAATTAATCTACTGGAGGAAGAGAGTACAGTTTTAGTGTGTTCAAATTACTTTTATTTCCGATTAAACATTTTAATTTAAAGTATTTTAACTGATTAGTTAATTCGGAATTTTAATCCTTTCATTATGATATTTCGAGACATATGTTTATTGTTTATAACTTTCCGATTATTCATAAGGAATATAGTCGCAATGTTTAGTAATTGACGGACTTAAAGTATAAGACGTTGTCTGAGATTTTAGTTAAAAGTTGCGTTTTACTTAAGGGTTTACATATTAGTTTGTTTTGCTAAATATTAATACTTTTAACTGCTGTAATTAAGGTTAAAATAGATAAAACGGAATTATATTATAATCATAAATCTTAGAGCTAAATTATTTTGTATTTTGCCATATAAGTTTGTTGTATAATTGTAACTGGTAAGATACGAATTGTGTATTGGACTGTCAGGAGTTGATAGTATTTTTACGTCAAGTAACACTTCAACTGTTTATTTATCTGAAGCTTATTGTCCTGAGTATTTGTTATTAAAATTACTGTGCTTACCTTTAAATGTGTTAGTTCTGTATTAATTTGTAGGGTTACTTCATGATATGTTTGTCTTTATGTTTTATATAAGGAGATGTTGCACTTAATTGCTTAGTTACTGTTATCAGAATGTAAAACCTTATAATGTCGGAACATTAAGTCAAGTAGGAAATGTAGATATTGAGAGTTTTATTAGTTTTAATTAATTTCAACTAGTTTATTAGTTTTATTAGCGGCGATAGTGCTCAGATTAGCTACTGCTATAGTAACTCCAACATAAGTTCATTATTAGATTTTAGACTGTATTTATTAATTTGGTTAAGTAAAACGTTTACTAATTCGAGCTTTATATATCTTCAATATCTAACTTCAATAATGTTAATTCCGTTTTGGGCTTTAGCCTTCCTACATATTTTAACTTATTCCTTAATTTTTAAATTTTCAGAAATTGTAATATTACTTCTCTTATAGTTTAACAGCTATACACAATCACTGAGAATGAAGAGGTCATCTGAGGACTTTGCTTCAAAACTGAACTCTTAAACTAAAAACTCCATTAATCATAACAACATAAAAGGGGATTTATGTAGTAGTGGTTTATTATGGGATTTTCTTGAAAAGTTTGAGTGTCAGCCTGCAAATGTTGTCCCTAAGCACAGGTTGATATTTAACCGAATTTTCTTATTGACTTTTGGTACAAAATCTCTTTTATTCTTGTTGGATTGAGATTCTACTGCAATATATTTTAAAAAGCAACCTCAGCATTTAATTTTTTGTTAGAATTCAATCCCCTCCTTACCTACTATATAAGTTCGTGATACAGAAGGTATTAATTTAACGCCAAATAGCAAAAATAGATGAACCTATCAGATACTCACCCGCGGTTCAAATGTTCTGCCTGTTTACAGACTACCTGTGATCACAACGGCACATGGTGGAAGTGTTATGAAACATTAGGTACACATAGACGTTATTAGAAGTCGCACAAGCTGTAATTACTATGTGGGTATCAAAGTATCATAGTCATTACACATGTTTCCAAAACATAAGAAAGGGTGATACATGTTGTGACGTAGATGTGTATTATGTGAATAATATCAATTGGGAGCTATTAGATAAGTCAATATAAGGTAACTGGAAATATTGCCTTTCGCAGCAAAAGCCTACAGATAGTTGTACAACTGCAACAAAATCAAGAAATTCTTTTAACTTTATTTCCATGTCCCGATTGCTTTTGATTTATCGGATTAATTATAATAAGTTGTGATAATATACAATTAAACTACAGCCAAGATTACGAAATCAACTAGCACGTACCAAATAAGAAAGACATAAAAGTTGTATCAACTTAGATCCATTTGGGACTTTATTTTGCCATTTGCGTTTAGTATCGAACATTTACATAAATTTGAAGACAAGTAATTTATGTTTGGGTATACCTGTAAAATTTAATTAAAACACAGCTATACACACAATACGTGCTTTAAGAATGCGTCATACATTGCTTTTACCAGTCCTGTCTGAAATTTGATATTACTTTTAGAGATCGCATTGAAAATGTAGTTAAAATGTTTAGGTTTATGTGTAATTTCGGACACTGAATACCGAAATTAAAAAAATGTATGATGGGATACTCTGCAGGTACACATTTCATGCTTTTAATGAAGAAAAGTTGTCAATATTTCCATGTCTAGGTTTGAAATCAAATAACAAAAAATTGTTAAAGCTGAGTTATATCACAGCTTGTTTCTCTACTGCAAAAATATTTAAAATCAATTATATCCAACAAGAACGTTAGGTTTATTATCCATTGTTTATTGCGCTACGGAGAGAACTTCTTGTCAAATAAAGACATTGTACACACTCAAGGACTCAGTTTGTCGATATTGCGTAACCTGTTTTGTAGTAAATAATTGACAGGCTTTTAATATTATTAAGTCGTGCATACTACAATTGTTGGCTTCACCTAATAAGAATCTTTGGATATTTTTATATGTGTTATTGAGAATAATATACAATTATTGACTAAATAAATAGAACAGCTTAGTGGTTCAGATAGTTCCCTGTTTGTATCAAGTGTAAAATATGAGCAAAACAAGCAATATAGAATATTGTGAGGGATGTCGTAGTTTCTGTTCAGAAAGTATCCGCCATTTTCACTTTGCAAAAATAGTACGTCCAAAGAAAAAGGTTTATTAGAAATTGCTACAAATACCAGTGTTTGTCGTATTGAACCCCTAAGGAAAGACAACTACGATACGTGGACAATAGAAATACAAACCGTTATCACTAGCACTGGACTTTTTGGCTTTGTGACCGGAGAAAACAAAGACACCAAATGACGTCAAACCGGATGATAGAGTGATTCAAATGCAAATTCAGAACTTATTCTTATGTCTTCACATACAGAATTAAAGCAAATAAAGTATTATTTAACTTTAAAAAACGTAAATGTTCAGACCCTGCTCGGAAAGCTCCGCTTCTCCAACATTTAATTGTACCGAAAGTGCACAGCACAGATAATATACGTGATCATCTTTACGCATTCTTAGATATCGTTGACAGACTAAAAGAGATGAAAGTCGTGATAAACGAGGACTGATTGGTCCTTATTATGCTGTTTTCTCTACCATCTTGAGTTGAATATTTTCGAATTACCGTTGAATCAAGGGTTGAGCTTCCCAGTGTTGAAAACCTAACATTTAATATCTTGTACCAAATTAAAGCCAGACAAAAAGAGAGGACTTCAAAAGAAGGAGCACTATATGCTGGTAATAACAGATATCAACAGAGAAATGGTAAGCAGTAGAAACGACCGTTCACAAAGCAATTTGCAAGACGAGGTCTCAGATATTCTCCCTGTGTAGTCTGTTCGAAGACAAATAACAGTACATCTAAATGTTGGTCAAATAAAAGGAATTTAAAGAACCCTGAGTACATCTTCATGGTGGAACAATGCTAAGTTTGAGGCCGAATGCCTACATGCGACAACTATTCCTAAAACTAAATAATTCAGGTTTGAAACTTTTCGCAATATTTTTATTTTCAGTAACTATTTTTTATTCTTCTAGAACTTTCTGTAATGTTCCACAAGGAAAGAGAAGTGGAAGAGCAAGACTTATAGATAGGTTTAATGTAACTGACAGCAGCGCCTCTACAGGATTTACCTAGCAATAGCCGAGATATTAAACATACTTAAAAATAAGAAATGATTCTTTCATGTGTTTAGCTTAAAGTTAGTTAACTAATGGATACTTAATGTCGACATACAAACTTTAGATATATTGCAGTAACATTACGCTCTATAAAGTCATGACAAAAAAGACAGTCGACTTTAAGTGACAGTCAAATGTTTTAAAAGTACTTATGTAGGGGTGACTTTGAAATTCCCTTTTCTTTTTATATCGAACAGAAAATAAAAGAACTCATCCTTACATTCATATAGCTGTCTCGTTACTGTTTGAAGACGAAATTGCCTTCGTGTACGGATGGGCCAAATTTGTAAATACATTTTAGTTTTAGGGACTTAAAAAACGTTTGTTGGAACTGAAACCTCGGTATTGAATTTTTGGACTGTACTGAAATACTGAGCAACACAAGTACGCAATAGAAAGTAAAAACGACTTATCGGTTTAGAAAAATATAAACTATTGGGAAACTGTTAAATATAACCAAGAGTAAATCTGAAATGTTTGACCCCACAAAATAAACTATATCAGACATAAATAGTGATTTATAACTGGATCTACGTCATATGGGTAGGAAATATTTGTTTATAACTTACAATTTACAGTTGTGTAAAGTGATTCAAACTGAAAAGGACCTCTGAGGATATTTCCTGCAAATTTAGCGTATCCATTTCCTTTTGAATAAGCATATTTCAATAATATACCACTTCAATTAAAGTATTAGAGCTAATTTTATAAAATTGTAAGAATTCTTTACAGTTAATTGGCAGTGCAAATGGCGGGTTTATGTTTAACTTCTTAGCGCGATAATGTTACACAAGATCCATTTCCAGTTTTGAGTTTTGCTGAAGAATCGCCTTTTGTTTTAGATGCAGGTGATCATCAAATATATAATATGCATTACTGGTTCGGTAATATGCCATTTTGATCTATTCTTGACATTGTGATTTTAGAAATGGTTTACCAATATGAGTAAAGCGGCTTTAGTTGAACATAGGTATTATCCTGCTGATAAAAGCGATACCCTGACTTTATCTTTATTAGCAGAAGCCTCACAGATAACTCAACAATTACTCCACGTGGACATAAAATCTATACGTCATTTGTGATTCGTGCGCATTCCATTGACTGAAGTAATGCGCTCAATGGAGGTTAGCAGTCGTTCGGTATTCGTGGAGGTACTCCTCCCTCACTCTGACAGGAATAATCACTGCGTTATCTGAAATGTTTTTACTAACAAAGATAAAGCCATGGTGACGTTCTGAGCAGTACAATAATATGTGCAAACAATATTATTTCCCCTAAAGTAAGAAACACAAAAATGACCATATAAGGGGTAGTCTGCAATTGGGATAAGAAACCTTTCTTATATTCAGGTTTTCCAAAAATATATATATTCGCGGTGAAATTTTGACACTTACTTCTTGGGTAGAATACAACTACTCCTTTCCCTACTATGTATCTTCATAATACGGAAAGTTTTGTTTAAACGCTAAAATAAAGCCCTGCGAAAGCAAGTTGTACTAACCTGCAGTTCAAATTTCCCGCGTGTTTCCTGACGGCGATCACAGCGATACGCATTGGAAGATTCATGCAAGACGAAGTACACGTATGAAATTACAGATGGCGCTCAGGCTATGTTCTTGACGTATGTTAAAGTATGCCTTAGTTAATAATTTATTTTATCAAAATATTAGATCTGTAATTTTTTGCTTTACTGGAAAACACATCATAACTGTGAACAATAGTAATTTGGAGCTATATCACATGGAAATATCACTACAGACAAAAAAGGAATATTGTGGTTTGGAAAGAAAGTCCACAGAAAGTTGAATAAGTATAACAAATTCAAGTGTTTCTCTTTATATATTTATTCACTCAGATAAACACAATTATTTATATGAATAACTATAGCGTGCTATAAGTATTTTGAACAGTGATATAAATCCAGCTAAGCAACCACCATTATTTATGAATTAATTCAGGTCTTTCCAAACGAGATTCCGTGCATCAGAAAGGTTGCTTGCATTGAGTATTTGGGTTGGTATGCAATAGATTTGGCAGTAGAAATTCGTAGCAATAGACACATCTTGCTTTTACTTGTAATTTTAATTTCAAAAATTTATTCGTATGTAATACCGAACGTTGACATAAAATTTAGGGTCCAATTTATGTTGCATATTCCTGTGCCCATTAATACTTATTTCGCTCTCATAATTACTGAAAATAGTAT
The DNA here is from genome assembly GCA_030765055.1 of Mantis religiosa. Lineage (NCBI taxonomy): Eukaryota > Metazoa > Arthropoda > Insecta > Mantodea > Mantidae > Mantis > Mantis religiosa. The sequence goes on from CM060948.1 coordinate 314,112,642, forward strand.
ATCGTTTCAATATCTTAATTCTCAACAAAAAACAGTGATTGATCTGGTATTTTTATACAATGGTCCATAAAAAGCACAAGAGACAAACTACCAACTAGGGTTAATATAATAGACTACAGCGCCAGTACAGGATTTACGTAACAGCACTTGGAATATTTTTTTCCTAGTATTTAGCGCCCGCGTTTACTAAATGCGTCACCGAAGGCGATGGAAGTCATGAGATGGCCTGGGATCAAAGCCGGGTTGCTTTGATTCTCCTTGTGTGCCCAAGACATAAGAAAAGGATGTACTGGAAAATAGGCGAATACAGTAGACATTAAGTGATAGCCAAGGGCTTTAAAACTGGTTGTCTGGATGACGTCTTTGAAATTCCGTTCTCTTTGTAGGTTAAAGCCTTCCTTTTTAAGACAAGTATCTTAGTATTGACCGTAATATCAAGTCATATTTTACAAATGATTAATTTCACAAAAGCGTTTTGGCATAAATTGTTTATATATTTTAGCAAGATCTGCATTTTTGTGTAGTAATGTTTTGTCTATCTGTTACAGTTATACAAAAGTTATTAAGTACTAAGGGGACTTATGGAATAATTCCACGAAATTCAAGTGCATCACAATATATAAAAATTCAGGAAATGTAATTTATTTTAATAAACATGGTTGGCAATTTTTGAGAAAATGTTTTAGAAGAACCTTACATGTAAAGTGTAGCATGAGTATTTTCTTAAACTAAAATATCAAGTTCGGTATTTAACTGATCTTAGTATTTTAAGTTCTGTTCTTTATACACAAACACACGAGAAATGTTTCCCACTTGTAATTTTGATCATTTCTCGATATCGAATGGAATGTAACTGCTTCCTCTACTTCTGTATGTACGTAGTAGAGAATATAACACTTACATTCTGTCGAGTATTTTAAGTATATAAATTAATGAAAACATTAGAAAGCGTTGGGCGTGCCAAGTATTTCTCATACATTTATAGTTTAATCGGTGACACAGTTTCATGACCTTAAATGTACATAATAGCGAGAGCCTCTATTTTATTTACTGATATGCAAATGAGCCGCTGAGGGACAAATTTTCGGAACACCGGTAGCTCGATGTTTTCATCACAATTGACAGCAGCTCACTAAATAAAACATTTATTTTATATTATCTCCCGTTTAGCGTAGTTTAAATACACCAACTAGAAATGTAGTACATCTTCATAAAATCGTCAATTCATATTAATTTGTTATGGGGAAAGAATTAAACGGTTTTCGTCAAATGTAGCGTGTGCTTTAGGTTAAGTAGATAACTGCAACAAGTTTAAGTCAATAGTAAAGTAGTCTAAAGGGATAACTAACTGACAGTAATATTTCGAACAAAAACACATCATCACGTTAACCTTGTTGTTAAGTGAGGAGATTTGCTGAACATTATATCGCTGTTTATGGATAAAGCGTTTGTATCAACAATTCGAAACTAGTATGCCTATTGTTGTTTTTAAGTTAACACCACGTTAACATGCTGAGGCTTATTTTACGATTGAAATACTTAAAATCTTAAACGAAACAATTTTCCCTCCCACTTGTAGACTGCGGACTTAAGGGAGCATACTTGCCAAAATGATTAATACTGCCAAAACTTCGTGATCAATATTTCTGCTATCATGTTGTCACGCGGACGCTACATTCAAATTGGAAATATATTTTACATGAGCGATACGTGATAGTTGCTTTCTCTGTATTACTTTATCTGACTATTTTCTATACCTCACTATGTACTTTGTTTCTCTTAGTGCTTTTCAGGTAAATGCCGCTAATTTTCAGATATATTAACATCTGAATCCGGTTTAAAATTTAATTGAATTTGTATTTGTCTGGATGTGACCTGTAAAACAAGTGGTGAAGTGCCTCACATTTGTTTGTAGTGTGAGTACCTTCAGATGAGAGCTCGGCCCATTCTCGACGATTAAACATGGCCTCATCAGTTATATAATACTGAACAAGGTAGGCACTAAATTGTTCTATCTTTTGACATAACGGCTTGTTATCAGTCATATCAAATACAAAACAATCACCTACTTCATGTGGAGGTAAATAAGACAAACCGAAACAGTGTTTAAGCCACTTACCGTCTTCAGACGAATTGTCCTTGAACACACTTGTTCGTCCAAAGCATTGTAGTTGACGTCACCAGGCCTGGCCGAGATGGAACCTACAAACCAAAAGTTGAGTTGAGTCACTCCATGTTGACTTAATTACTTCATGTATAGAAACCTCGAAATCTGCAACTATTGTCTTACGTTGAGGCTTCAGCCCTAAATGTTCGTACTCTTCAACTATGGAACGAAGTACTAAGGAATACATGTCTATGTTTTAATTTGACAGTACACAAAACACTGATGGAATGTAACGTCCATTATTAAGGAAATGCAATGTAAATAACTGCGTAAGGTATTTTGTACTGCATCTATGATTGTCGCATTTTAAGTTGGTGATTTGCGTTTTGCCTCCACGTGCTATTCAGCTGTGAAAATACGGAGAGGGAATAAACACGTCACTGGCACGTCATTGCGGTCGCCTAGCAACCAAAAATCCAGCAATCAAAAGAAAACTGTTGCCATAGCAACCGGGCACTCTTATGCTACGTTGCGAACTCTATCGCACTACACCACGTGCTTTATGCATGATGCTAGTCTATCGGCATGTTGAGGTTTGTAATAAGTAGACATTGCTTCTATTGTTGCTTCGCTTATGAATCAGCGGTATTACAATACCGTCGTCGTTCGTTGCCCTTTAGAATGAGAAGTTATGCGTTTTAGTAAGGGAACAGGTGTGGATTTAGTTTCAAGGAATATCTTGTGAGGTTTTCTGTGTTGAACGGCCCACCTTTTCAGTTTCATGACCAACGCTCCTTACCTGCCTTCGTCAGGTCCAGTTCTAACATTTATAACCCTCACCTTACTTAGGGTATTTCTCCCTGTCGTCACTGCCAAACTAAGAGTGTAGTACTTCAAGTAGTGAAGTTTCACAAGTGCTGCTTTAAGTTTTCGCAACATAATTCGTGTGATTCAGTGATCAGCTTCAATGTTTCAGTGTAACTTTAATATATAGGCAATTATCGTTACTAATGTCTGTCACAAACAATTGTACTACAGACACAGAAAGAAATTATGTGTGAAGATCACAAAAATGTTTTTGGGTACGGAATTCCTATTAAAGGACAAGTAAGGGAAATTATATCTGCGTGATCAAGACCATTTAAAAAGTACGAATTGCTTGAACTGGTCAAAGCAAACCGCAATTCCCAAAATATATAATTAATGAAATTGCTGCAGAAAAAGGCCACAAAATTATTAAATTCCTCCCTGCCATTGCCATTTTAATGCAATAGAGTTGATTTTGGCCCAAATAAAGGGATATGTAGCGCGCAACAATACAGATTTCACTATAACATATGTTATAAAACTAACAGAAGAAGCAATAACAAAAATAAGTGCTAAAATTTGAAAAGATGCTGTTTGTCACACAAAAAGTTGTAGTGGCAGAATGGGAAAACGAAGGCGTTTTGGAAGAATGTGGAAGAACTCATAATTTCCGTGGGAGATTGCAGTAGCTTTGACGACGACGGTGGCGACGGCGGCAGCGACGACGATCAGAAAAGCGGTACCAATGAGAGCAGCGACTATGAAATAAGCGGTATATTTTCGTTGGAATAGATGGAATAGGTTAGAGTGGACAAACTCTCTAAAGGTGTAAAGCTGGACAAGGGCCTAACTCTTCGGGGTCACATCCAGGACGGAGCTCATCGGGCGTCCGGAGCTTCGGCTTCGTTATACCCCATGATACGCTCAGGAATGCCGACACCCCTTAAGTTGCGCCTTTTTCAGGCTTTAATTCTTCCAATCATGCTTTATGCTTGTGAGATCTGGGGCATGGCCGCAGGATCCAATCTGCGACATATTCAGCGTGTGCAAAATAGATGTCTTAGGGCCATCTATTTCCCTCCACTATGTGGAAGATGTCATTATGCGCCGGGCCACAAAATTCTACGCGAGTTTGCCTCAACATCAGAGCGTCCTGGTTAGGTCTCTCGGGAACTATAGAACCTCCGAAAGACGCTACAAGCTCTACCGGCTTCCCCGCATATAATGCGGGCACAGCCGGTAACAATAAAATTCTTATTACAACCTTAAAATCATTACTGTTTGAAATTAATAGACTTTCTAAATTAAACTCTTCCTAAAAATTATCACACCAGCGGTGCTCACATAGCGTTGCACACGAGTTGGCTACCATGAGGAGCTACGGCTACCTCCCTTCTTTTCATCTACCTAATCTTAAACCAGCAACCTGCAAAACCCCACATTTCCTGTCTTTAAGTGGTTAAGTCCGTGTAGGACATGTACACGAATGACACACATCGTGCTGACCCTCAGGCAGCCGCCAGCTGCTTGAATGAATGAATGAATGAATGAATGAATTTCGTGTATATATTCCTTCCCATTCGTTTACCCTTTTTTGAATCTCCGTCTTTTAGTATATAGTACTGAACATTCACATGCATTTTAACACTACGTGAATTTTGGGGAATTGCTCTTCATCAGCGTTGATGTAAAATTTAATTAACTCATCTCTGTAGTGATAATACGTGCCTTTTAAGATTGTGTTGTACGTATAAATACTAGTTTCTATTATTATTTTTGGAATATGTACATCCTCATATTCTCTATTTTTAATATTTAGTTTTAAGAATATTAATAAGTTATATTAGATTTATATTTTCTTTTAATTTAACGGTATATCCTTTTTGTAATGCACTCTTTGATTTAACTGTGACTTGTTAGGCAATTTACGTTGTAGCCTTAATGTTATCGTCCTTTTTATCTTTTAATTACAAGATACTTATTGTCACATACATTTTAATTGTTGTGTCCAAGGTATATCTGGTTTATACTGAGCCAATCCGAGTCAATTTATTTTATAGAATTGGTTTTGATATTCAACACAGGGTATCAATGGGGAGGTTTTGATTTATTTTTAAGTGAATATTACGGGATTTTATTTATAAGAAACTTAATATGTGTTACTTTTCTAAGTTCTTATTTAAATTACTTTACTTTTGTGTTATTTTTATGCATTTTATGCACCAAATTACTTTTATTTCCGATTAAAAATTTTAATTTAAAGATTTTTGACTGATTAGTTAATTCGGAATCTTAATCCTTTCATTATGATATCTCGAGACATAAGTTTATTGCTTATAGCTTTCCGATTATTCATAACGAATATAGTTGCAGTATTTAATAATTGACGGATTTAAAATATAATACGTTGTCTGAGATTTTAGTTAAAAGTTGCGTTTTACTTAAGGGTTTACATATCAGTTTATTTTGCTAAATATTAATAATTTTAATTGCTGTAATTAAGGTTAAAATAGATAAAATGGAATTATATTATAATCATAAAACTTAGAGCTAAATTATTTTGTATTGTGTCATATAAATTTGCTGTATAATTGTAACTTGTAGGATACGAATTGTCTATTGGACTGTCAGGAGTTGACAATAGTATTTTTACGTCAAGTAACACTTCAACTGTTTATTTATCTGTAGCTTATTGTCGTGAGTATTTATTATTAATATTACAGTGATTACCTTTTAATTTGTTATTTTTGTATTAATTTGTAGTGTTAGTTCATTATATATTTGTCTTTATGCTTTATATAAGGAGATGTTGCACTTAATTGCTTAGTTACCGTTATCAGAATGTAAAACCTTATAAGGTCGGAATATTAAGTCAAGTAGCAGATGTAGCCATTGAGTGAATATTGTAAGATATTATTTAGATTGCATAACTTAGAATGTGTAATAAATTTTCAATTTCATTATTAGTTTTATTAGCGGAGATAGTACTCAGATTAGCTACGGCTATAGTTACTCCAACATAAGTTCATTATTAGATTTTAGACTGTATTTATTAATTTGATTAAGTAAAACTTTTATTAATTCGAGCTTTATATCCTTTTAATCTCTCACTTAAATAATGTTAATTCCGTTTTGGGTTTTAGCCTTCCTGCATATTTTAACTTATTCCTTAATCTTTAAATTTTTAGGAACTGTAATATTATTTCTCTTACAGTATACCAGCTATACAAAGTCGCTGAGAATGAAGAGGACTTCTGAGGACTTTGCTTCAAAATTTAACTCTTAAACTAACAACTCAATTAATCATAACAACATAAAAGCGGATTTATGTCGTAGTGACTTATTATGGGTTTTCTTGAAAAGCTTTGAGTGTCAGCCTGAAAATGTTGAACGTAAGCACAGTTTGATATTCAGCCGAATTTCATTATTGACCTTTGGTTCAAAATCTCCTTTATTCCTTTCTGGATTCAGATTCTGCCGCAATATATTTTACAAAGCAGCCTCAGCATTTAATTTTTTTGTTAGAATGCAATCCCCTCCTTACCTACTATATATGTTCGTGATACAGAAGGTATTAATTTAAAACCAAAATGCAAAAATGGACGAAACTATCAGATAATCACCTGCAATTCAAATGTTCTGCCTGTTTACAGAGTGACTGCGATCCCAACGGCACATGGTGGAAGAGTTATGAAACATTAGGTACACGTTGACGTTAGTAGATATCGCGCAAGTTATAACTATTTGTGTATCAAAGTATCATAGTTATTACGAATGTGTTCCAGAACATAAGAAAGGGTGATACATGTTTTGACGTAGAAGATGTGTATAATGTGAATAATAGCAATTGGGAGCTATTATATAAGTCAATATAAAGCAACTGGAACTATTGACCTTCGCAACAAAAGCCTACAGAAAGTTGTACAACTGCAACAGAATCAAGATCTTCTTTGTATCTTTATATCCATGTCCCGATTGCTTTTTATTTTTCTGAATAATTATAGTATGTTGTGATAAAATACAAGTAACCTACAACCAACATTACAAAATAAGCTAGCACATAACAAATAAGAAAGACACAAAATTTATATCCATTTAGATCCATTTCGGACTCCATTTTGCCATTTTTGTTTAGTATCGAACATTGCCATAAATTTGAAAACAAGTAATTTATATCTGGGTGTACCTGTAAAATTTAATTAAATTGCAGCTATACAGACAATATGTGTTTTAAGACTGCCTCATAAATTCGCTTTACCAGTCCTGTTTGAAATTTGATAAAACGTTTAGAGATCGCATTGAAAATATAGTCAAAACATTTAGGTTTATGTGTAATTTCGGGCACTGAATACCGAAATTAACAAAAATGTATGTTGGGATACTCTGCAGGTACACATTTCATGCTTTTAATGAACAAAAATTGGCAGTATTTCCATGTATAGGTTTGAAATCAAATAGCAAACAAAATTGTTAAAGCTGAGTTATATCAAAGTTTGTTTCTCGACTGCAAAAATATTTAAACTCAATTATATCCTAGGAGAACGCTAGGTTAATTGTCCATTGTTTATTGCGCTACGGAGAGAACTTCTTGTCAAGTAAAGACATTGTACACACTAAAGGACTCAGTTTATCGATATTGTGTAACCTGTTTTGTAGTCAATAATTGACAGGATTTTAATATTATTAAGTTGTAAATACTAAAATTGTGAGCTTCACCTCATAATGACTTTGGGATATTTTTATATGTGTTATTGAGAATAATATACAATTAATTTCTAAATAAATAAAACATCTTAGTGGTTCAGATAGTTCCCAGTTTGTATAAAGTGTAAAATACGAGCAAAATAAGCAATATAGAACGTTATGAGGGAAAACGTCGTATTTCTGTTCAGAAAGTATCCGCCATTTCTGCTTTGCAAAAATAGTACATCCAAAGAAAAAGGTTTATAAGAAATTTCTACAAATACCAGTGCTTGTCGTATTGAACCTCTAAGGAAAGACATCTGCGATACGTGAACAATACAAATACAAACCGTTATCACTAGCATTGGACTCTCTGGCTTTGTGACATGAGAAAAAACAGACACCATATGACGTCAAACAGGAAGACAAGGTGATTCAAATGCAAAGTCTGAACTTATTCTTATGATTTCACATACAGAATTAAAACAAATAAAACATTATTTAACCTCAAAAAACGTATATGCTCAGACCCTGCTTGGGAAGCTACGCTTCTCCAATATTTAATTGTACCGAAAAAGCACAGCACAGATAATATACGTGATCATCTCTACACATTCTTAGATATCTTTGACAAACTAAAAGAAATGAACGTCGTGATAAATGAAGACTGATTGGTCCTTATTATGCTGTATTCTCTACCATCTTCCTTTGAATATTTTCGAATTACCGTTGAATCAGGTGTTGAGCTACCCAGTGTTGAAAACCTAACATTTAATATCTTGTACCAAAATGAAGCCAGACAAAAAAGAAAACTTCAATTGAAGGAGCACTATATGCTGGTAATAACAGATATCAACAGAGAAGTGGTAATCAGTAGAAACGACCGTTCACAAATCAATTTGCAAGAGGAAGTCTCAAGTAGTCTCCCTGTGTAGTCTGTTCGAAGACAAATAACAGTACATCTAAATGTTGGTAAAATAAGAGGAATTTAAAGAACACTGAGCACACATTCAACGTGGAACAATGTTCAGTTTGAGGCCGAATGTCTACTCGCGACTGTTATTCCTACAAGTAAATAATTAAGGTTAGAAACTTTTCGCAATATTTTTATTTACAGTAACTATGTTTTATTCTTCTTGTGCTTTCTATAATATTCCACAAGGTAAGAGAAGAGGAATAGCAAGACTTATAGAAAGGTTTAATGTTGCTGACAGGAGCACCTCTACAATATTTACCTAGCAGTAATCCACACATTAAACATAGCTTAAAGTAACTTAACAAATGGATACTTGATGTCAATATACAAACTTTAGATATATTGCAGTAACATTACTCTCTATAAAGTCGTGATGAGAAAAAAGATAGTCGACTTTAAGTGACAGTGAAATGTTTTAAAATTACTTATGTGGGGGATGACTTTGAAATTCCCTTCTCCTTTAATCTCCAACAGAAAATAAAAGATCTCTTCCTTCCATTCAGATATCGTTCTCGTTACTGTTTGATTACGAAATTGCCCTCTTTATTTCGTGCACGGATGGGCCATATTTGTAAATACATTTTAGTTCTGGGGACTTAAAATGTGTGTTGGTACTGAAACCCCGGTATTGAATTTTTGGACTGTACTGAAATACTTAGCAACTCGAGGAAATACGTAATAGAAAGTAAAAACGACTTGTCGGTTTAGAAAAATATAAACTATTGGGAAATTGTTAAATATAACCAAAGGTAAATCTGACATGGTTGACTCCACAAATTAAACTATATCGGACATAAACAGTGTTTTATAACAGGATCTACGTCAAATGGGTGAGACGAATTTGTTATGACTTACGATTTTCAGTTGTGTAAAGTGATTCAGACTGAAAAGGACTCCTGAGGAAATTTCCTGCAATTCAGCGTATCCATTTCCTTTGAAATAAACATATTTCAATAATATACCACTTCAATTAAAGTACTAGAGCCAATATGATAAAATTGTAAGATTTTTTTCCAGTTAATTGGCAGTGCAGTATTGCGAGGTTATGTTTAACTTCTTAGCGCGGAAGATGTTGTACAAGATCGGTATATAACCGATTTTCTAGTTTTGAGTTTTGCTGAGAAATCTCTTTTTCTTTTAGATGCAGGTCATCCTAAAACATATAATTTGTATTACTGGTTCGGTAATATGCCATTTAGATCTATACTTGACACTGTGTTTTTAGAACTAGTTTATCAATATGAGCACATCGGTTTTAGTTGAACATAGGTATTATCCTGCTGATAAAAGTGATACCTGGCTTTACCTTCATTAGCAGAAACCTCACAGATAACTCAAAAATTACTCCACGTGGACATAACGTCTATACGTCATTTGTGATTCGGGCGCATTCCATTGACTGAAGTGATGCGTTCATTGGAGGTTAGCAGTCGTTAATGAAGCGTGGAGTTACTCCTCTCTTTCTGACAGGAATAATCACTGCGTTATCTGAGATGTTTGTACTAACAAAGATAAAGCCATGGTGACGTTCTGAGCAAGAGAATAATATGTGCAAACATTATAATAGACCCTAAAGTAAGAAACACAAAAATTTCCATATAAATGGTAGTCTGCAATTAGGAAACTTTCTTGAAAGTCTTGCCCGACGTACTTGAAGATGTGCAACATATTAGCAATTTTGGTATTTAATTGCCTTTCACAGTTTGAATTTGGATGAGAAACGTTTCTTATATTCAGGTTTAACAAACACACACACACACACATATATATATATATATATATATATATATATTCACGGTGAAATTTTGACACTTACTTCTTGGATAGAATACAACTACTCCCTTATCTACTATATATCTTCATAATACGGAAAGTTTTGTTTTAACGCTAAAATAAAGCCCAGCGAAAGCAAGCTGTACTAACCTGCAGTTGAAATATCCCGCATGTTTCCTGACTGCGATCACAGCGATACGCAGTGGAAGTCTCATGCAACACGAAGTACACGTATGAAATTACAGATGGCGCTCAGGCTATGTTCTTGAAGTATGTTAAAATATGCCTTACTTATTAATTTACTTTAGCAAAATATTAGAACTGTTATGTTTTCCTTTAGTGTAAAACACATCGTAACTGTGAATAATAGTAATTTGGTGCTGTATTACATGGAAATATCACTACAGACGAAAATGTAATATTGTGATTGGGAACGAAAGTCCACAGAAAGTTAAATAAGTATAACAAATTCAAGTGTTTCTCTTTATCTATTTATTCACCTAAGAGAGTAATAAATTATTTATATGAATATCTATAGCGGGCAATAAGTATTTTGAACAGCGATATAAATCAAGCTAAGCAACCACCATTATTTATGAATTAACCCAGGTATTTCCAAACGAGATTCCGTGCATCAGAAGAGTTGCTTGCATTGAGTATATGGGTTGGTATTCAATAGATTTGGCAGTAGAAATTCGTAGCATTAGACACCTCTTGCTTTTACTTGTATTTTTAATTTCAAGAATTTATTCGTATGTAATACCGAAAGTTGACATAAAATTTAGGGTCCATTTTATGTTGCATATTTCTGTGCCCATTAATGCTTATTTCGCTCTCATAATTACTGAAACTAGAAGAATGTTTCAAAATCTTAATTCTCAACAGCAAACAGTGATTTATCCGGTATTTTTCTACAATGGTACTTAAAAAGCACAAGAGACAAACTACCAGCTAGGGTTAATATAATAGACTACAGCGCCAGCACAGGATCTACGTAAAAGCACTTGGGGATTTTATTTCCTAGTATTTGGCGCCCGCGTTTACTAAATTGCGGCACCGAAGGCCATGAAACTCATCAGATGGCGTGGGAAACCGCAGTACCCGGAACTAACCCGCCCCGACGCCGTTTTATTCATCACAAGTCTCACATGCACAAGCCTGGGATCAAAGGAGGGTTGCTTGGGTTCTCCTTCTGTGCCCAAGACATAAGAAAAGAATGTACTAGAAAATATGCGAACACAGTAGGATTTAAGTGATAACCAAATGTTTTAAAACTGGTTGTCTAGATGACGTCTTTGAAGTTCCGTTCCCTTTGTAGGTTAAATCCTTCCGTATTGAGACAAGTATTTTAGTATTGACATCAATAACAGATCATATTTTACAAATAATAAATTTCACAAAAGCTTTTTGGCATAAATTGTTCCTAAATTTTAGCAAGAGCTGCATTTTTGTGTAGTAATGTTTTGTCTATCTCTTACAGTTATACAAAAGTTATTAAGTTTTAAGAGGACTTCTGGAATAATTCCAGGAAATTCAAGTGCACCACAATATATAAAAATGCAGTAAATGTATCTTATTTTAATAAAAATGGTTAGCAATTTTTGAGAAAATGTTTTATAAGAACCTTACATGTAAAGTGTAGCATGAGAATTTTCTTAACCTAAAATATCAAGTTTGTTATTTAACTGATCTTAGCATTTTCAGTTATGTTCTTGATACATAAACACACGAGAAATGTTTCCCACTTGTAATTTTGATCATTTATGGATATCGAATGGGATGTAACTGCTTCCTCTACTTGCTGTATATATGTATTAGAGAATATAACACTTACATTCTGTCGTATATTTCAAGTATATAGATTAATGAAAACATTAGAAAGCGTTGGGCGTGCCAAGTATGTCTCATAACTTTTTAGTTTAATCGGTGACACAGTTTCATGACCTTAAATGCACTTAATGGCGAGAGCCTCTTTTGTATTTACTGATATGTAAATGAGCCGCTGACGGACAAATTTCCGGCACACTGGTAGCTCGATGTGTTCATCACAATTGACAGCAGCTCACTAAATAAATCATTTATTTTATTATATCTCCCGTTTAGCGTAGTTTAAATACACCAGCTAGAAATGTAGTACATCTTCATAAAATCGTGAATTCATATTAATTTGTTATGGGGAAAGAATTAAACGCTTTTGGTCAAATTTAGCGTGTGCATTAGGTTAAGCAAATAATTGCAACAAGTTTAAGTCAATAGTAAAGTAATCTAAAGGGATAACTAAATGACAGTAATATTTCGAGCAAAAACACATCATCACTTTAACCTTGTTGTTAAGTGAGGAGATTTGCTGCACATTATATCGCTGTGTATGGATAAATGGTTTGTATCAATAATTCGAAACTAGTATGTGTATTGTTGTTCTTAAGTTAACACCACGTTAACATGTTGAGGCTTATTTTACGATTGAAATACATAAAATCTTAAACGAAACAATTTTCTCCCACTTGTATACTGCGGACTTAGGGGAGTATACTTGCCAAAATGATTAATACTGCCAAAACTTCGTGATTAATATTTCTGCTATCATGTTGTCACGCGGACGCTACATTCAAATTGGAAATATATTTTACATGAGCGATACGTGATAGTTGCTTTCTCTGCGTTACTTTATCTGACTTTCTATTTTCTATACCTCGCTCTGTACTTTGTTTCTCTTAGTGGTTTGCAGGTAAATGCCGCTAATTTTCAGATATATTAACATCTGAATCCGGTTTAAAACTTAATTGAATTTGTATATGTCTGGATGTGACCTGTAAAACAAGTGGTGAAATGCCTCACATTTGTTTGTAGTGTGAGTACCTTCAGACGAGAGCTCGGCCCATTCTCGACGATTAAACATGGCCTCATCAGTTATATAATGATCAACAAGGTAGGCACTAAATTGTTCTATCTTTTGACATAACGGCTTGTTATCAGTCATATCAAATACAAAACGATCACCTACTTCATGTGGAGGTAAATAAGACAAACCAAAACAGTGTTTAAGCTCTTACCGACTTCAGACGAATTGTCCTTGAACACACTTGTTCGTCCAAAGCATTGTAGTTGACGTCACCAGGCCTGGCCGAGATGGAACCTACAACCCAAAAGTTGAGTTGAGTCACTCCATGTTGACTTAATTACTTCATGTATAGAAACCTCGAAATCTGCAACTATTGTCTTACGTTGAGGCTTCAGCCCTAAATATTCGTACTCTTCAACTATGGAACGAAGTACCAAGGAATACATGTCTATGTTTTAATTTGACAGTAAACAAAACACTGATGGAATGTAACGTCCATTATTAAGGAAATGCAATGTAAATAACTGCGTAAAGTATTTTGTACTGCATCTATGATTGTCGCATTGTAAGTTGGTGATTTGCGTTTTGCCTCCACGTGCTATTCAGCTGTGAAAATACGGAGAGGGAATAAACACGTCACTGGCACGTCATTGCGGTCGCCCAGCAGCCAACAATCCACCAATCAAAAGTAAACTGTTGCTATAGCAACATGGCACGCTTATCCTACGTTGCGAACTCTGTCGCACTACACCACGTGCTTTATGCATGATGCTAGTCTATCGGCATGTTGAGGTTTGTAATAAGCAGACACTGCTACTATTGCTGCTTCGCTTATGAATCAGCGGTATTGCAATACCGTCGTCGTTCGTTGCCCCTTAGTATGAGAAGGTATGCGTTGTTGGAAGGGAACAGGTGTGGATTTAGTTTCAAGGAATATCTTGTGAGGTTTTCTGGGTGAATGGCCAACCTTTTCAGTTTCATGACCAACCCTCCTTACCTGTCTTTGTCAGGTCCAGTTCTAGCATGAATAACCCTTACGGTACTAAGGGTATTTCTCCCTGTCATCATTGCCAAACTATGAGTGTACTACTTCAAGTAGTGAATGTTTCACAAGTGCAGCTTTAAATTTTCGCAACATAATTCGTGTGTATACGTGATCAGCTTCAGTTTTTCAGTGTAAATTTAATATTTAGCCAATTATCGTTACTAATGGCTGTCACAAACACTTGTGCTACAGAGACAGAGAGAAAGAAATTATCTGTGAAGATCATAAATGTTTTTGGGTACGGATTCTCTATTAAAGTTGAAGTAACGGAAATGATATGTGCGTGTTCAAGACCATTTAAAAAAGGACGAATTGCTGGAACTGGTAAAAGCAAACCGCAATTCCCAAAATATATAATTAATGAAATTGCTGCAGAAAAATGCCACAAAATTATTAAACTTCTTCCCTACCGTTGCCATTTTAATGCAATAGAGTTGATTTGGTCCCAAATAGGGGGTTATTTAGCGCGTAACAATACAAATTTCACTATAACATATGTTATAAAACTAACAGAAGAAGCAATAACAAAAATAAGTTCTAAAATTTGGGAGAATGCTGTTTGTCACTCAAAAAAGTTATAGTGGCAGCATGGGAAAACGAAGGCGATTTTGAGGAATGTGGAAGAACTCATAATTTCCGTGGAAGTTTGCAGAAGCTTTGAGGACGACGCTGACGACGGCGGCAACGACTACGATCAGAAAAGCAGTACCAATGAGAGCAGCGACTCTGAGATAAGCGGCATATTTCCGTTGGAATAGAATGAATACCGACCCATATGAAAAAAATTAGAATGCACAATTCTGTGCAGATATGGCACTTTTGTTTCTCTAAATCTTAAGTGTAGCTAACCATTTATTACTTTTTCATTCCGAAGGTTTTGTATGCTGTAATTAGGTAACTGTTCACTTATACATGTAGACAGTCTTACAGCAGTCATACGATTAACACTGCAGTACGAAAATTTCTAGGAATATGTGCGTGTGCATTACCGCAACCGAATTTCCTCCTCGCCTGTAGCCTCCATCTTCGTTGCCTAGCACGTGGAGAGGAACGGTAAAGTGGCCACGGTGCTATCCCCTCTCCTTCCCCACTCCCTCAACTGTCAATCACCAACTTATAATGCACCCATAATAATAGTCCCATCTATTTAAAGCGTTTGTACTTCACAGAAACATTGCAAAGCATTTGACCATACCAAAATAATCCAAGTTTTTTCGTGATCATTAAGTAGCACAAGATCTTCGTCAGTGCAGGACATTGGTTGT